>FLSR01000533.1:272245-302526 GCA_900092035.1 Leuciscus waleckii
GCAACTGCCATGTGATTGGTTGATTAGATAATTGCATTAATGAGAAATTGAACAGGTGTTCCTAATAATCCTTTAGGTGAGTGTATATACAAACATTTAAGTATTTTGAGAGCACAGAGAGATTGACTCGATTACACCATTCACAGTGCTTCATGGGAGTGGGCGGAGCTAAAGAGCTATTTCGACTCTCTGATTGGTGTGATTTTCTGTACAGAATCATGGGTAATGTATTTTTTCACCTGGAATTCTGTTGTTAAACACAATTATTTTGAAAATAAGATGAAATAATGCGGATTGATGGGTCCAGCACAAGGAAATACTATGGATTAACAACCTTGTCGCTCCTTGTCTGTTATCGTTTAAAATCAATTTCCCTATATGGATTTTTACTTCTGGAACCCGACTTGTTGCACTCTATTGACGTTTATCGCAGATTATCAATGTCAATGAGATTCCATTGGTCGGCATAATATGAATAGGAACATTATTGTTTGATTTGCCTTTCTGGATGAAAGGAAGGCCATTTTGCTCCTTATCCACTCTTAACCCGAACTAGTTGACTTTACAAGAAAATTGCGTGGAAACCGATTCCACTAATCCATTTTAGTTTTTACACAGGGTGAAACTAAACAGGTTAAATTGTGTTAGCATAGAATCTTAAGTGGATGCAGTAGACAAATCAAGTTTACATTAGTAGTCTTTAGTGAAAATCATTAGTTCACATTCTAAATCATTTTTTTTTGTATAGGTTTACTATTGGGTACCCAGCATGCATTGCAACATGAAGCTATTCATTTGTGTCACCATTGTTGAGATTCATATGCTGATTGTTGATGTCTGTGTGTGACAAAATAACATGGAGTTTTAAAACTTTTTCTGCATAATGTTTTTAAAATTGTTCAAATTATAACAATTCTGTTGGATTTACTGCTGTACAATCACATGACTTTCATAATCAATCATATGGAAAGACCCAGACAATAAGAGATTAAACTCTAGATAAAATGAAGTGCTACTGATTTATAATCTCTGGATCACTTTACTCTTGACTTTTTTGCTATAACAATTGTGCCTTTTTAACACACAGGTAAAGCAGCCAGAGAAAAACTAATGTTCAAATGTCAAGGGCAAGAGCCCAACTAAAGCCAACCCTTATCACCATCATGGTGGCTACAAAATAAACAATAGATCATCGCCATCTAAACCTCTGTTGATTCTCAATAAGAACTTCTGTAGACGTCTACAGAAAGTCAGTCTGGTTAGTAATTAGTGAAGCTGGTAATGCTTTTTGTGGAGTTGTTTAATTCCTCTTGAAACAAACTTTGTTGTATTATTTTAATTTAATACTGTGAAGCTGCTTTGATACAATCTGTATTGTGAAAAGCGCTATACAAATAAACTTGACTGACTTGACTTGACTTTAATCCTCCTCTGCAGAGATCTTCAGAGATTTAATGTATTCTTTTCTCTTCAGTTGATTTCATCTAAGGCTGTGGCTGGAAGTCAGTAGTTTACTGTAAAATCTAGTCAAATTTATTAAACAAAATAAGTTATTTTATGTGAATGTATTTATGTGAACTTAATGACTGCTCATGAGAGTAAATTGTCCCAGTTTAGCGTGCAGCATTAGCCAGGACGAGTAACGTTAGGCTCTTCAGTTCAAACTTTAAACAGCGCGCTCTGCTCACTGTCACCTGTTTAAATAGGCCCCGCCCCATCCCTTACAGAAGCTTAACATACTGAGTTATCTCAGCTTAACATGATCATTGCACTCAATATTTCGTCTGATTAGTACAATCAACTAATTTGATTTTGTAATGACAACGTTTTTTTTAAACAAAAAAGTAATGACCACTTAAAATGTTTCATCAACACAAAATCCGGGTTTAGAGTGATGCTCTCACAAGCGGTCAAATACAGGGAGATTAAGAGATGTTGAACAATATTCGCTAAATATTCTTTAAAATAAAGATAAAACATTTATTAAAAAACAATTATAAATTACGTTGACAATAACCATATGTAACAACAACAAAAACCAAAAAGTCCATACTTCACATCACATAGATTGCAAATGCTTCTCAGTCAAATCAGTTTTGATTTTATCCTCCCTTTTACACACATGCTTGCACACGCAAAGGGCAGCAGTGTTTTCCATCTTTATCTCAACAATGATTTCCGAGCAGCGTTCTCAAATTAAATTTGATATGATGAATATTAAACAGACACATGCCAAAGGGGACAGACAGACCAACATTGGCATGAGGGTTATCCACATCATGGAATGTGATTTAATAACAGAACATTTGAGCTAAGTTGTGTTCATGTTGGGAATCACATTTAAATATATTTTGTTGGCAAGCAGCTTTCCACCAAAGTGACCCACAAGAAATATTACAATAATTGTGTAAAGTTGAAGGAACGCTGCAAATAATGTGGGGGCGCAGACAGAGACATGGCACTTGGGGTTTAGAAATGAGAAGTGATGGCCGCAGCTGTCAATCAAAGGGGCGTATGGTACAATACCGCATGAGTTAAAGGCCAGTAAGTCATCTTTATCTGTAGTCAAAGTTTCAACCTCCTTCCAAAAACTCTGCTTATTTTCCTGTCCACCACTGACAGCAAATCGTTACTAAAAGCATATAATGGCAAACTTTGCCTCTCTTAAATGCCAGTACAGTGCCATGTGCATTAATAATAGGGATGAGCTTCAAAGGTGCTGCCACACTGCTCTTGGCCGACAACTAATAAATATTGAAAAGGTTGCATGAGCTACAGAATGCTTAATTGCGGTCGTGTGAGAGAGAAAGCAGTGCGGATCCAGAGCACGAGAGAAGCGGGACAATCCAGATAGTCATTGACAACAAACTGCATTGATGATCATTAGTCATTTAACGCTTATTTGATCATTTGACATCTACCCATCCTCATTGTCCTAATTTTCCTGTGAAACATGAAGGAGTTATTTCAAAGTTGCTATTTTTCATAGAACAAATATACATGATCAATGCAATTTTCAATCATGCATCAATTGCAACATGCAACCAATCAATGCATTGCAACATGCGATCAACATGCGAGCAATGCAATACATTTATTTAATAAAAAAAAAAGAAATAAAAAAAAAGAAATAAAATGAAATGAAATAATGAAATGAAATTAATTGAAATAATGAAATAATGAAATAATGAAATAAATGAAATGAAATAATTTAATGAAATAAACATGATATTAATGTTTATAATTACATAAGCAATATTATAATATATTATTTTATATATATATATATATAACCTCTTCATCATGACTCTTATCTGTTTTAATAAAAATCAGACATTTAATAAACTAAAATACATTTTATATATATATATATATATATATATATATATATTGTTATGAATTGTAGGCATTGCATTTTATTACATTGCATTTATCATCCATATTTGTCGCATGGAAAATAGCAGCTTTGAAATAACTTCGTGTTTATATATATAAACCCCTTGGTGCTAATACAGCAACACTATTATTATTTCTGGATCTTAAAAAAAAATGTCTTCTGAATCTCAGCACATATTCAGCAATTTGGCTCATAAATCAAATTCACCTGCTTTATTCTGATGAGCTTCTAATAAGTCCACAAGGGGCCTAGTCACTTCCTTAAATTAATCTTTTAATGGACTTTCCACCTTCTAAATTGGCCGGCTTCCTGTTGGCAAGCGCGCAGCGATTGCAGGGGTCATTTTTTCACGTCCTCCAGACAGATAAAATCAGCTGCAGGAGAAATGAGACAGCTCTTCCTGTTGCTCGTTTCCACACACACACACACACACACACACACACACACACACACACACACACACACACACACACAGATGTGTTTGATAAATTAGGCTGCTTTTCCAGGAAAGGAAAATGGAAGTCTTAATTTACAACCACCCGCTGTATCGGCGCTATGGAGAAATGCAACTCGCCACACACACAAGTCCCCCAAGGAGCTCTGCTGATTGGCACGCCGAATGAATTCAGTGACCTACAATAATGTGAAATTCATTTGCACAGGCAGAGCAGTTCCACATACTTCAGCTTTTCTCTCCCAGATCAAGATCTATTGAACCACTGGTCCATCAATATACAAATCAAATTTGACACACGGGCCACTGTGCCGAACAGCACCGATGATATAACAATCCAAACTGACATGAAAGAGAATATTCTCTCCCGTTTTCACAACCACCAAAAGCTATCGCATGGATTATATTTGTATATGTATATATGTAGATACATTATAATAATACTGGATCCTGTCAGATTCCACAAAAATAGACATATTGCTTCAAATTAAAACAAAATTAATCTATAAGCAATGCAAAGATAAAACACTAAACAGATTTCTGATGATGGGAACAATGTAACCACTTAGTTTAGATAAACATTACAAATGACATGCTACAAGTTTGTTTTGCTCAGGATCAGGTGCTCATCCGCTCATCTATTGATTTCTAGCACAGATGGGGTCAACGGCGGAGCTCTTGAGCTAATGGATAAGCAGAGATGAAGGGAAATGCTCACCCTCAAATTGAACATGTAAACAGTGTGCAGGGCTCTCAGGAGTGGCCTTGACTTGACTTGTTGTTGTGCTTTCCTCTACTCCATCTTAAATTTCTCTCATTCCCGATAACGCACTTAAAGACAACGTTTTCAAGGCCGCATTCACTCTCTTTTTTTAAAAACTCATATTCGCCATCAAACTGAAACTTTGTACGATTGGTTATCCTACAACTTTTGCTCTTCTGCGTTCTATAAATGTTTTCACTTCCCTCCATAAAAAAAGTTTGCCATCTTTTTTCACATTTCATCACGGTGATTGTATTTTTTAAGCGAGCACACATGAATGCCAACAATTATTTGTTATTCAGCGTTATATTAACATTACTTGATTAAAAAAAGGCACATTTCTAGCAAAGTTGCTAAATAAGGACTACAACTACAACACATGGTTGTAAGTTCCAGGAACTACAAGAACGAGATGGGCTACATCGGAAATCCGATACTCTCTTTTGAATAAGGAATTACTTCCCGACTGCTAAATAAGTACTTTCTATATAGTATGAATGTGTGAAGTATGAATGTAATCTGGACGCACTGCATCGCCAAAAATCCTCTCCCGTGGCCTAATGGGATAGTAAAGTGTCCATCGTATGCTCACTTCAGAATCTTACCAGAAGAAGGTCAAAGACAAAAACTTCTTTTGTCACATATTGTTTTTCACCACTATATAGTAGGAAAGTATGCGATTTGTGGCCATGTTCTTAATGTTGGGAGATACAAGGGTCCGTGGCTCTACCACTGGAAAAAGCGTAACGGCTAACTTGGATCACATGTGCCTTGTTGCCATTGAATTTCGTTCAGAGCTGTGCGACAGTCAATCAATGGCTGAATCAAAAATCGCCCCCTTAACCCTCAATCACTATTCCACTAGTTAGTCCACTAATACAGCTCACTTCGGTGAAGGACCGAGTGAAAACAAGTGAGTGAATTCAGACAGCCGTTGAGTGTACATTGGCCGTACACTCATTATTGCGGTGCAATGTGGGATAGAACGAGTGCACTCGATAACGTCCACTATGGTTTCGGACACTGCTACAAATTGCTGTACCCTCAAATATTGGCCATTTTGAGGATATAGGGGCCGATTTTGGATTCAGCCAGTGTTTGCGGATACCATAGAAATGAAAGAGAAGTGCATTAAACTGAATCACACCTGTCGCGCAAGACCCTCCTGATGACAAGACAACAGTAACAGAATCACACACCTTTTGTGCACTAATTGTGATAAGAGGTGAATCTTGGAACGGTCTCTCCACGGAAAGGAACAGATGCGGTCGCTGTCTGTATGAGGAATGTGTAACAGGCCCTGCGTGGGGTAAATTCTCACTTCTCTCACCCTCTCGTTCACCACGGTCTTTCATCAAGCCCCTGTGCACTTGGAAGCAAATCGGCAGCGTGAGTGCATCATTCAGCTTGCACAGTTTAAGCATGGGGAGAGGTCAGCGAAAACCTGGGATTTGTGCAGTTTAAGGTTTATCTACGGGTCGGCAGGACATTTTGACACCACCGCAGGGAGATTATCATCTCCACCAGAACCCGAGCAGACGGTGAAATGACTCACCACTCTCGCCAGATCTGACCTTCTGGGAAGTTTTTTGCATTCACAATCCGTCCCACCCCATCCCGCACTCTCTCAGCGCATCTGCTCCCCTCCGCTTGCAACGCTCACAGGCATCCCGATGTGGCGAGAAAATTACGGCTATGTCATTTCTCCCACGCTGTCTTTCTTGCTACCCCCCTGTCGCATTAATTAGTGATGTAACAGTTTTTAAAAACACCAGCTTGCATGACAGTATCCTGCATTCCCCCATTTTTCGAGGTTGTAAATTAAGCAAAGAATATTGGAGCATGTTTTACTAAAAAAAATACTATTTTAGTTTTTCTACTTCAAAATTTCATTAAATTAACATTTAAATGCATTTAAAATATTATTGATCTGCCTTACTTAAGGTGGACGATGACGCAATTTCCTTCTAGAAACAAACTTTGTTGTATTATTTTCATGTTATCACTGTGAAGCTGCTTTGATGCAATCTGTATTGTAAAAAGCACTATAAAAATAAAGGTGACTTGACTTGCAGTTTCTTTGCAATCATATGTGAAATTTAGTGTGTTTTTGTGTAGTGCACAAGTCTTATATAATGCTTTTATATAAGACTTAAATTATAATTATGTGATTTTCAGTCAAAAAGAGAAGCATGGACATTGTTCAATGGAAGAAAAAAAATTGTGTTACACTTAATTTTGATAGAGTAACTGCAGCTACATGTTAACTAACTCACTCACATTAGAGTATTAGACTGTTAGGTGTAAAGGTTTGGGTTAGTAGAATGAGTTGACATGTAGTTGCAACGTCACTTATATTCAGTAGAACATCTGTTGAGGAGCATCAAAATAAAGAGTTAGATGATATTAAAGGGTAACTCTCTGCAAAATTGAACCTAGGCTCTTTTTGTTAATCTACCCGAGTCAAACTTTCGTGTAAAAGCATAATTAGAATAGGAATGCCACTTTTAAGATTGACCTTTTTTCTTTTTTTTGGGGTCAAATTGCCTTTTGAATGGGAGTGCATGGGGCACTTCTATGATAGCATCAAAATCACTATTTTTAAAACACTAAGAAGGCTCGACACAACATGAAACTGTGCTTTAAGTATCACCAGGGGCTCTACACATGAACTTGAGCATTGACTACATTGTTTGTGTAACAAAGTTTACTAAAAAGAAAGGTTTTGTACGATTCACTTTATCAGTTATTGTTTCCGGTGGCTGGAATTTTGTCAGTCAAAAGAAGTCGATCTCCGAATGCAACGTAATGAACTGACTCCATATGAGGAAATGTCATGAACTTGTAATTTCAATGAAAAGCATGATAACTTAGATAAAAATATTATCCGTGAATTTATATGGAAACAAGCTTTAGGAGCTTTCCATCTTTACTCTCCTCATGTTACGTTGCATTCGGAGATCGACTACTTTTGACTTTTATGTTGTGTCGAGCCTTCTTAGTGTTTTAAAAATAAAAAAAAGCGATTTTTTCTAAATGTCGACAAAAAAACTATTGCGAAATGACGGCGTTTCCATGAACCGATGTTATGCGACTAAAACTTCATTTTTTCCTCTCGCGATAAGTAAAGTCATTCCAAAAACCATGGCAATGGACGTTGGACGGTTTATGTACTATATCCCAGCCACCGCACTGGCCATTATTAATGTATTACCTGGAGTTGGACCTGAATGTGAGTAAATGATGACAATGTTTTTATTTTTGTTCAAACTCTTGCTTTCAAAGTCTGCAAGAACAGTTATTTTACTTCCGTAACCGTAATATATTATTTCCATGTGAAACTATATAAATTGTGGAAAACCTAAGCTACTTATCAAACTACTTATCAAAAACTAACACTACCCTTTTTGCTGCCTTGCAAGCACTAGCGTTTTCTTCTAGAAATGCAAATCTAGTTTTTTGACTGTCATTTTAATGTCCATTTTTAGCATCATAGTCGAAACGTACCATTTAATAGCACTGCAGCACAAATAGCGCCATAAAAGCAGCTGCTAATAATGAAACGCTTGTGTCGGAAAGGTGCTTGGTTGTATGTGAGTTATGCGTTTATAGCGTTACCTGTCAGCCAGCCATAACAGCAGCGCTCAGGGTGGAATTTAATTAGCCAGAAACGACAGCAAGGCGGAGAGACACTGAAGCCTCGCGCTAGCAACAGATTTTGATCTTTTATTTCTGCATCTGAAACCATAAAGCATCTTGGAGCTCTGACAGAAATGTCAAAACCTGGCACGATACGATATGCAAATAATGTGTGCATACGTCTCACCTATCTCATAACATTTCTGTCTTATCTATTGTTTATCATCATTTACATGAAATATGTTTGGCGATGGCCTAAACAGACGATTTTTTTCTCCTACTGTCATGCAAACAGAAAAATTCTCCTCACTGTCAGTTATTAAGCCTTTTTGTTGAGACATTCCCTCAGTGGAACTTAGCATAATTAGATGATCATGAATTCCCAGATCCAATCAGCACAAGTGTTTCCTGTTTCTTCAGCAATAATACACGAGAGCTCACTAACAAGCTAAGTGCTAGCAGCCTGCTTGCTTCATTTTTATTACAGATTAAAGTTGGAATCGCTCAGGCTGAATCGCTGCTGTGGTGGAGTTTGGATGTAACTGTGGCACAATACGGGCCGAATGATTATTTGTTTGCCCGCAAATTGGTCTCAATCACAGCATTGCTCCTTGCTAAAGGTTGAGTACATGTGCAACAATGATTTTCAAACGCGTTTTTATTCGGTGACCTTAATCATCCCCATTTTACAGAGTCGATTAAGTCATTTCACCCTTGAAAAGCTAATAGATAGTGCCGGTGCTGATAGGTGCTGGTTAATGGTGCATTAACTCGCTTCTCCCCCATAATTCTAAAGAAACAGGCAATTTATCTCTTAAAAAAAACATCTCTATATGACTTGTTCTGAATTCCTCTTCAGGGATCAGTTTTCTATATATATAAAATGTTGATATACCCTAATATATGCATTTAATATGCATATGTATTATATATTACATATATATTTTATATTATATTATATATTATATATTATAATATGTATATGTATTATATATTACATTATATATATATATATATATATTACATAATCAGATTACTTTTTCCAAGTAACTAGTAAAGTAACATTACTTTTAAATTTACAACAAAATATCTGAGTTACTTTTTCAAATGAGTAACGCAGGTTTACCCATTTACTGACTGGCACTCTCCAGTGAAATAAAATTGAGCGGAAGTACGCAGGAGGGCGGAGCCATGCTAAGTTTTCCCCAAAATGAAGAAAAAAAAGTGACATTCAAACTCGGAATATAACTCTGCAATAATTAAATATGTTAAATTACACAAATATGCTTCATGTATTTAATCTCACTTTAGTAACCAATTGCTGTTGACCTTCGATAATCCAATTCAACCATGATACGCAAAAATGAACATCACATTTGTATATTTATTTCTCTCTTTTTTATTGCTGAAGTAAGTGTTGAACTTTCTTCTCCAGGGTCCTATTCTTCCAGAAGGGCAGCACAGCTGAAAGGTGCGCCCTCTACTGTACAGGAGTGCATTGGCATGAATTGGCATATTTATTTCACTTTTGCTGTAAAATGACCTTTACATTTGCCAAAATATAACTTTTTGTTTTGTTATTAACAAACAAGCAAGCCCAGTCCAGATAAGAAAAAGTAATGTAAAAGTAATATAACACGTTACTTTCCATAAAAAGTAAAGTTATTTGTTATTTAGGGAGTAATGTAATATTGCAATGCATAAAATGACAAATATTAATATATACGACAGCAATTATTCAGCATATCATTACATTTGAAATCTTTTCATTTAATTGTGAAAGACCCCTTTGTTTTGTTTACATTTTTAAATGAACGACAGCCATTATATATGGGATAGCAATTCTCTTTGATATCCTTTGCTGTCGAACGCCCTTGAATCCTTTGCATTCCAGACAGGCAGAAAGAAGCGACTTCCATACCAAGAGACCTCGACCTCAACTGCATCCAATAATCGTGCAACTCCCACTGAGAGAACTGCTGAGACCATTTGTGGTGAGAAACATGCTTCCACACACAAACACATGATATATAAAGTGCATTCATACACACACAACCTGCTTGGCAGAGTCTCAGTGCTTACACACTTAAGACTAGCACACACAAGAATGAGCCACTGGTGGTCAAAAAGATATGGCAGCTCTTTCAATCGCATAATTTATACAGTACATCCTCCAGTTGTTGACGTCGTTGATGCCGCTTTTAAATGACGTCGCTTTCTGCCGCCTTGCGTCACTTCAGAGTTCCTGCTGGTGGTGCGAATGCAACCAGGAAAATGGCCCTTGGGAACATTTTGTTCTCAGGGTCTGCCCTGGTGGCTAGTTCTGATAACTGAGTTCCTATATACCCGGTGCAAAAGCCCCTATAGAGAAGACCTAATAATACCGGATATGGCACCCCCTGTGGGAGTGTGGAGAATGCAGCTTCTTTCTCTCTGTAGTTGCAAATCTTTCAGGCCTAAGCAGCATGCGAGGAAAATACAATTTTTTTTATACAATTATTATTTATGAACTTAAAGGAGCCGTATGTAAGATTGTGGCCAAAACTGGTACTGCAATCACTTTCAAATTACTGTAGAGCGGTGTATCCCCTCCCCCTCCCCCTGACTCGAGGTTGCCAGATAGGCTGCAGGATCCAGCAGGAACGTAGGCTGCTACGTAGCTGTGGTAACTAGAGCAGAGCTGGCAACCCGGATGCCGAAACACTACTGACTTCGTGATTGGTAGATAGCCGGAGGGTGGAGCTTCAGGCCAAAACACAAGATGACAACATCAACATCAGTTGGGGGCTGCAACTTCACTTTTTAAATGACAATATCCTGGCCGGACTACTGTTGTCAGTGATATAAGTATTTGAAATGAACATGATTTCTTAATGTCTAGTGACATATCAGGGCCATTTTATGATCAATTGAAATACATTTCTTACATACAGCTCCTTTAATTCTAAAAAAAATATATTTTTGGCAATTTTTTATAAGAAATGGATGGATGGATGGATGGATGGATGGATGGACAAAACAAACTAAACTAAACAAGGCAAATACTTTTTCTACTGGGTCTGAGGCGACATTGATTAAGTGCTATCATCTATCATCAATAGACCTTCAATTCTGGCCTGTTCTAGAAATCTTGGGTGTATATGTGGGGGGTAATACTAGTTTCATGCAAAATATAAAAACGACTTTCTAAGCATTACTGGATTTCATTTGTTGCCTTAGCAACTACATAACAAGTGCCCACCAAGACCCCACCATCACGCCGCTCTGCCAAGGGTCCATTTCCACGTCAAAAGTATTCCAAACACTCGCACACACACACACTAAAAGCTTTCTCCACAGCAGGAGCCAGCAGACATTCAGTGCGGTTTGATTAGTGAAGGCGCTGATGTGTTGTGGAGAGTCTGAGAGGGTGTGTGTGTGTGTGTGTGTTCCAGCTGCACAGGCGAGATGTGGATGTAATTGCTGTAAGTGTTGGGCAGCTGGTGTGGAGGAGGCGTCTGCGATCTGCTCTCCGACATCTCGCTCTCTCTCTCTCGCGCGCGCTTTCTTTTCCCTTCCTCGGTCTGCACTCTTTAACATTGCATCTCTAGCAAACAAACAGCTATTTTGGAGACACACAACCCTTGACAGCACACTTGCCAACTCACAAATGCATGTGCATTTTACTCTCCTCCATCCTGTCTTTTTTACTATCGAACCTCCTGAGATGTTGCCGGCTATGCTAATGAAACCCTGGAACACCTGCAAACTTGCTTGGCGTCATAAAAAACTGTTGTACGCTACAGATATAAGTCATAAGCTCACTTTGTCAGACATTTAAAGGAGGGCGCTCAGTTAGCCTCACACCTCAGGGGCTTCCTCGCAGGGCAGGAGGAGCCGAAGCCTTTCTCCTCTCTTCATTAATCATCATTAACACTGGGCGGCCCCGACTCTGCCTGCCACGCTACCACTTTTAGCATCTGTCCCAGAGAGGGAGAAAGACACAAAGGGGTTAGTGAAAAAAAGATAAAGATGAAGAGAGAGTTGTGAGAAACAAATTTCAAGCCACAGATCAACTCTTATAAACTCATTAAAGTCCACATGGTCACAAGCCCTTTTAATTTCCACAATTAAGCAATATTTGAGTGCTATGCTAAACGCCAGCATTCAGTTCCTGCATTAACTAGCAAAATGTTGTTCCTGTAGCTCAAAGTGTAAAGCATGGCATTAGCAAACAACAAGGTCATGCTTTCGATTGAGTACATGAACTGATAAAATGTATACAATGAATTCAGTGTGAATTGCTTTGGATAAAATGCGTAAATGTAGCCTAAAACTGAGGTTTTCAAAGCAAGGGCTAGGGGGTCCATGAAAAAGCTTGGAGAAAAAAGAAATGTAACAATAAAAAAAAAAAATAATAATAATAAAAAATAAATTTAAGAAAAACATTTTTTGTAAATAAATACACATATTTAATAAAAAAAAAAAACATTTTATTTAAATAAATGAAAATACTTAAATGTTATTAAAAAAATTATACATATTTTAATTATTTTAGTTAATAAATATGATTAAAATACATATTTAAAAAAGGATTTACATAAATGCATTTAATTAATATATATAATGTATTTAAAAAAAAAAAAAAATATTATTTAACAGCACAATGCCAGCAGAAAAATATATAATACATATACAACATATAATACACAAACTTTATACACACATAGGGCCCTATTTTAACGATCTGAAACTCAAGTATGAAGCGCTAAACGCAAGTAACTTTGTATACCGGTGGGATAAATGACTGCTGCTTCTGTGTAGATGAGAGAATCAAAGTGCATGCGCGTTGTGCACACGCTACATTGATTATGGCCAAGCATGCGCCCTTAAAATAGCATATAAATAACATGCGCAACGCTCCACTAACTTTAGACTAGGGTTTTCCTGGTCAGTGGCGGAATTGTTTTCTGAAACTGCAAAATAGCACCAGGGAACGTTTTCGCCGGAACACGCCTGCTCTTTGCACTGAACCGCCTCCGGGAGCGCAAGTTCATTTCCGTAATTTACCGACGTGCTTCTGTTGAGGGAAAAGTCCGCTGTGCGTGGGTGCAAAATAGGAATGAAACATGCGTTGGTGTACAAAGTCCATTGCGCTGGGTGCAAGATAGGGCCTATAATTTTCCACAATATGAATAGAGCCTTTACACATGAAAATATACAGCTAAAAATATCCAGGATGGGGGTCACACCATTTGAGGGTCTATTTGAAGAGTGAAATTTGAGGAATGAAAGCCCAGGGACTGAAACTCAGCTATTTAGCAATTTAGTCTAAATTTAGTCAGCTCAGCTATTTAGTCGTCTGTGCGTCTAGGTGACATCAGCTGAAATGGAAAGTCGCTTCAGATAGGGAGCAAATCATTACATTTTGATTACAGATTATGAAGAAAAACATTTAATAAGAGTAGTTACATGTTTTTAAGAAAGTAAATGGGGTTGTTTGATTTCACATTGACTTTAATGCACGACCAGAGCAGTAGTGTAATTACTTTGCCCTGAATTATTGCATTTTGAGAGCGTTTCGATTCTCAAGAGACTCTGAGAGGCCCCCGGGGACCCCCATCTGCAATGGAGCCATCATGTGAAAATAGGCCTCACATCTGTTCAGGCCAAACGGGGGCAAGTTTAAAGCAAGACAACCCACTTTTCACTCCTGTATCTGTGTATGCTCATATTCCTCAGTTAACACAAAACACAAGCCCTTCCAACAACAACCCCCATGGACAGCACAGAGAGAGAAAATAGAAACGCAGGTGCTGGCGAAAAAAAAACTCTCAGAGAGGAAAACTCAAATTTTTAATGCCCATGCTTGAACAGAAGGGGTAAAGGGAGGGGCGGTACAGTTGGCGAGAAATAAGTCATTTCATTATTTAATGGCATTGCACCGTTAAAAAGAGCTCACGAAAATTATTGGTCAGCAGCATTTACAGTCCCACCTGTTCATCAACAAGCACGCAGAGGGTTTTAAAAAACAGCAGAGACATTGAATTATTTATCAAATGTCACAGGACCTCATTAAATCCTCAAAAGCTCACTGCTCACTCCACAATGCTGAGCCCTTTGACTCCTCTCAGAGATTAAATGTAGGAGAGCAGGACGGGTTCAAACCCACTGACTCACTCGCCGACCCCGATTAATCCTGCCCGGGATTTGCATTCAAGTCTGTAAATATAAAGCAAGCAGTGTTTACATGTGCGCATGACACTGCTTTTATTACGCCTAACCGCACAGAGTTCATAATAGGCTTTTGATAAAAGTTGAAATATGAAGAACAGGCAACTTCAGTCATTCTTGTGTAGCCCTAAAAAATATATATTTGGACAATTAATCTACATTTATCAAACCAAGTCGCATCTGCAAACCAATGCTGCAAAATTGACAACCCCAAAAAATAAACAGTAAAATAAAATAAACAATCTGGTTTAAAAATAGAATAGAATAGAATAGAATAGAATAGAATAGAATAGAATAGAATAGACACACACACACACACACACACACAGAGCATCTATACAGTGCTCTTATTGTTTTACTGACAAATTCTACAGCAAACTATTAAAAATAAAACTGTTTAAAAATAATTTTATGAAGTAAATCTGTAAAGGCCTGGATGAGATGTCCCTGTTAGCCGAGGAGAGCAGATGTTTCAAAACGCGGATAATTTCATTTGCTATCACTCAGCTGAGAGTGACCCAGTACCTCAGGACAGACTCCAAGCAAATTGCAACTAAACCATTTTAGCCCAATTTTATACCATTTTGCCTCATGATATCAGTCATGTTTGTTGAATGTTCTGTAGTCCTGTGAGGCAAATCAGCGTTGTGTCACAGCCGTTCAAACTCTGCACTACACCGTCGACTGGAGAAACACTGAGCTTTTATCCGGATGTGATGAGCGCCGGAATCAAGGGCAGCGGCCCCATGGCCTCGCAAGTTTACAAAGCTCAACACCCGTCTAATGAGAGAGCAGTCATCCCTTTGTGTCCCTACGGTTTTCAAAGCTTCTCATCAATCCTAGGCCTTCGTTTCCTTTTCTTTTTTTTTCTAGGCCCTGAGACAGCGAAAGATTTAGAGGTGCGTGGAAATGAGATGGAAGCTCTTTCCCTTGTGTTTGTCCCTTTTCAAAAATATGGGCTTTAAAGCAGTGGAGCGTATGAAACATGATCTATAATGGTGCTTGGGATCCTAAAAGCCAACAATGGACTTCAACAATATCTGCACTCAGATCGACAGAGGCTCAACCTTGTGGCGTTAACGGTCAGGTGCGCGCATTTGTCAAGATTTCATCATTAAATGCACGCGTAATCCCTCATGGCCGGCTGCAAGACTATTGACCAGAGCCACGTTAAAACGCGCTTCAGCGAGACCAACAAACAGAATAACAATGTGACTGCAAATGGATGCAATCACCTGTTTCTGAGAAATAAACTCGTTCAGAATGTCAAATAATCAACCAGGCAATAAAAAGAACAGCCTTGGGTATTTTGCAGCTCTACGTGTCACCTATACTAAATCGATTAGAGAAATTAAGCTATCTTTTACCTCGCGAGGCTTGAGGGGTGAGGAGGGGTCACACACTGGTCATCGCATGTTTCAATCACCAAGAAGCCATTCATAACATTCAGATAAAACCATCCCGACAACCGAGCAATATCCCTGCAAAATAACAGAAATGACATCCAACAACAACAAACACCTAGAAAACCTCTCACATGTCCTTCAGAAAATGTAAAAAAAAATCTATAGTTAAAATTCATTAATTTAATAATTTAAAATACAATTGATCTAAAGTATAATATTTAATATACAATTTTATAACACATTTAAGGTACAATTTCTGTAAAAAAAAAAAAATTATTGAGTTGAATTAAACACAGAAAATAGAATTTTTAAAGTTCATTGTAAATTCATCTAAAAAATTTCACAGTCAAATTCCATATGTATGTATTTATATATGTATGAGTGGAAGGAAGGAAGGAAGGAAGGAGGAGGAAGGAAGGAAGGAAGGAAGGAAGGAGCGCAGGAAGGAAGGAAGGAAAGAGGAAGGAAGGAAGGAAGGAAGGAAGGAAAGAGGAAGGAAGGAAGGAAGGAAGGAAGGAAGGAAGGAAGAGAGGAAGAAAGAAAGAAAGAAAGAAAGAAAGAAAGAAAGAAAGAAAGAAAGAAAGAAAGAAAGAAAGAAAGAAAGAAAGAAAGAAAAATAAAGAGTCCAGCAGCTGCTAACTGTGTTCACCAGAACACACCAGAACAAGAAGCAAACCCGGGCTGCTGCAATGAGAGTAATGTTATTTCCTATAGTAATCAGATCAACACATTTTAACATATGGATATTGTATGAAAGGAAAACATGAGTATTGTAACTTTATATATAATTAATTGAACTTTCTAAATGTTCAAGTACATGCAAATAAAGCTGCCAACATGCCAACTCTGTCTAATTCAACATGCAGCGATTGACAGAAGCTATAAAATGCCTTGCTTTAGAACGAAAGAGTGTGGACGGTGATTTTTTTTATTAGTACTATATAAAGTGGTCCACGCTGGCAGGGTGCTGAGACGTTATAAGTAACCTTTCATAACCCTTGGCAGGACTAAAGGTTCCTAATGGTGTTTCCTGCCTCCCAGTGATCAGCGTACATTCAAACCTGTCATCATAACACACACTCTTAGTTAGGCTTGTGTGTAGAAAAAGGGAGAGGATTAGGGGGGAAAGCAAAGTGCACTGATCCGTCTCTGTGCAGGTTGAAGGCTCATAAAAGGCATGGCACTAATGAAGACGGGCAGATTTCTGCACGACAGACGTACTGCGCTGTGCATTAGATGACTAATCTGGGACTTGGCAGGAATAGGTGTTACTTATGTATGTTGCACAGCAACAATCTGCCACATCAGCGCCGATGTGCTGACAGAGCTTCTATTACCAGTGCTCACTATTGCTCATACTTAAGATATATAAGTAGCGGTTTCTAGTTTGCGTTATTTCACGGGACGCGGCTGTATATTTCAGCAGTGATACGGGTAATTGAGGAGTCTCAGCTCTCTACCTTCCCTCAGCCCTTCTAATCTCCACAAAGCCCTTCTCTTTATTAAGGGATTAAACCGTTGACAGTCTATGCATACATCTTCATTTGGCCCTTCTCCGATCAAGGGTCCACTGCTGAACTGTAATAAAGCACTGTCTCCAAGCGAGCGCCCGATGGCCAGATCGAGGGCGTTTCAACGCACTGCAGAACTGATAGGCGGCACGGCATGTTTTGCAGAGCCTAAACTCTGAACAAGACTTCTTTCCGAAGCGTGTGACACTAATTCGGCTCTGTCCACTTCAGGAAAGAGAGAGATAAACCCACTCTCTCCACGTCACACTTGCTGAGCCGATAAACGTCTTTGTCGCCCAAAGAGTATTTACATCAGTTTGTACTTTTACGCTTAGTGAGCGATGTTAAATTGTTTATCCGCCGAGGAGTACATTAAAATGTGGATTTCTCAGTTTTGCTGCCAAACTTGAGCACGCTTTCATCGTGTCCTCAATATGTCAAGGCAGTAACCTGACTGCTGCCGCCACATGAGAATCAGTGTCTCTTAAATGAAAGAACTTGCAGAGAAATAAATCCATTTGCCTGTTGTCACGTATAGTATGAGCGTTTGATGTTCCAGATGCATGTGTATATTTTTGCTATTTTTACATGTCATGCCAGGTTATCAAATGTAACATTACATTCTTGCGTAATAAACACAACACTCAAGGCTTCACAGACTGATGAAGCCAATGTGTTGCTATGAGTAGCGTACATGCTAGTAGAGTGCATTAGTGCCCGTTCAAGTATCTTTTCCATACAGTTCATCATTGGTATAATTGGGGTAAAAAACAAACACAGTTCTTAGCATATAATCAGAATACTGAAAATTGCTTGTTTGGTTTGCTCGTTTCATGTAAACATCTTACTGCGATTAACTTATTACTTTGATTATTGGAAATAATCACATTATTGGTGCCCATGTAAACGTATTCATTGGCTGCGTCCCAAAACGTAGGCGTCTGACTTGTTGCCTCGCTGCCTTATCAGGCAATGACTTCGCAGGCAGCGTTTGCACACGAAGAAACCTCACGAAACTGATTTCAGGCAGACTTCTGAGGAAGCGTAATGGTTTGATGATCTCAGCAAAACAGAGAGAGCTTTGGTGATAACTAAGCAAATATTTAATTACTAGAAAAGTCAATTCTCAGACGTGGAAAAGGTTGGTCAAAAAACGTACATTTACAGCTCAACTGTCACAGAATGGAAAGCACAGGATTGTGGATATCAAAGGCAGCGGAGGATACATCTATGCTGCTTTCAAAAATCGATCAGATGAAGGGATCTCAGGAGACAGGAAGTGAAGCTAACATTGGATTCAGACTTGCCTTGATGCTTTCCTAACTTGGATTGCATCCTCCGAAGGCAGTATTTTTAAGCTTTCGGACGCAGTCATTGTGTTCATGATCACTTTTAAAGCCTTTTATCAGAATTAGAGCTAAACCCCTCAGGACAGTGGTCCTTCCAGGACTGGGTTTGCCCATCCCTTGATCAAACAGTAACACGTTGGGCCCTATCTTGCACCCAGCGCGCAATTGACTTTGTACACCGACGCGTATGTCTCATTCCCATTGTGCACCCGACGCACAGCGGACTTTTCCCTCGACAGACGCACGTCGGTTAATTAGGGAATGAACTTGTGCTCCCGGGGGCGGTTCAGCGAAAAGAGGAGGCGTGTTCCGGCGAAAACGTTTCCTGGCGCTATTTTGCAGTTCCAGAAAACAATTCCGCCACAGACCAGGAAAAACCTGTTTTCAGTGGCGCGTTCAGAGGCTATTTTAAGGGTGCATGCTTGGCCATAATGTAGCGTGTGCACAACGCGCATACACTTTGCTTCTCTCATCTACACACAGAGGCAGCAGTTGCCATTTTTGCAAGCCATACATAATTACAAGGAAAAATATTCCACATGAGGGAAATCATTGTTGTGTCCATGAAGATGTGAATAAAAAATGCATAAATCTAGTTTACACATTTACCAAAATTATTATACGCCTGTTTAACCGAAGCTAATTTGGGTGTGTTTCTCCATCCCCATACAATGTCACTTCTCTGTGTTTTACGGCCCTGACGAGAACTTCGGTCTCCTCGGCTGTGAACCGCTCTGGCGCGCGCCTGGCAAATCCGGCGTTCTAATAGCAATCCACCATGGAACAAGCGCGCCTGCTCTTAAAGGGAATGTGAGATGTCGCTCTGATTGGTTTATTTCACGTTACGCCCAAACCACACCTATGAGTAATGAAGCACTTCAGACCAACCCATTTTAGATTTGCGTCGAGCGCAAGAGTCATTTATCCCGCCGGTATAATAGCAACCGCACCCGAGATCTGGCAACAAAGTTACTTGTGTTTCGCGTTTGATACTTTTGTTTGACCTCTGCAAAAGTTGCCGTGTTATGAGGTCACTGCCATTATTAGCAAAGACTTAGTTCACATGCTAAGACAGGCTTTCCTGCACTAACTTCTGCCTCCTCCGTTAAACACGGACACGGATTACTCGTTGAGAAGCCACTGGTGGGACGATTTAATTAACAAAGACTTGAGATGGAGACTTAGCAAGAATGACTTTCAGGGCTCCCTCTCATTGAAGTGCAGCTTTGCAGATCTGAACAGTCCACTTCTCCTGACGATCCCTCTCCAATAATTATGGTCTGTTCTCCTGGTAATTGGCCACAGTGTCATTTTGCCGCACGGAAAAGAAGGGCCTCTCGGTACAAGACAACCTCGGCCTTTTCTCCCCCACGACTTCAGGGTAATTTTTTAAGCAAGGCAGCACGTCGCCTCATGAATAAAAATCCAGAGATGGCTGCAATAAAATCACGCCGACAACATATTAATAACACATTTACATTCATCTGTGACTCTTCTCCCACTGTGATGCAAGCCTGGCAATTAGAAGTCAAATGCTTTTGAAGTACGCCACTGAGGAACTCCTCTGAGTCTCTGCACTGCTATTAAAGGCTAACATCAACATTTAAGATTTTACCAAGCACCTGTGGTGTGCCGTGTAGTTTAAAGGGATAGATCACCCAAAATTGAACACTTAAAATGGGTAGTTAGGGTCATGGATTTGGGTTTTTTCAGATAAGATGAAAAACATTAGCCAGTGAAATGCCATCAAAGAAACATAATGAGTCTTTTTAGTGCTTCTAATTTGAAACGCACTTTGATGTCTCTAAGCGAATAATGGGATACACCAAATATGCATTAAAATGCATAGCACACTGAAACATTTCAGTATTGAGTGAATTAAGAATATTTGTAAACATTAGGGAGCCATCACCAAAGTATATTTCCACTGAGCTTGTTGCATTGCATTTTAGGATTGCCTTTTCATACAAAATTGGTATTTGACCAAAACAAGGGAATTTAGAAGGGAGCTCTCCCCATCTTGTTGCTGCCTACCTTTTGTAACAGCCTTCATTTCCAAATACACTTATAATGCTTTAAATGCTGCCTATCGGTTTGAAACAGGGCCATTGTTTAATGGCTTTCTCAATAATGTACAATAATAAAACTACTTATATTCTAATCATGGTTCTGCATCACAACATAAACATACCATAAAAGTGCCATCAAATTAAAAATAGTCCAAATTAAAGCCAAATGTGGGTGACTAAATGACAGAAGTTTGATTTTCATTTACCACACTGAAAGAATGAAAAACCCATAGAAAAATGGATAATGCCCCGCAGAAAATTACAGATATTTTCTTCAACCTCAATTCGTCTAGCAAAAAGCTAACACAGAAACACACACATTCACACCTACAGGCAATTTAGTGTTTCCAATTCTCCTATGTTGCATGTCTTTTGTGTTGTGGTGAAAACTGGAGTACTCAGAGAAAATCACGCCAACATGGGAAGAACATTCAAACTCCACACAGAAAGGCCACCTGACTCAGCCGGGACTCAGACCTTTTTACTGTGAGGTAACACTGTTACCCCCTGAGCCACTGTGCCACCCAAAATGCAATGCGTAATTTAAAATACGGGTAAAACTAGGAAAATTCATTCATTGTACATTTAGCCCTATTTTTACATGCAAAAGACGCAATATCTGTCACTTCCCAACTCTAAATCCCATAATAACACATTTACACTCTCAGACCATCTTGCTAATCCTGATATACTCTAGCTATGAGGCTAGGAGAGACCAATCATCTTCAACTAATTATGAGTCTGTAATACACTGCTGTGCTCTCCAACACTGAATTTGACTGTTAAATAAGAGCAAGGCTGAATTCAGTGGTTTTATTGCTTCATGAATAGTAATTTAGCCCATTAAATATTTAGCACCAACGTCATTAATAATAAACACTCAGCTCAGATGCAAATAAAAAGATAAAATGACTAAAGATTTAACCAATAATCATTTATTTATAAATGAATTTGACCATATCGTACCCCACTCTGTACATGTATTAACCTTTAAACGCATACCTTGCGTGACGTCATTCACTAACCTCTAACTCATTCATTTTTTTTTAATTAGACATCAACCTAGTAATCCTCAATCTATTCATTATAAATAATACATAATAATATACAGACCCTTTCCAAAAAATTAGAATATCATGGAAAAGTTTATTTATTTCCATAATTCCATTAAAAACGTTAAACTTCCATAGAGGGCCCACAACTTAAACGATTTCAAGTATTTCGTTGTTTATTTAGTATCATAATTTGGGCTTCCAGCTCATAAAACCCACGAAAACAGGATTTCAAAAAATTTGAATATTACATGAAATCACACAGTAATTACACAGTAATACCATCCATGGTCATTGAACCAGGTTTTGGTTCTTTTGGCAGTGTGGGCAGGTGCAAATCCTGCTGGAAAATGAAGGAAGCATGAAGTGCTCTGGAAATGTCCTGGTAGACGGCTGCGTTGACTCTGGATTTAATAAAGCACAGTGGACCAAAGTCCTCTTTTCTGATGAGAGCAAATTCTGCATCTCATTTGGAAACCAAGGTCCCAGAGTCTGGAGGAAGAATGGAGACGCACACAATCCAAGATGCTTGAAGTCCAGTGTGAAGTTTCCACAGTCTGTGTTGGTTTGGGGAGCCATGTCATCGGCTGGTGTTGGTCCACTGTGCTGTCCACTCAACGCAGCCGTCTCTACCAGGACATTTCCAGAGCACTTCATGCTTCCTTCAGCAGACAAGCTTTATGGAGATGCTGACTTCATTTTCCAGCAGGATTTGCACCTGCCCACACTGCCAAAAGAACCAAAACCTGGTTCAATGACCATGGTATCACTGTGTGATTTCATGTAATATTCTAATTTTTTGAAATCCTGTTTTCGTGGGTTTTATGAGCTAGAAGCCCAAATTATGTACAAATAAACAACTAAATACTTGAAATTGTTTAAGTTGTGGGCCCTGAATCTATAATCTATGGAAGTTTAACGTTTTGAATGGAATTACGGAAATAAATAAACTTTTTCCATGATATTCTAATTTTTTGGAAAGGGTCTGTTTATAATATATAAGTGTAGGGTCACTAGCGACCCAAAGTACGCAATAGTGTAAGTATATTTTTTTCTGCTCAACAATAGTTAAATCTCTGATGACTTGATAAATGCAATTCACCTTTATTCCTCATGTCTGATAAACAGAGATGACGTGATGTTTTACTCATAATTACCGCAGGCATAAAACAAAAGAAAATATAAGCATCATCAGCAAAGCTCCAAATGGCTCAGCGATTTACAGCAGAGCAAATACTTTATGCAATCAAATAGTGTCACTGTCACTTGATGGTGGATCTGGTGAAGAAGCTGTAAGTGATCAAAATATTGATTTTGAAAACGTTGAAAATGAAAGCTTTGAGAATATGGTTGAGATCGCGAATATGATCCAGATGCTGAATGTACTGGGAAATGAGCTCTGACGAGGACAGTGATGATGGTATAAAACATCTGCTCAAACTGAACCCTTCCAAGCTCCGAAAGGTAACAAAATATGCTTCATTCATATGATCCATCCGTGTTAGATATAGATATAGATCCGGGTCCGATGTACTTAAGAGCTAATGACTATACACATAAAGCAAGATGGATATAAGCAAGAATACAACATCAAAAATATGTCCCCACATTTATTTTTCACACAGGCACCTGAATGGACCAAAATGGGTCCTTCATTACCCAACCCCCACACAACAGCACACATTCAGGTCAATGTTCAAACACTCGTATTCTACCTGACCTAACAGATGCAGAGCTCACAACTGGGACCAATTTCCCCAGCTCCCTCTCTAGAGCTTTAGTTCATTATTCTTAGCCCAGAGAGCGGGCACAGTAGGGGGTGAATACATCTGGAGACATACGCGCCTCTCACCAGTAGCACACACTTCTGCAGCCTTGAGATTGGAGGCTCAAGGTCTTCAAAGCACAGCAGCTTATGGTTCTCCATATTGGGAGCAGGTTTGTTTGGTTGTGCTTCACAAGAGCGTGATTGTGAAGAATGCAAAGCACAAGTGACAAATGAAGAGAGAATTAGACAAAGGAAGGAAAAGATCTACTATTCCTCTTCTAAGAAAGACTCGTTTCCCTTCCAACGAACTCTACTGTATTTGCTTTTGAAGGTTTTGCGTCTTTCTCCAAGCTCTTTTCAGTGCTGCAGTTATTGCAGAACACACTTTTATGCAACACTTTTCACACACACTAGAAATGTGGCATTTGAAGAACAATGGGGGGAAAAAAAAGGATAACAGGAAAACACAATAACACTAGCAAAAATGAATGAATCCAAACATCGAATTCAAACCGCGGGGAAAAAAAGACGGAAAAAATTAATAACTGGTGCTCTCATTCATTATGATATGCATCCATCAGACGGTGGAATTACACAATGCTGAGAACAAAATTTGCATGCTGACTAGAGACCACACTTCTTCTCGAGGAAGATAAATACAAAATTGATGAATGGAACTAAATACAAAAAAAAATTGTTATTGTATTATATTACTTTATAATGTAATAGTCCACAAAAGCAACTACTAGGTGGACTACTGCACTGTTTAAACTGTTTTAAGAAAAATATTTTGGTTTCTTTGTTGCACTTTTAGGCAGTGATTGCTGGTGGCAAAAATATAATAATATAATATAATAGGGCTGTAAAATCGAATAATCACGATTAATCACATCTAGCATTAAAGTTTGTGTTGTATAATATAGGTGTATATTATATATATTATATTATGTGTGTGTGTGTGTGTGTGTGTGTGTGTGTGTGTGTGTGTTTACACATATATATGCAGATCAGATTATATAACAAATAAAGAAAAAATATATATTGTTGCACTATTGGCTGTGGCAAATATAAAATAACAAGCCACCAGCTGGTACCACTTAATAGCACAACAATGCAACTTAAAATTTAATGACCGAGAACAAGCATTTTAAACTCCTCAGCTTCATCCCTTGAACTGTTTGTAATTCTAAAAGCGAATGCCAATTATGTGTGGAAATTACATCCCTGCAGTGTAGGCGACCAGCCTATTTGAAATTGAAATGTCAGATGAGATTGTTTAGCACAGGGCTTGATGACATAGTCAAGTCCTCTCATCTGAAAGAAGTCCCTGGTGCCGTGACCCGGCAGCTCGAGGGGACGTCGCGGTCAGAGGTTTAGCGGAAAAGCTCAACTTGATGCGAGATAATTAGTGGGATTGCACAGAAATGTCTATGCCAAATGAACTGAGGAAATCTCACTGGATTGAACCATTTAAGAACACGTATGTTGCAGAAGAACCATATTAGCTTGACTGGAAGAGAAAAAAGCCAGTAAGAGCAACCCTACCAATGCAGAAAATAAGAGTTTAAAAGGAGTTAGGTGATAAATAGCAGCACTGTTTATTGGCTGCTTGTCAGAGACGCTTGTTTTCACCTCTGCCAAATGAATGCAATTGTGTGTTATTGTAAGCCAGAGAGAGTGAGCAAGAGAGAAACAAGAGAATCAGCAGTATTAGTATTCTGCTGTGGTGCTGGCTGCACTTTGTCAGGAACGGCGCTCTAATGGAGGATAAACGTCCTGTTTTCATGACCTGTTCTCCCTGCGCTCCTCGCTCCCCTGCAGGGAGAGACTGCCATCTTTGGGCAGGAGCACAGAGCCATATTTCTGTTTTTATCACCCTATTTTTCTCTCTATCGCTGCCACACACACACACAGACCCTCTCAGTCTGCATGTACTCTTGAGTACAACACCTTAGATACGCCGAAGACATTAATCTCCACTCGTACACTCGACAGACTACTAAAATGAATCCATACCACACCTGAATCACCTCTCTATCAGTTCACAGTCCCTTTAAACACGCTGCACTCACCCCTATTCTTATCAGACGGGTGTATACATACAATCTAAAGAGACACCTTTGAAGACGTAGCGTTTTCTCACTTCAGATGGCGAGGAAGGGAAGAAAATTTTATTGCAGCTCGGTGAGGCTGTTTGTATTAGCTTTTGTCACACTGAAATGGCTATTGCCGTGAGGAAGGAGATTTCTTTTCACACTATCACACTATTTTTTATCAGAGGAGCGTGAAGAGAGTAATATCTTTACCGTTGTCTCTATGGGTTCTGTATGATTAGTGTATCCTGAACAAATTCAGGCAGAAGCAAGAGCCTTGATCCACTAAACACTGCAAAAATGACGACACGATAACCTATTTATCAAAACATCACTGTATAACATCCCATAACTGATACCATTCTGCTATTTGTTTCTTTATTGTGCGACTTCTTGTAGCCTTGGCATTCGAAAGGAGATGTCACTCAAGCTTGTTTGAGCCTAATGGATTGGAACCGCATTTCGATATTTGAAAAGATTTTTTTGTTTGGGGACGATCTTTGTACATATCCAGAAAGAAACATAAAACGATCTTCACGTTTGAGTTGCAGAAAAACAAATCACCAAGGGAAGCTTCTATACAAACCTGTAAAATGATGCCTTCTGCGAAAGTATCTAGAGCTAGAATGGCATCAAAGCACGTCTGATTCCAATGTTCATGTAACATCTCGTCTGCCAAGATACATCCGGTTGGACTGAATCCTGTGTTTGGAGATTAGTTGAAAGATGGGGAAACAAATGTAGAAATTTTAATACTTCTAGTTTTAGATGACACTTGAATTTGTTCTATATCATCAGATGACATTATGGTGATTTCGACGCCTTTCTAAAACCAGTTTATTTTTGAAAGGTACCTTCAGAAACACAAAAGCAAAAAGGTGTCTGCCTTCTATTTTGGACATGAAGTAGCAATCAGAGAGTCGGTCCAGCCACTCGACCAATTAAACGCTCAGTCATTGGCAATTAAGCACTGATAACAGGGACGGTTTGGCTATTTGTACAGCAGGACTGCTCCAAAATTCAGAAAGCTTTTACCTGAGACAAAGCAAAGTAGACTTTGTTTAGCTTCTTTGATGTACCAGCCAGTCTTCGGCTTTTGAAAGTATTGTGAACTAGCAGACGTTTGTGATGAGTTCAAAGGCGTTTTAACGTGACGGCTTGACAGGCTTTTGTGGTCTTTTGTCAAATGCAGAACAATGAGTTTTGACAATACTTTTAATGAGGAATCAATTTGTTGAGAGGAGTTAAGTGGATGCAAGACTTCAAATAAAAGTCATTATTAAAGAGTTTATTAAGGCATTGTGTTTAAATATGCAAATGCTTTTCCACTCCAAGAAGATTTTTCTTCACCCCCAGGTGGAATGATTGGAGAAATAGAGGACTGTTAATTGACAAGTAAATCCTTTCATCTTGTTTGGGATAATCTTTTCTGCCTTACTGGAGCGTGATTTGGTGCATTTCCAAATGCCCAAATGCAGTGTGAAAATTTTGCGTATTTGCTTGTGTGATTTGAAACCTCGCACCCCCGTGATGCGCCTGCCCCCCTGCGGCAAACTGTGCATGAAGAGCCGTAAGACTGTCACTTCCCATCACTTCCTCCTCTAGCATTCAGGCATCCTGTCTTAGACATCACTCCTGTCTATTACAAACTGCCTGGGGCGTGTGGAAACACACACAAGCAAGCTTTCAAAATATTTCCCTCTCAGAATTGGCACTTTTTCATATCCATATATGATATTGGATATCCATGCACGCTCTGACTTATGAAGCCGAAGTTTCAATATTGCCATATTCATAACTGCAGCCTAGATTTTGAATCTTTGCAAACAAGCTAACCAGGTCGCATTCATTCATATTTGATATGAAACATTTCTACTGTTGTGTGGCAATTTACAAACAAAGCAAACAAAATTCAAGACAAGAAACTCAAAACTGATACCATTTACTGAATAAATGTTCTATCGTGCATAATTCATCACTGCACAATATTTGAAAGTATAAAATGCTTGTTTTTTCAAAATGCATGTAACCAGGCCACATTAGTGGGAAAAGGCAGGTTATGAACTGCATTTTTTTTTCATATATTGTTGCATATTTTCACCATATTGTTGAATTAATAAGCTATTTTCTTTGACCCTCTCTTTGAAAAACTCAGTAGGCGTGCCACATTCAAGACGTCAAATCGATTAATTGCATGTAACATAAAAGTTTTTGTTTATATATATATATGAAAACTTTCGATGTTGAAAAATGGCAACTGGTAAAAAAAATTGGAGTAAAAATACTTGGAGTTACTACAAGTGGGCAACGCTAAATACCGGTGTAAACGGGGTCTAAAACGTTTTGAGCTTTTACACTTTTGACCACTTCCAGAGGTAGTCGAAAACACATTAGACCGGATTGCTTTTGTAGTGTAAACGCCAATGTGGTCGAATGTGTTCAAACGACCGTCTACTCTCGGCATACTGACCTAATGTGTAACATTATGGGAAGCGCTCTAAATTGCGTGAGCTTATTTTGTCCATTAGATCGAAAGATCTGAAAAAGCCCATATATTTACCCTCCCATAGACCCTCCCCTCAAAGAACTCAGGGCAGAAGTGGTTGAAAGTGGACAAAAGAGATGGAGTAAAACACCAGGTGTAAACGGGTATGTGTCTGCCTCGTCTACTTGTGATCGGATCGACCAAAACGCATCTTAATACCAGGCGTAAACAGGGCCTTACATGCCAAAGCATAATTCTTAGAGTAAGGAGTTTGTTCAAATCACTTATACGTTTCACAATACAATGAAACACAGATTAGCCTAACCAAACCCCTCGCCCCACAATATTTCCCACTGAAAACGTTGTTTCACTTAGAAATAGGTCTCATTTTTATATAAATGTGCAAAAATTGTTTACAAAAACTTCTGTCCTGCTTTAAGGGTATTCTAGAACTGTCAAAATATCACAGAGGACAACAGAAGACAAATTGCCTCTGTATCTGTCTCTCTTTCTCTCTCTCAAACACAGCCCAGAACCAACAAACTTTACTTTTTCTGTTCGTTTAGGAGTGTTCAAAGCTCTTTTATGAGATGCGAGAGACAGCTCTCCCAAGAGGAACGTGGAAGCGGCGTGACCCTTCTCTCCTGCGACAAGGATACTCTAGTGAAGAGCGATTGGCAAACAGCCCACTTCATCCAATGCAAAAATACCCAACTTCTCCCAACATTAAAAATGTTTATCTTAGTGCAGAGAGAACAGTGTCAAGTCAAGTTCTCCTCCACTGGGAAACATGCAAAAAGGCCGAATAAATCTGAATTTGGAAGTGAAAAACTGGCTTTTTTTTCTTTTTTTCTTGGTAGGGTGAAAAACACAAATGAAGCCAAGAGCTTATAGGCTTTTTGTTTTTGTCATTTTTCTTCCTGAAAAGCACCAGCCCCTCACTGTGCTGCTCAAAAATAATACCACAACAGATCTGATACCACAGTTCAGCCTTGCCCACCATGAGGTCCACTTTCATATCACTTCTCCACCAAAACAAAGACAGGATACAGAGAGAGAGAGGGACCGAAATCTGTCTTTCTTTTTCTCTCCTCTTGTTTTGTGGATGGATTCTAGTGCTCTCATAAGTCCAGGCTGAGCCGGTGAAAGGATCGATGGCCGCAGACAGATAGATGGGCAGGCCTATTTTTGGCTTCCTCTCTGGCACCCTCTGGGCCACTTCTGCCTGAGAACATTGACTGATGTCCTGTGAAGCCGGGCAGTGGGCATTACAAGATAGACCCCAGCGCACGGGAGACAAACAGGGTAAAAAAAAGGTACAAATGCAAGGAAGAGCCAGTAAGCTTCTAAATGATGACAGAAAGAAGTCAATATAAGAACCAAAACAGAAAAATGAAACCGAGAAATATTGTAGACTTTGACTGTATAATGAATAAAGTATGTTTAAATGGAATAAGTGTGTTATTAGATACGACACAAAGCAGATAACTGGTGTAAAATCACTGTAATGTCTCTGGTGGATTATTTGGTTTGGTATTATCAATAATGAGATCCAATGTTCAATATTAATTTAAATTCAACATATTTAATCCGCAATGTAAATACATAACTGTAGCCTGCCAATAATATTTCTTTCATAATATAGTAGTAATATAATATACTGCAAAAAAATGCTTTTCTTACTAAGTATTTTTTGTCTTGTTTCCAGTCCAAATATATACAAATTCTTAAATCAAGATGTATTAACGATATGAGTAAAATGACATAAGATATTATTTCCTGTTTTAAGGGGGATTTAATCAAAATTAAGTGAGTTTTTGCTTAAAACAAGCAAAATTATCTGCCAGTGGGGTAAGGAAAATAATCTTGTTTTAAGATTATTAAAATAATAAAAATCTTGAAACAAGATTATTTTCCTTACCCCACTGGCAGATAATTCTGCTTGTTTTAAGCAAAAACTCACTTAATTTTGATTAAATCCCCCTTAAAACAGGACATAATATCTTATGTCATTTTACTCATCTAGTAAATACATCTTGATTTAAGAATTTTTAGATATTTGGACTGGAAACAAGACAAAAA
>FLSR01000533.1:304336-322520 GCA_900092035.1 Leuciscus waleckii
GTTTGATTTTAAAAAAGGTAAAAAAAAAAAACCAGAGCCTTACCTTTTTTTTTTTTTTTTTACTTCAATTATTCAAAATATATAAAAAACAAGGTGCCACTTTACTTCCACTCTTTTTCTACTGTATGTACTAACATATTAATCATGATACAATGCACTTTTTGTGTACATACATGGTTTTACATTGTACTTATAGAATTACAGAAATGAATCAAGTTTAAATATAATTAAACTGTTGACCCTGTTGATCTTAACCCACCCTTAAACATAACCAGACCACCAAACCTGCCTGTAACCGTACCTGTATCCCACCTATAGCAGAACAAAACGGTTTTCAATACAATAAATACAATAAGTACATTGTACTTAATCGTTTTTTTCTATTTTGTTATTTTTTATTACATTTTTTATGCAAGTACAATATAAAGTGTGAACAAAAACATATATGCAAAGGGGTGGAGAAACAAAAAAGTTGTATTCCTTTAATTCTTCACAAATTGACTTGATTTGATTTACTTAAAATTGAAATTAAATTGATTTACTTTGAAACAATTTTCACTCAAAGATTGAAAGAAAATTTCACAAGAAATTCAAGTAATACATTGAATTAAACTTAAAATTTTGAAATAGAAAGACTTGGTATTTTGAAAAGATATTTTCTTGTAAAACATACTCAGTAATTGTAATTTTTGCGTTTTTCATTTCTGATTTCACAGTTTTAATTTTGCAATTCGGTTTGGTGCTATTATTTGTGAAAAAAAATTCTTACCTATAGCTCACCTTTAAAGGGGACCTATTATGCCCTTTTTCACAATCTTGATTTTATTTTTGGGGTCTAGCTCGATTTGTCCAAAAAAACATATTTGCATTATTGTAGCCCATCCTTCTGAAAAGCACATTGTGCTCGGATTGGTCGGGTGGATGAGTGTGTTGTGATTGGTCAACAGTTTTGAGTGTGCTTGGGAAATGTGACGACCCTCACCACCATAACCACGAGTTTCAACACACTATTAACTCAACTAGGCCTCGTCCCTTTTCTCCGTGTATGTCGTTGGCGGAATAATTTAAATGTACAAGATGTGACGTTTGTGTTGCCAGAAAAGACTACAATCGATGCGTTTCAGGAAGCACTGATGTAGAGAATAACAGTCTTTGGAGTGACTTTGTAACTTTGCAGACATTTTTCATACTCAAACAGCAACATCACACACTAAAGAAAGTTGAAAAGTATAATAGCATAATAGGACCCCTTTAACGCAACACAACACACCAACACTCCCCGCTGTATCTCACCCGTCTCTCATCTGCTTGCTGTAGGACATATGCATTATGGGATCTGATACAGTCCGGACAATTGCACACGTCATCTTTCATTTGCCTGCTAAGAAACATGCCATAATCATCAGTACCAATTGTGCAGTGGGAGTTTTTTTATATGACGTTGTTTATTGTGGCGTGACAGCTCCACTTGAGTGCATTATATTGCTTTCTGCAGACGCAGAGTGAGGCCGACAGCGCATGTGACAGACTACATTACAACTTGCAGTCTGTCTGTAACAAAAGCCACAAACACTGCGTCTCCATTACTCTAACAGTGCTATCGTAAAGCCGATACCTGCAGTGTGACTCCATAAAAGCCCATTAAATGTGAGAAAGAGACAGATAATGCAATGAGATCACGACAATGACTTCATTCCACTTCCTGTTTCCTGACACCCCACATGCATGCAACACCGAACACAGATTATGTGATTTAATATAACTGTACTGTATATCTTACAGCCACGAAACCATTTTAAAGGACAAAAATGAAGTGTAATTTGCTCATTATGTAGATACTGAGAGACAACGCGGATGTTTAGGATGGAAATCTCTGAGCACAATCGATGGACTGCGGGTCTAATTAACATTTGTAAGCACTGATTTTATTGGAAACCCCTCTGCCTGGGATCCTGACCTCGGGAAATCGGTGAACGACACGTCACCTCATCTGTTAAGACAGAAAGGCCGGGCTCCACAGCGTGGAGTTAATCACCTCAATGTGGCGGCAAGCTGAGAGAGTGAATTCAGATAAATTCCTCTCAGATTGGAGGAAAAGACTGTGCTCCAGCGTGCTTATTTTAACTTGATATATATTGCCTTTTTTTTTTCGTCACATATTTTAGTAGTCATAAGTCTCATTCAAAAGCTTGAACACCCAAAATGAATCCTGTGAAAAACATTTTGAAATTGGACATTGCTTTACCATGGAAATGGTACTTTAAACCTTTTTAAAGGGCTCAATTTTTGTGATATCTTCAAACTCAGAGCACAGCTTGGTTGGCTTTGATTTTCTTGATTTTCAGTCCCAAATGATTTAGTTAAATACTCATTTTGGGTTACACTTTATTTTACAGTACGTGCACTTACAGTGTATTTAAAGATAGATAATAGAAGGTAACTACATGGTTTAAGGTGAGGTAAAAGGATAAGTTCAGGGTTAACACCTAGTTATAACCAGGTTGTTGTAATTGCTATAATAAGTACATACATAGTACATGTACATGTGGAACAGGACTGTAAAATAAAGTGCAACCACATTTTGTATAATTTTTTATTTCATTTTTTAAAGTGCTTTTACAATAATCTTGAGTGTCTTCTTTAAAAAGTGACCTTTGTATTCCAAAGCATTCATGACCTTCAATCATTTATTTTTACGTCTATGCTTAAACAGGTTAAACTCATGTACAAATATTTTCAATTCATTTCTAATTGATATACGTCACATATCAGAATATTATTTCACGGCAACTTTTGATGGCCATGAATAGCGAATAGAAAAGTTCTTAAATGTGGTTGTAAACATGATACTTATCTATAATGTGTAAAACCTTTTAATTCAGAGTGTTTCTTCAATGACAGTGACATAATATGCCTGCTCTGAAAATCTCTACTTGCCGTTCAGATAACATTAACAAATGCATGAAAATCATGGAGGAGTGTCAGGCAGCCAAGATGAGCTGATTTATCTAATCTACAACTATTCAAGTGTAATTGCAGGGTATAGATACAGAAACCGGTGATGACCATGAAGCAGCGTTCAGTCATCTCACGTGCATCTGTATGTATGCGCATACTCAGTGAAAAGTGTTAAAACGCCAAATGAATGTCATGAATTTATAATTTGGTCATGGTTCGTTTTAACTTCTTTTGGTATAATCCATTGTGATATACCATAATACGCAGAAATGCTGAATATACTGCACAAATGTTTACTGAAGGAATGATTTCACCAGATTACATTCACAGGCTTGAACAATGGTTTGAATAAGAAATGAATGGTATGGTACTACTACATTGGGTATAATTATAAATCAATATTAACTCTAAGAGTTAAATTCAATCAATCAATGCATTGAATTTTCATGGTCAGATCAATGCATTTTATACTCTATTCTGCAACCACTGAACTACAATTATTTAAGTCACACAGTTCAGAAATAAATGCCCTGAGCAATATTTAAACCGAGTCTTCCTGCTGTGGTGCAGATCTCCACTGGTCTGGGTCATTAAGACCATCTGTAGAGCCACATCTTCCTTTAAGTGCTTTTAAATTCAGACAAGCTGTTTGTGCCGTGAACGTTTTTCCTGAGAAACATCAAGGTAATGTTGTTTACCAAGTAAAGCGCTGACGCGCTTCAGTCAATGAAATCACTGAATGTTCCCCCACTGCAGCGTCTGAGTCCTCTTCTTCAAGCCGGTCCTGATGAAAGCCAACAGAGCAGCGAGAATGATCTCCAACAACCCTCTGTCAGTGCCGAAACGGGCCTCGGGCAATGCCAGAAGAGCTCTCTGGTCAGCTTTAAACTACAGCATGAAAACACCCAAAGTATCAGATATTAAAAGGTATTTTCATGCGTCAAAAGAACTCGCAAAACTGTGAAAACACACGACTCCAGGGGTGAATGGCAAGAAAGTGGTGAGACTTTGGTGAGGTTTGTATACGTACTGAGTGAGTGAGTCATCTGATGACCGACTGAACAACAGGGTCACTTTTATTTAACAAGAGAAAGAGGGCACAAGAATGATCCCAATTTATAATCGCATAAAAAATGGCTGCTGACTACATGCAGTTAAACTGATGCAAGAGCATTACTGAAACATAACTAATTAGTTTAATGTTGTCTCTTATTTTGCTTGATCAAAGTCAAGCAGCCTCAGGAGAAAAGATGATAGATTCACTTTGTTTTGTGTGTGTGTGTGTGTGTGTGTGTGTGTGTGTGTGTGTGTGTGTGTGTTTTGATGCACTTTCTGTTGTAGGTCAGAACGATGCGCACCCATTCAACAGTCTTCTTCCATTCACAGAGCTGAAATTATAGTCAATAGACATAAATTGTCATAAATTGCCAATTATTGGCACAGATATTGCTATTAACCAAGTCTGTAAAGCTTTGTTTGATTCTTTATAAGAAATTAAAATTAGACATCACAAACACAAAAACCAAAATAAAATATTCAACACACTTTGTAGATTGGTTAACATGTATAGTATTGGCGTTTTAAAAGGTTTGCTAAACCAATAATTTTTTCTATTACAGTTGTTTTAAATCTAACTGCAACCAAAAATGAGAGAAAAGGTCACTGAATGATTAAAGAAGGCATGAAACGGAAGTTGCGATATTCTTTGCTTCCCTTTTGTGATGTATATCCGAGTGACGGCTTCTCAAATGAGAAATAAATGTAGGGCGGGTCTTGATTTTGCCCATCAGGAATTGATTAGATTGTTGTGTTTTGCTATTGGTCGATCTCATGTGAGTGACAGGTTGTCCCGCCCTTTCATCAGAGGAAGAGAAGAGATGTCACTGCAAGAGACGAAGATATTTTAATTAAAGATTACAAGGGCACATGAATTAAAAAAAATAATGATGTGCACGGATATATTTTTTATACGCAATATTCCATACAAAAAAATAGAATCTTTTTGGTGAAAAAGAAAGTTAGATGGGTTCACTAGCAATAGAAAGAACCATTGCAGCAGTTCCTAGTAAAAAATGATCCATTTTAACGCAGCGTGGTGTAAATATTTCAAAGAGCACAGTTGGTGGTGGTCAGCGGGAAGAGTCTCGGCAGCTGGTGCCTGGCAGGGATCCGCCACGGAAGCTTCTTCCTCATATAAAGACAGATGGAGAGGTGAATGACCCGGCACACAACTTCTAGTAGATATTCATTATCACTATACCTGTGGTTATGAACTACTAGCTACACTAACTGCACGTACTGAATGACAAAGCCATAAAGTCACCATTAAATATTTTAATTGAATTTTAAAAACATTATTTAATGTGCCCGCATAATCTTTAATCAAAATAACTTCCCTCCCTCTTGCAGCGACATCTCTTCTCTTCTCTGATGATGTGTTTACTGGCGAGAGGGCGGCGCAACCTGTCACTCACATGAGATCGACCAATAGCAAACCACAACCATCTAATCAATTCGTGATGGGCAAAATCTAATCCCACTCTACATTTCCTCTTGCTTGAGAAGCCGTTTCTCTCAGAAATACATCCCAATAGAGTAGAAAAGACTATCACAACTTTGGTTTCCTGACAGCTATTAAAAATGGCTTCATTTGCTCTCCATTTAAATTGCAATTCTGTCTAGGATGAACTATTGAGATATTAAGGAAGAATTAAGTATTCTTTCTTACAGGCTCATCTGAGATCGGACGCCCTTTCATTAATAATGAAAATATGCCTCAGGGTGCTAAATTTATACTCAACACTAACAAAAAAAGAAGGAAAAACTGCCATTTATTTTGTTCCACTGTTCCCAAAACAAGACAAAAAAGTTTGAGAAAAGGGAAAAAAAATCCCATTATCATAGATGAAAGCCGAAGCAAAAATTGCTGCATCCTCATTAATTCACAGTGTCTGATATTTGAGTAATTTACTGAGAAACATAATTAAGTTTAAAACAAAAAAGGCATTTTAAGGGGTTTTCTCTACAGTGGTGCACACTAATGAAAGCTCTTCACAGCGAGATTGTCTCATTTGCTCTTTCGTGCCCTAGGAGGGCTGCCAATGGCAAATTGATATCAACACAAATGACATCAAGTTACAAGGCGGCATTGTCCTCGGCAGTCAGACAAACGACAGGGAGGACGGATGGAGTCGCCTCGTGTGAATACGGGATCGATCTCACGGTCACATCTGGGAGAAAGAGAGGGATAGAGGCAGAGCGAACGGATTGATTTAGGCTGATGTGTGCTTAATTAAGAAGAGGAATCTTCCACAGACGGGCTTGCGGGTCCTCGCCGACTGCCTGTGTAATTATAAGTCAGCTTCAGTGCTTCCACACCTCCTGCATTCAAGTGTGGGGAAAACAGAGGCAGTATTGACTCAATACAGACAAGACTATCCTCTAATTAGTGAGAGAATTCAAGAAAAGAACAATAAGGCTCAGGTACAGCCGCAGTCACAGCTGATGGGTGGAATTTACAAGGATAAAAATCTCACGAGGATGAAGACGGGAAAAAGGCCGTTGACGTGCCATGATTCTGACCACACAACATGGGCCAGAAAGCAGAAAATCAATATGAGTGGTGTAGGTGGCTCCCTGAGGTGCTCACAAACACAGATAGGCCTACTCCATATGTGGTAATACCCACAGAGAAATGAATGAAGTCACTGTCTCTCTGTCAGCAGATACAACCAGAGTCACTATTGTACAACGACCTTCAGGCATAAAGACACTTCAGTTTGAGCTAAACATGTTTGTATTATACATTGACTGTATAATGTTTATTATTATTTTATTTTTTTTACAAAAAAGACCAGGTACACCAACAACATATTAGGCAGATGCTCATAATGTTTTGGCTCATCTGTGTATACTGTATTTAATGCATAAATAAGTTGAAATATGGCCCAGACAGATTTAATAAGATTATCATATTTTCTCACATACATTTACTTTACCTAATTTATTTTAGGAAATCCTAATCACACAAATGTGTCATTGTATGTATTTTCTCACTTTAACTGTAGCTTTAATCCATGTACACTAAGAAGTCTACTCTAGCTTTAGTCTGCTGTCTACTGCCTACAAACAAATCCTGTCCGATAAAGTGTCATTTGTTTTTGAGAAAGCTAATCAATTCCTTACAATATAGTTTGGTGTTAGCATGTGTTGCTAAGCTAACAATACAATGCAGAAACACTCTTCACATGCTGCAAACAATTTCAAAATATTTACCATTTTCAACTAAAGGTAATTGTGACAGCATCTAGAATGACCATGTGCACAATTCACTTTTGGACCAAATGATTGTCAGCAGACAGTAATGTGTTATTCATTGTTTGCTTGGAAATGCATACCGTGAAATCGCTGCTACATTTATGCTATAGCAGAAAGGACATGCGACACTTTCAGTCGCCGTGGTAAGAGTATGATTGCAGATAACAGACCCTCTGCACTAACAGTCGGGAAGGAAAAAAAAGACTGAGCTAAAGATCCTGCTGTTGAAATAACAATCAAATGCCAGCATGACCGTGGAGGACGTGCTGTTAAGAGTCGGAGTCGCTGACAAGTGCATGCATGCCGTCGAGGTTGCATATGAGCCGCCTAAGGCGAATTGCTTCAACCTTTAGCATTCTCTACCCACAACCACCCACCACTGGCAGTGAAGTACAGATCAACACTTAGGAAGGCAAGAATGCCGACTGTTAAATAAGAGTCCACAACGAAGTGGTGATCTTTGAGGGAAGAGTTGGCATCAAAAGAATTGCCATTTTAATGCAGCTTGAGGTCAAACTGAGGAGGGTCATGCAAATGTCTGCTCATGCAAAACTGAAGGAAGCATGAAGAAGGCCTCTTTAAATTATTGGCATACATAATGGACCATGACTCAAGTGCCTCAATTTTACCCTTGTTATATTGTAATTCCTCAATCGATTGCACAATAGTGTCCTCACTCTGAGTGTCCACATTACTGTGGTGTTTCCACTCAGCCTGATGATGGGCAGTTCACTCAAGTGTTTCAATGTCATGGCCTGGTCAGCAGATTTCTCTCTGTCCCTGTCTCCCTGTCAAACTAGTAGGATGCAACTGTTAGAATCACATAGAGGGCATTGGAGATGGTCTAAATCATAGTAGGCTGCCTATATAGACAGAATTTTTCTCGACTTGTCAGCCATCTTGGATAAATACAATGCATTCTGGGATTGTTTTTTTTCCTGGAGAGATACATGCTGCTTAGATTTTGGCTAAAATGTTGCTGCTTACATTTGGAACAAACCTTCTGTCTGTAACGTACCTTTGACGCCTGAAACAGCTCACTAGTTTCTGGATCTGAGCCCCATACAGTACCTACAATATAACATCATGTTCGGTGGTCAAAAGAGAATGCAAGACTTTCAGTTGGATTGGTGGTGCTCTAGGATGTTTACACATTTTGTTTTGTATACCACGCAGTTTACCGAAAAAAAAAAAATCATTTTAGATCACCTATGATCTGTGGTGTGGACAGCAGTCGAAGCATCCCAGTTCAAACACACAGTTCAAATCAAAGGTTCTCACATTGAGGAAGGTGTGTGAGATACGGTTGCCTACATCAATCCTTCGTTTGATGTTCTGTGGAAAAATCCCCATACGACATCTGCAAGAGTCCTCTACGAGGTCATAACACAGAAAACAACAAACCATCAGAGAGAAAGAGAAGGTGTGTAAAGCCGATGGGCAAATCCCTATCAGTCGAACAGCAGTGATACAGGAAATCAAGGGATGAAACAGGAAATCTATTATCCATAAACTGTTTGAAATCGGCCTCTGTCGATGAACCTTAGTCCCAGATGGAAACTGTGTTCTTTAGAGTTTCCTGAAGCAGAAAAACACCTTGAGCTTGTGCTATGAAAAGCTCAGCCAAGGTAAGGCAACATTAAGTCCCGCCTTTCTCCTTCCCCAGCCTTTGACCTTGCCAATAAATTTACAATTCCCTGGGTGTTTAGCATCTAAATGAGGCACACTTTGGTGGAACAGTTAGGGAACATAAAAGAATGGAACAGCAAAGACTTGGAAAATTCACTCTTGCCTGAGCCCTTCATACACGTTAAGATTTCCCTGGTCCGGAAGACTTCCCAATTACAATTGCGGTTTTACCTTTCATATAAACTGTGAATTTCCTTGGAAAAATCCTTGGTTCTTCAGGTCTCAGACTGGGAACAAACTTACCATGACAGCAAGGAGTCTTCAAACATCCCACCACAGCAAGATTGCATACGTGTGCAAATACAGTTCTTACTGAACGGGAAAAAAACACATGAATAATGCAACCGGCTCACTGCACCTGGAGGAATAACAATGAGCTTCCTACTTTTCTGCCGTTATGATCCTTATTAGAGGTCCAATTGGCTGTCATAGAGCTTAATCTGTAAAATACACATTCTTTACATACATATATAAGCTCCATTTACATTTCAACACTACTGAAGAATATACACAACTTGGTTTGTTGGCATATCCAGCCTGTTAACCTGCACTGAATAAAGGGAAATTGGTTCCGCACAGACATGAGTTAACCTTTCGAGAAAGGAACGCAATGAGCTGTTGAATCAAAATGTTGCTGGAAATGTTTATTAGACAGGAAGTCATTAGAATGTAAATGTGTTAGGTGCTTTCTCAACCTCATTTTCCCTACGCTCACAAAATACATAAATATTTGACATTTATCATCTTAATTTGCTGTTCAAACATTCAAAGCTGTAAATTTGTTATAGCTACACTTCTTCTGTTAAAAACATGTTATGTACAATAGACAAGATATTGCATTTGGCATAATTACAACAATTTTGTTATTTAATTTACAGTTTTCTCAATAACTGATTTTTTTGTGAATGCCATCATCATCATCTGGCTTTCACAACAAATCCGAGTCTCATAAAATGTGACCGTAAAAAGGAGAAAATAAAAATCATACTCAAGTTAATTTAAGAATTAATAAGAAAGAGGACATTGTACTGCGTTAGACGATCACATTTTCCACTAAAACAAAACAATAGCTGGTCTCTCCACTTCCATAGTCGCTGGGATTTCATTTGCAGGGCCATACAGAATTGTAAACTTGGCAACATTTGGACAACGAATGAAATTAGCATGCAAAATGCACGAACATTTCTAAACACTTCTGCAGATTTTACACTGCTATGCACCGTGCAACTGTGTTGGAATCTACAGAAGCGTTTATGCATGTGTAATAATCATTAAAAAAGGTTGTAGATGGTCACTTGTACCTCCATTTCGACAGGTAAATGAAACATGAGGTCAGGGAAGGGCAGTCCAGAGGTGCCAATCCAGATTCGACTGGAACGCATCAATTCAGATTAAAAGTGGCAGCCCTTATTGCCTGATGGCAGCTTGAGTCTCTGTAATGCCCTAGGTAGATCAAGTACCTTTTATATGAAGCTTTTTTTTTACCAGGATATAACACTTTGTCTCACTGTCTTTCAGACAGCCAGCAGCCGTACGGTAACGCAGTGCCGTAAAGTGGTCCGGTGCACCGTTGAGTCCTTACAGTGAAGTCTATTACAATGGATGTCTAACGCTCCATTTGCATCCTAATAAAGCATCTTCGAGTTCAAGACATCCATTTTCCTTACAGCCCACCTGTTCCTTTGGCACAACACTTGGCAAAACTCCACAAAAGTATATCTCCATTTACACTGCGTGGGCATGTGCACTTGTTAGGAATTATTCGGACCACCTACACAGGTTCTAATCATTCAGACCCCAAACTCCAAAGTAACCTAACGAAACTATCAATGCTTTAGGGCTCCGAAAAGCCCATATAGACTCGCCCACAACTGCGCTCCAATTACACAAATGGGACGGAGGTACTACTCTTTATTACACTCACATTAATTTCACATTAGTCAATGCAAAGGTGACAGTTCATATGGTGAAAGTTTTCAGATTTGTCTAACCCATGAGAGCTCTTTGCGTGTGGATTTTCAGAGACTATGGTAATTTGGTCTTACAAAAGCAGCGACCTTTCTAAAGGCCTATTCACACCAAGTGCAAACTTTTTAAACAAAGCAGTATTTTTTCTTCTTCGGACTGCAAAGAAAACTGACCTGTCAATGATACAAGCATTTTTTGTTTCCAGAGCCACCGCTGCACCCGCACAGTTTAGCACGTTTAATTAACCGGTGTAATGTCTTTTGTACATCTTTGTAAAATGACATACTAGTTCATTAACCCTTTGTACTACAGACATAAACACAGTTTCCTTTGAAAGTCTACCAATAAAATATGTGCATATATATAAATGTGCATAAATATAAAATCAGACAGTGATTGTGCAAAAATGCGGTTTAAATCGCCTCATGCACTATATGCAAATCTATATAATTTCCCCCACAGATTATGGACTTAATTTCCAAAGCTTCAGATTCACGAGGCTGTACTTTCTTTTCAAACCACTTTAGTAATGTTCTAATGTCTTCTTAATTTTACCACATATTTTCTCTCTCATTTGGTGTGAATAGGCCTTATACTCAAAGGAAAATGTAACCTTGAACATTTTGTGCTAGCATTAAAATAGAGGACTTCTAGCACCTTTGTCTAAAAGTACAGAGTACTTTAAATTGTGCATTTGTCACTGATATAAAGACTCTTAAGGCAAAACATGTCTTGTATCAACCACTATAAATACACATTAGCATTGATAAATCTATGAAAAATCGGAGAAAATACCATAGTACTAAGTTCTGTTTAGAGTTAATTTAGGGGCTTGGGTAATTTGACAAGCGAACTTATAATTTCGAACCTAAAAAGTGCATAAAATGCAGTCATACCCCTGCAAACCCTCTTTCACTCAATATATATTTATATATTAAAAATATTCCACAGTCTATTTGTTTTATAACTGGGAGATTAGGGAATAATCGTAAACCCATAGAGGTTAAGTGTAAAAGTGCAAATGGTGGGGCTGGTGTGAGGGGCACAGCGTTAGAGCTGTGAGACTTTCCTAGGAATGGGACGGGGTCTGGGAAACTGGTCGGGTCGGCGTGGTTCAGTATTTTGTCTTCGAATCTGGTGTGGTTTGGGCGGAATGGGTGGCGCGTCAATGCTTGGAGGAATCGACAAGCTCGGTGGAAGCGGGACTTGCCTGCGGGGGTTGTTCCGCTCATGTATGCTGTAAGGAGGCGGGGTCTTGTTCTCCCGTCGAATGAGCTCGTCTGAGCCGCTGGAGGCGGAGTTTGGGAGGGCGTGGTCGGTGGGTGTGTTCTCAGTTCCTGAGGCCTCAGATACGCTACAGCGACTGAGAGATGAGATGCCGCTGCGTAGCTTCCAGAAAGCACCGGAGAATTTGACACAACCCTGTAGTTTGGCACTCTGTGGGCGAAGGGGTGAACGGAGGCGCAGAGGTCTACAAATACAAAACACATACAGATCAAAAGAGAAAAGATAAAGCTTTGGGGCACAATGAAGTTACCTCTATCTACTAGCAGGAATAAAGAAATTCTTAATAACAAAGCCATCGGCCACAACAGAAGCAAAAGTCCTGCCTCAAAATCAAATCGGTACACTGGAAGGCCAAAGCACAATATTCTGCAATTTTGGCTCTATAATTTTGAGGCAATACGGTCTCTTTTCATTACGAAAATAATTTCTAAGCAATTAAATCCACAGCTAAGGCTTTAGCTGTTTCTAAGACTTCATTACACTGAATAAAGCATATTTGATCTGATTGCACTCTGGAGAGAACTTCAAACACAACATTTCCGCTAAGATTTTCATTTTGTGCAGATGATAATGGTGGACCTCAGTAACAGTGAGGTTGCATTACATTTTTATTTTTACTGAAAAAGCTACATTTCTTTGGATGACATTATATATATTGGTAGCAGATAGTTGGTTATTGACCAATATTAAAACTGAAAATATGTTGGTATAATTTGATGTTGGATGTATATATTGGATATTTGAATCCCTTTTTTTTCTTTCAAAAACACAATTTTTTTTCACTGTAAAATGCTAATCTTTAGCAAATCTCAAAATTAATATATATTTTAATACTGTACATATTAATGTTGTGATGCCTAAATTCACTCATTTACATGTTTTATTTATTTAGACAAAATTGTATATTTTAATATTGGCATTTGATGAATTAGCAGCCATGATTATAAGTAATCAGCAGTTTTACTATAAATGTGTAATTCCACTGTTATCAGACTGCATATAATCACCGGCTGTATAAAATTTAAACTTGATGCATGTTACATAGATTTTATACTACTACTACTGGATAACATAAAATAGCCTGGAACAGCATGATAATTTGTGCTGTTTAAAGCTGGTTTGCCAGATGTAACTGACTGTGGACTGACTGACTCTATATTCATGTGTGTGCCTGGTCATGCTTGTGTGCGATGTGTCACATGGTCCAGCTTCAGGCATGAGACTATTTCTGGGACACAACCGCACACAGGTGGTCACGCAGGTTAGGGTTCTGCTTTCTGACCCGCTGACTGCACTTCCTTTAGGAAATTCACCAGCACTAGTGCTGAGATCTCCTCCCATCCGAAACTCGCTCTCTGCTTTGTTCTCCTGAGTAGCTTGACAGATTTCAGCATTTACGATTTCCGGAAGGAGTAATGATTTGATTTCTATGAAGTCTTTAAATGAAAACAGAAAGAGTTTGGACTCTTTCTGTTTTATAAGATGATTGGAACGCATGTGCTTTGCTGAATACTAGGTGACGAATCGATATGTGGCACAAGACGAGAATTCAAGGAAGTAGCAAGGAATGCAATTGTCAACCAGATGGGATGAATGAGGCAGCGTTGAGTAGGAGTTTCTGAGAAGCCATTAGAGCGCTGCTCGGCTTTAAGGGCCGTTACTTTGAATGAATGTGCTTTTATTTAAAACCTGAATACACTCACTGCAATGTAAAAGAGAAAAGGCATAAAGGTACATTGATGACTGCAGCTCCAACCTTTTTCAAGGTCTGTGACCCTTTTATTCCCTATTATACCCTTTGAAAGAAAAATACTGTGGTTTCTGGTACTCTGCAATATGGCCACCTGAATCTTCAGTAAAGCTCAGTAATACATTAAAAGTACATTACAGGTGGACTGACAGCATGAGGGTAACACGTTTAATTGTTTCTTGAATGATGAAATGCACTATTGATAACATACAGGAGACTAAAGCTGGTCAATAAGGCATCATAAAACATGCATTATACATTCTTTAAAAAATAATCATGTACAATATGTAGATTGGATGAGAGATACAGTAGTGGTCAAAAGTGATGCCCTGAGGGGATTTTTGTTTTTAATGACCCTACAAGTTCAATTAAACCATTAACATACAAGGAACATATTTTATCTTTTTTAAATAGGCCTTGGTTAAGGTATTTTATCTGAATATTATTTGGCAAATAAAGGCAAACTACAGCTACAGATTTTATTTTACGATGCAAAAATAAAATAAAATGCATAGAATAACAAAAAAAGCATATATTGACTACAACATAATCAGTTATTAATGTGACATGTTTCATTGCATTATCACAAATAAAACATTTGACTCCATGCACAACTACACAATATGCTTAGCTTCAAAAAAGCCTATATGAGAAAATATCAAAAAACATTTATAGTGCATTTTTAACATTTTTGAGCATCGTATATACAATGATACCATGCATTGTATATACGATGCTCAAAAATGTAAAAAATGCACTATAAATGTTTTTTGATATTTTCTCATATCGGCTTTTTGTTTGGTATTGTACATATGCGCAGTGTTGGACCCAAAAATAATGATCCAGGGAGATAAAACGGGTGAAATTCAAAAGTTTGGGGTCAGTAAGACTCTTGTGCTCACTAAGGCTGGTTATTTGGTAAAACATACAGTAAAAACAGTATATTGTGAAGTATAACAATTTAACATATCTGTTTTTACTGTCACATGATCCTTATAAAAACATTCTAATATACTGATTTGGAGCTTGAAAACAGAAACCAGTTTCAACATTATGATAAAACAGTATTTTTTCAGGATTCTTTGATGAATAGAAAGTTCAGAACAGTTTTATTTGAAACAATGAATCTTTTGTAACAATAAATGATCATAAGTGACAGGAAAGACAATTATAATGTGTACATGCTGAATAAAGTAATTCATTACTGACCCCAAACTTTTGAATGGTAGTGTAAATATTGTGCTGCTCTCCACTGTTGTTACCAGAGTTATCTGATAAACACAATCTTGCAGTAAAATGATTGTGCCACCATTGAGAAGAAAGAGTTTGAGATCGATTAGTGGATTCTGCACCGGATCACTGCCATGTACAGTACGTGAGCCAACGGAGCTGTTCAGGACTGGAGCGAACACTCACAAACAGTGTCTCTCTGTCTAATCATGGGCCCAGTTGGATTGACTATAGCCTGACCCAGTTTAGACATCCTGGATTGAGTCCCGAGACACTACAGTAAACGCTGTACATCAAAGGTCACTTCACAAAACAACCTAGACAACAAGAAAAGGTCATACCTTCTGAGGCGAGCGTGATGTCATCACAGGGGACTGTGATCGTGTAGTCTTGGCAGGAGATCCTATTAAAGGACACAAAAAGTCAATCTACTTCACTTGATACAGGAGCTTGGGACAGTAAACATGGTCATGGCTGTCTATTAATCAGGGAAACGCTTCGCCAAGGTCGGTCGGCTAATGCAAAACAGTTTAACCGTTCGCTACCATTTCTTTTCCAGGACAAGACCCTCAATTACAGTCCACTGATGTACATACTTAAAAGGGTCACTTCATACATTTTTATTATGCAATTTGTTCTCTGAGGTACACTTATAATGTTAGAGAAGTTTGGAGTGCCAAAAAGAGTCATAATTTAATTTAATTTAATTTAATTTAATTTAATTTAATTTAATTTAATTTAATTTAATTTAATTTAATTTAATTTAATTTAATTATTTTATTAAGTTTATTCATACTAGTTATAGTTCCGAAAGTTACTTCATACTAACAACAACAACAATAACAATAATAATTGATTAGGTTACATTAAAACAATTTAATAAAAATATAAAATAAATAACTACTTGTATATATACACACACATACAGTATATATAATATATAAATTATTTTATTAAGTTTATTCATACTAGTTATAGTTCCGAAAGTTACTTCATACTAACAACAACAACAACAACAATAATAATTGATTAGGTTACATTAAAACAATTTAATAAATTATAAAATAATAAAAATATAAAATAAATACACTACTTGTATATATACACACACATACAGTATATATATATATATAAAATATAGGAAGCATACTAGTTATAATTATAGTTCTGAAAATAACTTATGTAGAAGAATAAAATAAATGTACATCTAAATAAATAAATAAAATAAAATAAAAAAGATAGTAAGACAATGCAGAAAAGAGAATGCAGACCAACATCTAAAAGGTAATGAAGCAGCAATGGTGCAGATTGAGGTTTAAAGACACGTCATGCAGTTTAAAGAAAGAAATGCAGCGAGAAAAGCTCATCAAGAATGATTATAAACAAAAGAGTGTGTGAGAAGGATCCCGCTGTTTCTTTTCTCATTATCCAATGATGCGTCCGACTGGCAGCCCTCATGATACAGTGGGATGTAGAAAATAAGACGAGCAAGAAACCAGGAGACTTTAGAGCAGAAGAGTGGAAGATCTGAGAGTTAAAAGGCTCTGGAAACATCTGTGTCAGTCTATAGGATCGGGCGAAGCAGATTTCTTTCTTTACCTGTGTGCGTTGGTCTAGGAGGAACAGGGGGGCCCTTTCCATTAAAATCAGAGAGCGGCATGTCTAGACTCCAGCTACTAGGTGCAGGCTTCACCACTTTCACACACAAAACATGCATTTCAGGTATATTCAGTCAACTCAACTCTAAATACAATGCCCAGTAGCGTTGTATGACTGACAATAGGAAATAGCAAATCAGGGTTTGGCGGGACTAGGGTGTAAAAGCATGGACACTGTCCCACTACAACTTCCTGTCTCAACAACAGGAAATATGCCAACTGAGGAAAGAAAATTGTGTTTCTTCTATCTTTAGCAGATATTTTTAATGTCTTATACAGAACAAAATATCGCAATATTCAATATCCAAAGCCTTTCAGACCTTTTTTTCCCTCTAAAATTAAACAAATTTAAAGGGATAGTTTACCCAAAAAAGAAAATTCTGTCATCATTTACTCACCCTCAATTGACCCAAACCTGTATTAGTTTCTTTCTTCTGTTGAAACAAAAGAAGATATTTTGAAGAATGTCGGTAATCAGACAGTTGACGGTAGCCATTGACTTCCATAGTATTATTTTTCCTATGGAAGTCAATGGCTACCGTTTGATTACCAACATTCTTTAAAATATCTTCTTTTGTGTTCAACAGAAGACAGAAACTCGGTTTGGAACAACATGAGGTTGTGTAAATGATGACAAAATGTTTTTTTTGGGTAACCTATCTCTTTAATATTGCAATAGCTCACTGGGCATTTTTTGGGATGATCAAATCCTCTCAAATGAAGCAGTAACATCAAAAACACCATGTATATATACATTTTGGAAATAACTCACAGGAAGGAAAAACTAAAAGTTGCCAATGTCTTTGCAAGTCAATGTACCCGTAGATTTAAATAACTTGGGCGAACAGATGATGAAACCTCCTCAACATCTCCCTGTCAATCAGAATAAGCATAAGTCTGTTTGTGAAGCTCTTTGGTGGTCCAGTCACAGCTGTCACAACAGACAAGAGCGGTGAGCTGTCGGTTAGCATCAGATCTAGCGCGCTGACCGCGAGACCCCCGTCATTTCAGACCACCTTCTTCACAGCTGGACGACAGACTGAAGATTCATACGCTCACATGCACATGCTCACCTTTGTCGGGGGTAGAGATGTTGGGGTCACTGCGAGGCAAGGAGGCATCACCCGCTGGGTGTGGGACCGGCCTCTGTGAAAGACATTCATATCACATCAGTGCGGTTGAGATTTCTCAATGAGAAATGTTCAGTGATTCCTGTAGGTTACTAAAGGTTTGCTATAGGCTATTGGTTTACAATGAACATTTCCGTTACATTGCTTTCTTGGTTCTATTTTATATATATATATATATATATACAGAGCTATGCATA
>FLSR01000533.1:322693-380085 GCA_900092035.1 Leuciscus waleckii
TATATATATACACACACACACACACGCACATTAATACACTTTTGCTATCATTATTTGCCACTTTATTCATAGCCGAAAAAAGACTCAAGCTGGACTTAAACATGAGCATTTGGATAGTGTGATGACAAGAACGGAAATGTACAGAACAGTAAAAAAAAATGCATTCTGGGAAAGTCTTCCACCCTGGTGGCCGTGGTAAAAATATATAAACTAAACACAAACTTCTATAGGGAGGCATTACAATAAAACAGAGATATGTTTATATTAGACATTAACGTTCATAATAGATACGGTTGTGAAAGCTTCTTACCCAGTATATGCTTAATTCATAGTATGTAATTTATCTCCCTATTAAAATGTACTGATATGAGTATTAGAAATGAGTCTTCTGCATAGATACTTTACCTCACTTCTCGTTTCTTGACAAATAATATTCCTGAGACACATTAACAAAACCAGTTTCATCTAGTCGTTTTTCAAGATGTGGTAAACACAAATCTTACAATGAAGAAAGCTATGAGAAGTAAACCCACCAATACACCTCAACCGAAGACTGTTTGGCATCTGAGAAATATTAAAAACACTGATACTATAATCATCTTCATACCTGTGTGGGATCCAGGGGGTTTGGATATATGGCGCTGCAGGGTCTCTCTCTCGGTGAGAGGCAGTTCTCTCGGGAATGCTTTTGTTTATCTGACAACTGTGGAGAACCTGTGAAGGGTGAGGAGGTGTAAGCAAGGGTGTGATTTCTGTAACAAACCAATATGAATGCTCAAATATGTGCCCCCACACACACATAAAAAAAACATAGATCTTGCTCTCATTTCTTTGCTAACCAGCCAGCACATGAAATAAAGGCTCCTCCTCGCCTCTCCCTCCTGCTGGGGCGAGAATTGTTCGGTTGGGGTGACAGACGGCTATCTCGCGGGAAGAGATGGACTACCAGGCCTGAACCTGCTCAGAACACTAACATCCTCCTCCAGCACAGGACAGAAGGCCACGGCTCCCTTATGAAAGCTATCATCAGTCAGAGTTCTTCAAGCAGCATTTTATGCCTTCAGGAGCGCCTCTGTCTGCCGCTGCTTTATGGGGGTCTCTATGCAAGGCAAGAAGGGCTGCCAAGGGGAGACTATAAGATTACATAAATGTCTCCATACATATTCCCATTTTTATGACCTGTGTCCGCAAGTAAACATGCTGGATGGAGGGAGATAAGTGGCTGAGGAAGAGCGGAGAAGAGAGAGGAACAGAGGGGAGAGTTCTGCAATATATCAGGACACCAGCTCTCTGTATCCTACAGTAAAACAGCATTAAATGGGCCATAAACATCACTTCTGTAGCATTTTATTTTTTAACTGAGAAATCTGTTTATTATGGAGGCCTGTTTCTGAATCAGACTAAAAAATAATAAAAGGTAATTGTAAGAAAAAGCTTAAAATAAGAGAGTCAAAGTTGCAATTACAGCAAATAAGAACAAGCATAATTTACCAGGATTGAACATACCGGGAGACAAACATACCATAAATAAAATACCAGGAAATATTAAGACTTGAGAAATATAATTACCCAAAAAATAGCTAGAAATAAAGAATCAAACACAAGAAATTAAGTTGCAGAAAACCAGAAAAATAGACGCAACTAAAATAAATACTCCAAATTGTGTTTTAAAGTTCCAAATTCAATGACGCAATGACTCTGTTATGAGGAATGTACATGTACAAGTACATGTAGTTAATTATTATTACTCAGTACCTCTATGTATAATGTAACACAGACACCTTAAAATGAAGTGTAACCAAAATTCGCAATTATAAGAAGTCCAAAATCTAAGAAATATATATGAAGTTGCAAATATGAATCGCACTGTGAAATATGAACACTCAATTATGAGAAATATACTTACAATTATGAGGCCAAATTGTAATATAATGTTACAAAAGGGAGAAATGTTGCATTGTGAAATATAAAGTCTCAAATACTAGAAATAAAGTCACAATTATGATAAATAAAGTCCAAATTGTGATAAAAAAAAGCTTCACATTGTGAAATAAATGTCTCAAATATGAGAAATAATCACAATTGCCTTTATTTTTGGTGGAAAACGGCTTCCGTAACTTATACATTTTTACATTTTTACTTATACATTTTAGTTTATACATCTTGCATCAAAAAATGCTTCATGCAAGTATAAAAATAAAGAAAATGATTGGTCAGTGCACTGCAAGAACACAGTCCGTTGTAAATATTTAACACGTGTTATTGTGTTACTGTGCCGCATCAAACCTCAGCAGCTTTGCTGTAGGAACATTGCAGTATATATACATCAAGCTTTTATTCCAAAAGAGCAAAGGTTTGGCATGGCTGCTCTGAGAGTGGACAGACTCTTCTCACCTCTGGCACTGGACGGAGCCGAGCTGGTCACGTTGGGAGAGGCTGAGTGATTGGAACTGAGACTTGAGGTAGACGGACTTGGCTGAAAAGAGAAGAAAACGTGAGAAACATGAGAAAGAGCTCACAGTTTTCTATACTTTGTTGATGGTCTATAACATTAACGGGCTGTAAAATAATAATTCGATCTGGGATAAAAGAAAAAAGTTAAATGATCTTTCCATCCAGTCTATAATTCACCTACAAATCCGATTCTCACAGTGAGAGAAAAGACTGAGCGAGACAGGAAGGATTAAGTGGGGATGTGAGAGAGACAGATGAAAACAGAAAGAGGGCAATTAGGAAAGAAAAAGAAGCAAGGAAAAAGAACAAGAAAAAAGAGGGAGATTAGGAGGAAATATGAAAGACAGCGAGAGAGAATAGAGGTTCTGCCGGTGTGTGTGTGTGAGACAGTGGCGGTCCTGTGCACTCACCTGCATGTTGAAGACTTCATCGGAGCTCTCTGATTGGCCCGTGATGTTGCTCACTTCATTGGACGCCTGCGATGACAGCGAGGATGAAGAGTAGCGGTTGACTGCTGGGTAGCTGAGGGGACTGAATAACATACAATAAAAACACAATAAGAATGAGTAGAATTTACTAAGATTAGTAAAGTTCTAATTATAACAGCGTAGAAAGACATTAGTCATCAATCAGCCAATATTCTGACATTATCGACATTTGCTAGAATCACGATTGACTGGTCGATTAATAGTTTCAAAATCAACCTCATAATTAACATTTTCTGCCTTCAAATATTTTGAATGAATTTTATGTAAACAAAGATTTATTTGCAAAACAGTTGTCTGTGTCATCATTATAATAAAATGTTTTATGTAAATATTATAATTGGGAGTTTAAGACGACAAAAAATCTAATTGTTTATTATTACAAAAAAATAAAAAATAAATTTTACATAATAAAATCATCATTATACTACAAAATAAAAAAAATAAAAAAAATACTCTATCAGTATTTCATTCATTCATTATAACTACTAGTACTACTAATGAATAAATGAATGAATGAATGAATGAATGAATGAATGAACGAATAAATAAATAAAGAGGAGTCAGTGGAACAAATACGAGCATATAATACTATCCACAGCAAGTGAGAAAAAAAAAATTCACAATATAGCACAATCTTTTTTTCCATCTCTAATTATATTACATAAGGACATTATGGCTGCTATTAGCCATTCTGCTCCCTAGATATCAGCACTAACCAATGAAAAACCCCTGGTGGTTGACCCTAAAAGGGCTACACTTTATTTTGATGGTCCCCTTTAGACATTCTGTTCACTTTTTTTGCACCTACATGTCAACTAACTCTAATTAGGGTATTAGTAAGATATTAGTAGACTGTAAGGGTTCGGGTTAGTAGAATGCATTGATAAGAACTTGGAAAATTACTATTAAGCAGACAGTCTAATACTCTAATGAGAGTTGATTGACGTAGGTGTAATATTACTTTTAATCAACAGAAATGTCTAAAGGGGGCCATCAAAATAAAGTGTAACCCTGAAAAGAGTTTCTCACCTGCGGCGTGACACCACACGAGCTCCTCCCTCTGGACTCAGTATATTGGGCGCTGAGTTTCTTCCAGCTCGGGGACTTCCGTTGGTGAAGTGGATCGGGCTGGCTCGCACATAGGCCGGAAATTCCTTCAGGCAGTGGGAAAGAGAGAAAGATGAGCGCACAAGGAACGGCTTGGGAATCCGACTGTAGGAACTCTTGATTTGTACCTGTATGCCGAGACTGGATTTCATGAGATGAAACTGATCCACCAGTTTCTTGTGCAGGGGCCGCATGTCCTGAGGTACAAACTTCTCATGCACTGTCAAACCAAACTCCAGTATGTGAGCCTGATGGAGAAACGATGAGCCTTTAAAAGACAATAGTACTCACAATGCATTTAACCTCCGTAATGTGACGCATTTCAGTAAAACAGAATATTTAGTGCTGAATAATGTAGGGAGGAGATTTGATTTGATCTATTATTGGCTAATATTTTTCCCTGCCCATGCACTTGGGGTTTAAACATCAGCAGGACAGTAAAAGTCGCTACATTTTGATTGAAAACTATACAAATATTTTATGTTATTTAAAATACTGACGAATCAAGAGCAATGAGATGAAAGACATTTATTAAAGAAGCAAATAGCATCCATTATTCTTACATGTTGTCTTTAAAACTGCTTGCTTCATAATTAAATGATCAGCAAAATATTTTTCCCCCTTCAGTCTTTAAAAGTTCACTTTCATGCTTGTAACTGGCTTATATCCATGGTTACTGTCTAGACATCAGCATCATGTGCTCGGCTCTGGAGAGTTTCTGGTTACTAAGCAGCACGAGCATGTAGGGAAGAAGTGAGACCTACAGAAACCGAGCTTGTGTAGAACGTAACGGCTAAATGCCAAACATGAGTGGAGAAATGATGACAATGAAACATCATAAATCTGTGTGAAATCTGGTGTAGATTAGATTTGATTTCTTCAAACAAACCTGCTCGAACATGAGCTCTCGGAGACGACCAATTTTGTCTCCATCTTCGGGGTGATTCATGGTGTAGTCCTTCACGAAGAACGCCTGTGAGAAACACAAAATTGCACTGCAATGCTGCTGTTTCTGTAGTTATGGCTAAGATATTTCCTTTCGGACAAGCTAAACTCTTAAGGTATTCCAGAATTCCCTTCAGCCATCTGAAGGCTCTGTGTTCTCTGACAGAGGAAACCGAGAGACAACCTTGAGAGAGTGGGTATACATATTTTAAAACATAAGGGTGATCTGCATCGGTGGGCTATGGAATACATATAATATACAGTGAATTAGTGCATATAACCAAAATTACAAGAAAACAAACCTCCTGGTAGCGAGCGAGACCTCCGTTGACAGCTGCGTCGATGACTCCGTTGAGACACATGGTCAAGGGGTTGATGTTCTGCATCTGCCGTGTTTGACACTGCGTAATCAACGTCCGCAACTGCAGGTTCTTGTTCTCGATGACCTCAATAGCGTTCTCTAGCGGACTCACCTCCACCTGTGGCCAAAAAAACCCCAGGGAAGTTCACCAACAAGCCAAGACACAATGGTTGAAAAAAACATTCATTCAATGTTTGGAGAACTTTGGAAGAGCAACAAATTTATTTTGTACGGCTGAAACATACTCTGCTCAAGCATGGGAGTGTAAAAGCTGCTGTACCGTACATCCGCCTTGGCCGTACAGCTGAGCTTCTAAAGAAGAAGCTGATGTCAAGAAAGTTTTAAAAAACCGGTAGGGGATTAAGAGCTAGATCTTGTAATTGAAAGGAATTTTAGAGTGGAATTTCTTTGAGGGCTGACCTTAAAGTGCAGAAACGCAAGCAAATATTAATGCCAACAGCTGGAACGCTCAATAAACAACTAATTGGTAATTCTGTCATGTTTGCGATCCAAATACATTAACTGCTGCTCATCCCATGACCCTTCGCCTCAGGACACTCGGCGAGGGCGGTATCTGAACAGCCTACATGAAAAGAATTTAACACAAATGTACTTTCTGGAAAATGTACAAACAGAAAACCTTGCATGTATACAGTCGACCATCTTCTTTATAGCTGCTCTCCAAGTCTATCAAGGTAAAAGCTGCAGTGACACTAAAGCAAGGTTGCTATGCAACAAGCATTCATACAATTTGGAAAGATCTGTTGTATTCGCACAGCATATGACTTCTTTGAGATTATATAGATTTTTTTTCCAGGGTTTCACAAGGGGAATGATTCTTTTTTCAATGCTGCTGTTTCTGTAGTTATGGCTAAGATATTTCCTTTCGGACAAGCTAAACTCTTAAGGTATTCCAGAATTCCCTTCAGCCATCTGAAGGCTCTGTGTTCTCTGACAGAGGAAACCGAGAGACAACCTTGAGAGAGTGGGTATACATATTTTAAAACATAAGGGTGATCTTGCATCGGTGGGCTATGGAATACATATAATATACAGTGAATTAGTGCCATATAACCAAAATTACAAGAAAACAAACCTCCTGGTAGCGAGCGAGACCTCCGTTGACAGCTGCGTCGATGACTCCGTTGAGACACATGGTCAAGGGGTTGATGTTCTGCATCTGCCGTGTTTGACACTGCGTAATCAACGTCCGCAACTGCAGGTTCTTGTTCTCGATGACCTCAATAGCGTTCTCTAGCGGACTCACCTCCACCTGTGGCCAAAAAAACCCCAGGGAAGTTCACCAACAAGCCAAGACACAATGGTTGAAAAAAACATTCATTCAATGTTTGGAGAACTTTGGAAGAGCAACAAATTTATTTTGTACGGCTGAAACATACTCTGCTCAAGCATGGGAGTGTAAAAGCTTCTAGTTAAAAAAATGTTTGCGATTTTTTTTACATTTTTTTTGTAATATGCAGAACCAATTTTTTTCATTGGCTTTTTTACACACTACCGTTCAAAAGTAACATATATATATTTTTTATATATCCACCAGTATACAATATATCAAAAGAAACAACAGAGCCTCCGCTTTAAACAAAAAATGGTACTATACGGTTATCAGGACCACAGGATGGCCTACCCCTTAACCCCGCCCCTAAACCTACCCGTCACTGGGGTTAAGACCAATCAGGGATGACTATACGGACTATACGGGACTTAAAGACACGCGTGTGGTCCGGATAACCGTATAGTTCCCAAAAAATATATATATTTTATTCTAGCTTCATGCATTCTTTTTTATCAAAACTTAAATGTGGGTAAGTGTCATAAAAAATTATGCATTTTTATTATGATGCAGATTATTATTATTATAGATTAGTAGAAGTAGAAGTAGTAGTGCCATGAGTCATTTTGTGATCTGATTAAATATGTTTATTTTGTAATACATTAAGTTAAGGTTCTGCTTAGTGACCCACCAAATGGTGTCATTTATTGGTAGAACCATTAATAATTAAGTTCAAAAGTGTGAATATTGATAAAAAATTTCAGTCAAACAAGAATAGTCTATGTCTACTTTGAAGGTAACTCTATCAGCTCCCCAGTGTATTGAGTTTTTCTACCAAGAACACACAATAAGCACATACTACAAGACCACACACACACAATCCATTGGCTAAGCATTTGAGTATTTGCTAGAGTTTGTCTCTGACTTAAAGTGGTGAGTGTGAGAACCATACAAAAGGAAAAGTTTAATGGGAGATATCCTTACCAGTTCCCTCCTCTCCACTTCAAACCAGCGGGAGATGCCTGGGAGACTCTGAACAAGCGTTAATGTCGTTCTTTCTACCCACAGGCTCTGAAATTCAAAAGCAAACGCTCATTGACACACATCAGAGTTCAAACCCGTCAGAGAAAGTCCAAGAGATCCCATAAGGCAAAGCGGCAACAAGATATTCCAAAGAATGAGTGACTTTCCTCCTTCAGTATGTATAATACATATCATTTAATCTACACTTTAAACAGCTCATTCTCAGGAACATAGTCTGCTTATCAACCCAGACTGCTCCACATATTAAATTTCACATTCATAAATTCATTTCCAATCCAGCACAGCCTGAGAATTAACCTGAGCTGGCGCATGTATAACGGAGGAAGCTCTGTAAGAACTTCAGATGCTTGATTGTGATATTCAAAACCACCTCAGTCCAATATAATCGTATCATCTGGATAGCGTCTCAGCCGAAGTTTACCTCTAAATTAGATTTTCAGACATTATTACTAAGCGGTAAGTGGACCGGGGTGGTGAGTACCCCCGGTGTCTCTGAAAATATAATATCTGGCAGGCTAAACAGTTTATTTCAAACACGGTAACCACCGGAGGTCGGGGGAAATCTAACCCTGCGGTGGATCGAATCCACGGCGAGGCTGTGATTGTCTGGGCTGAATATATTGAGTGAGAGGGGAAGGGAAATGATATTTGGAAGGAGCGGGTCTCTCAGCTCCTAAAACTTTAATTAGCCTCTCTGGACCAGGCTGTGAATAATGCAGCATGTGAGAGAACACCTGAGCTCTACACACAACACACACAATGGCTGCCAGACGCTAGAAGTGAAGGAATGAATTCACAAGAGAGAAGAAGAAGAGTGAAACGCAAGAGATGAGAACAAAAAGAAGGAATAGTCCAGCCCAGAATGAAAAACTGGCACATTATTTACTCACCCTCATGACTTTTTACTACCATCCACGCATTTTTAATGTAATGGTCATTTTTGCTCGTGCATTTACAATGAACGTAGACAGAAGCATTTATGCCTCAAATGGACAGCACCATAAAAGTGGTTCATATGCCGATTTGTGGACTAAATTACAAACACTAAAAAGTGAAAAAATAGCTTTGTGTAAGAATCAGCTGGAAATTTAAGTTGTTATTCACTGAATCTATTTGCAAGCTGCCCAGATTTCCTTGGTACATTCATGAGAGTTCATGTAGTGATTAATGAATGAACAAATCAGAATGATCCAGTTCTTGAGTTCAACTCTCTGATTCAACAATCAGTTTGCTGCAGTTCACTAGAGGTCTGTTTATCACACAAAGCTCTTATATGACTTCAGAACAATTGGAATATAGTCATATGAGAAACTTTAATGGTACCTTTATGGTGGTTTTGTATCTTTTTTTCGAAGCTTTATTAAGCATTAAAGGGGTGGTTCAGGATTTTCGACATCGGACCTCATTTTCAAGTGAGCCTGGTTGTTATTCATCAGTGGAGACAGTTTTCAAAAAAAATCATCCAGTCCTTACTTTTGGATAGTTCGCCGGTGCTAGGCTAGCGCGAGTCAACGGTGCACGTTAGCCTGCCATTAAAAACAGTTTTACCCACTCCACAGTACACCAAAAGCAAATAAATTATAACGCCAGACTATCGATGTAAATGTCATCGTGACAATTTACAATCACGCAAGTGTATTTACCTGCCGATGATGATGAGACTTTTGCCTGAGATGCAAGAGTACTTTGATTTCTAACATTATTCTCTCAACAGACATTTACATCGATAGTCTGGCGTTATAATTTATTTGCTTTTGGTGTACTGTGGAGTGGGTAAAACTGTTTTTAATGGCAGGCTAACGTGCACCGTTGACTTGCGCTAGCCTAGCACCGGCGAACTATCCAAAAGTAAGGACTGGATGAATTTTTTTGAAAACTGTCTCCACTGATGAATAACAACCAGGCTCACTTGAAAATGAGGTCCGATGTCGAAAATCCTGAACCACCCCTTTAATGGAAACTGCATGGAAAACAGCAACCAGCACATTCTTCAAAACGTCTCCTTTTGTGTTCCACAGCAGAAAGACAGCCATACAGATTTATAATGATATAAAGGTTAATAAATGATGACAGAACTAAATGATGACAGAACTCACCTTAAACTCGTTCTCTTTGTCTTTGGTGCCCTTGTGAAACGGCCGGTCGTAGCGAAACCTCCAGATGTGGTTGACCTTATAGAAGCTCTTGATGTTGTCAGGAACGCCGTCCCGCTGCAGGACGTCCTGGCTGTCTGGGATTGGTGTGACAGCATAGATTTGCAGATCTGCATGAAGGTTGGTCAAGGAACAAGCAACGTGTCGTTTGAACACAAACACATTTGAATCACATTACTATAATGATATGATATATGATATATGATGTTTGATTTGAGATGATAATACTGTATAACTTAAATGAAACAGACTTTGCTGTGGTATCACCTATTTCACACCCAGTCCAAATGCAGACAGTACAGTAGGAAATCATCCTCCACAAATGTTTAAATATCCAACATCTTGTGCCTTACAGACATGAGGTCTCATCATCACATAAATATGAATCAAACAGGCCAGACGTCAAAGAAGGCCAATGATTAATCGCTGGCTTGGATAACAAAACGCTGTGCTCATGTAGTTTGACCGGCCCTGTCTGTCTAATTGTGCTGAAGAGGACGTCACATATTCACTGAGGGCCTGGCCTACAGTACATGTCTCATCAACTGAGCAAACGCTCTCCTGTGACCGGCCGTCTCTACGCCTGATGTGTGTTCTGGGGATCGATTTTCAGCCACGTGGACGTGTTTTTAAAGTGGGTAAGCTCTGGCCTTGTGCTTGGTCTGAAAAACCTTGTTGTATTGCTTTCACTCCGACACTGTTTCGGCACTGCATTATAGAAAATAGCATATTGAAAACCACTTTTGTGTATAGAAAAGTGGTAACTACGCTGAATTTTTACTTTTATACATTTTTCATAGTTATCGTTATTACTAACATCCTCATCATGAAATCTATTTTACACAAGTTAGGGTGTCACATTTGCATCCAAATGCTAATTTAATTCACCCCAAATGGAATTTAAACCCCAAATGTTAAGCATAAACTGCGTAAATCATCAGGATTCTGCCAGATTTACTGAATGGAAACAGTTTGTGCACACTAAAGTGTAATACTTTGTGTTAGGGGATTGTTCAAATTCGTAACTCTAAGTATGTGCAATAGTAATAATGGTGACAAATGCATGCATACCGCTAATAGTAAAATGAGTAAATCAGTTAGTAAGGGCAAATGGATGTGACTAACGAGGAATTAGGACAATATCTATACAATGCAAGAGAGCAAATGTAATCCTGCAGGTGTAAGACTCTTTGGCATGCTATTGTGTGAGTGATTGGGAAAGACAAGAGATATCTGGAGGATACACTGGGCTTCAGCCTGGTAGATGGTCTGGTCAGGCTGGTTGGCGTGTTGCATTGCGATGGCATGAGGGAACTCATTGAGCATGCGCTGCTGGAACGCCTCCAGACGCTCGTAGTCATGACCACGGCACACAAACTCCTTATTCTGTACAACACACGTTCTGGTTAATACTGACACCAAGTGGACTTCAGAGTTACTGACAGTGACGTCTAATAAACTGCAGGGTGTCAGGGTGACACGTACCCGTAGAAAGAAGGGAATTTCTTGCCGTAGAAGCCCACTCTGAAGAACTCTGGCTCCAGCCGCTGTGGTCCATTATTTTATCGTAAAATGAAGCTTCCATCATCTGTGATTTGAAATCATATTATTAGCGACAATTATACTTTGTAAATATCTGGATTTTCAGTTAAAAGAGCCATATTCTACACATTTGTAGCGTTTAATCAACTGAAAGTGGAAGTTTCTTGCACTAAAAAATGTATTACATTTATTGTGGATGATTTTCTCCGAAAATTTGAATTGAAAAAAAGTTTGTTGTACCTTTAAGAGTTATGCAAATAACCTAAAGTTGCCAACTGACATGTAAATGTGCGCTGTCTTATGTTAACGAGACTGCTTTTCATGATATAACCCCTTTAAAAACTGGCAAAGAACTGTCATATCACATAAAGAGTTGTAACTCACCCTCATTTTGCTGAGGTTTCTGTAATCGTAGTAGGATTCGTACTGGTCCGCTAACTCTCTGCACAGGATGATGCCATTCTCCCAACACTGAGGGGGTAGAGAGGTGTACTTTAATTCACATGCAGTTTGATAATTCAACAGTAGGAGTCACTAGAGCATCATCAACACTGCGACATATATCGTCTAAAAAACTGTCCATGTCGTCTGTCAAATATCCATGTATTGTCTGAGGCATTTCGTTTCTTAAGTGGATTCGTTTCAGTCCCATTGCCATCTAAATCCACCAGTACAACAGATGGCTCCAGCCATGAGGAGAGCAGACAACAAACGCACTGATTTGTATTCTCATCAAGTGAGTAAGTGATTGAGGTACCACTTAGTCAAAAAGGATAACTACTCGGTACACAATCACCCTTGAAATTTGATAGTGGGCTGAGAGGAGCCACGTGAGGAGAAACCAAAGCGGCCTGGAACGTGAAACAAAAACAGGGGGAGACAGCAGAAAATTCAGACCTTTCCACGGTCGAAGTTCTGGATGATGGTGAGATGCAGGTACTCTTTCCTCTGCCACTCGCTCTGCATAGGGTAACTCAGAAACTCCCGCAGTGGTCTCTCGGACCATTCCAGCATCTCGTCGTACAGCAGAAGTGTATACGAGGCCTCTGCACACACAGAAATACATCATGAAAATATATCCGATAACCGTAGCCTCAAACTACAGGGCTCCACACTAACATTTGAGAAAAGTGTGCCATCAAGTTCTACAGATGGAAGCGCTCAGGTGAGTGAGTTGTTAATCACAATGGCAATTTAATCATAAATTACTATTGTTTTGCATTAATAAGTGCAGTTACTAATAATATTAAGTTTATTTCTTAGAAAATAAACAGTAAAGCACTGAGCTTAAGTTGAGATGCAGATAAAAAAATGTAACAACAACAACAACAACAACATTTAAATATTCTACTCTCATTAAATGTACCATTGTTGTTCTATAGTATCATACTGCACTTCGGTGATAATAAAAGGAGTGCTCTTTACTTGCTTTCTGTGTAATTCTTTGCAATTTAAAGTTCTTGTTTTTCGTGAGACTTCTTGACTTTTCATACTTCAGTACAAAAAGTGTCAAACTTTGACAAAAATGTATTTCCTGATGATTTGTTTTATTATAGGGATTTAATAATATCTAATTATAAATTAAAAGCAAAACATGCCCGGGGGGGGACGACTATTAGGGAGTGGAAATGGCTAACCAGTCAATAAGTGCTCCTCTGCTGCCATCTACTGGTTATAGTGGTAATTTATAAATGTATTAATTAATAAACAATAAAAAATAAAAAAATCCAAATATTTGATTTCTATGGTTTATAATTGTCTATTATTGGTTCGAGCTGATAAACGATCCATACAGCACAGCTCAAACGAGTAGCACATTTTTGTACGCTTTCATTTCGTTTGTCATTTGATGTTTCTCATACGCATCAGAAAAGGCACTCAGTTGGGCAAATTTTGTTTAGTTGCACCGGAAGGAAAAATTTTGTCTAAAACCATTTGGTCGCAGTCTGGAGCCCTGAACTACATCTAGTTCATGTCATGCTCAAGTACCTGTGTAATTCTGCGCTTTCAGATGCAGGTCATACAGCTTGTGAATGTAGCGGATGTACATTTCCTCTTTATTCAGCTCCGTTTTGTAGAAGTTCTGCAGAAAAGAGACAAAGAGTGGTGGAGTGTGGAAATGAAGTGCTTTAAAGTGCTTTTTTCAGCACTTATTTTAAGTGTCGTTCTGGTTGCTATGAACGGATTCATACGGCTAAACCAAGGAGACTTGGAGAAGAGAAATCACTTCAGCACTAGGTCTTCCTCAATACAGCCCTCAGCATTGAAAAGACTTTAGTGTTTCCGCCATGAATTAAAGTGATAAATCACTTGCCTTGTTAACACTCCAGCCTTGAACTAAGCACCAAACTGACACTATTCACAAAAGGGACCACCAGCTTGTGTAAACCGACAGGTACAGGGTGAATAATACTGACATGAAGTGACAAAGAATGGCATTAAAGATTATAAAAAAATATATTAAAAAACGTACCAGGAGACTGACTGTGCAGCCAATTTTTTTCCCATCCACTTCTCCCAACTTCATACAGTCTCTGTAAAACAATAGAAAGAGTGTAATTTTTATCTATATGCCCAAAGTGGTGACTAGAATTTAATCATTTTAAAGGTGGGAAGAACTTTAAGTTAGATGAAAAAAAACTTCCACAAATATAGCATTAAAGGGATACTTTTTTGGAAATAGGGCCATTTTACAACTCCCCCGGAGTTAAACAGTTGAGTTTTACCGTTTTCGAATCCATTCAGCCGATCTCCGGGTCTGGCGGTACCACTTTTAGCATAGCTTAGCATAATTACTGATCATCTTACCTAGGATATGGACCGAACAGAGGAATTCTAGTCCAGAGCAGCATAAACAAAACAAATTCATATTAATAGATTAATGTCAACAACAGCCACTCAGACTCAGCTGGTACAGTTAGTTAGTATGGTTAGTAAAAAGCAGAAAAGTGAAAAAAAGTGTTTGATTTTCGGTTTTTACACCAATTATCATGATATGCACAAAAGTGTCCCTTCACGAACAAAAAAACATGAGATACATCTTACATATTTTTATTCAAAGATGGAAGATTGCAGAGTTGCAACTTTAAACACCACAAAAAAAAAAAAAAAACCTTACAAAAAAACCCTATATGTCCATTTTACCACCACTACCATAATCTACAATGAAATCTGACCTTATACAATGTAAAAAATTTGCATAAATTTGAATTCAGATGAGGGGGAGCAAACACTTTTTCACGGCCACACACAAACCCAAACACACAGCCAGGAAAACCACACATGAACACAAATACAGGTTGGCCCACTCACTATCACACAGATGAGTGAGATCTGACCTGCATAAATACTTACCGTCTCATTGCTTTGCTCTAATCTAAAATGTTTTCAATAAACTAAAGTTCAGCCCACAAAGGACTGCACCTGCGTATCTGTTTATTTGTGTATGTGTCCTCTCACTTACATGCTGTTGAAGAGCTCTCTGTACGTTTCATCTCCTTTTCCCTCTGATAAGAGGCTGTCCAGCTTGTCGATAAGTTTCGCCTCCACCTATTACAAATAAAAATGATGTCAAATATATTTCACATGCTCTGGAGTCAGATAACTGCATGTCCTATAAGTGACCAGAAGGGGGCGCTAGGTGACCTGTTTGAAGTTGCCGCTTCTGCGCTGCTCCCAGTCCATCATGTCGTGAAAGATCGGGATCATCACGTTCCTCAGGTCCGGCTGAGGCACCAGCGTCACCTCCAGGAACGGGCCGATCATTGCTGGGATGAAGTTCAGCTTTTGTTCTCCTGCAAGACAAGAAACATTCATCTCCCATTCGAGGAGGAGTAAAGCTTTCTGACAACTGGGAATGTCCTACCTAAATTCTGCCACATGCTGAATATCTCACATCCCATCATGACACGCATGTCTCCGTACCTAAACACAAACATAGCGCAAAATGCTGTTTAAATAAGCCGTCCTATGTCAGTTTAGTGTTCGATATATATCTGAGACATTTGTAGGCCGACTTCCTGAAGAACGTAAACACTGGAGCCACATCTGAAATCATGTACTGTCCGAGTATGTACTGCATTTGATGAAGAACCAGTAATGAAATATGCAAATAAAAATTGTAAATAAACAAAAACAAAAAAAATTCAAACCCATAATAGCCATATAAATTCAGACATACTATCATTTGACGTACGACTTTTGGCATACTACGTACTGTATATAGTAGAGAAGTATTAAAATTCAGAGGAGTTGCAGGCACTCACTTTTCCAGGATTTTCTTCCTCTTTGATGCAGAGAAGGTCTCGAGCTGAAGGCAGGGCTGGTTGATGAAGATAACAGACAGGCAGAAGTATGAATCCCACACCTACATGGAAACAGAGAGTTTAGAGGCTGCGCCACAGAGAAAATAAACAGATCGACTGTGATGTTTTACTGATGAATTCAAACTGAAGCAGACGGAGGACAAACCTTGTAGTCAAACTTATCACTGAGGAAGTTTTTTCTTAAAGCATCTGACAGGTAGAGCACAGTGGTGATGATGATGCTGTAAATCAAACATGATCACACATCAGATCACATTTCAATAGTCTAAAAAGGGCCGTATCCACTACAGACATTGAGGGGGACAAGGCCAAATTGCCTAGACCTAGATTAGACCTAGAATTTCCTTCACTGTTCTATGTCTTTATGCTTTCTAAAAATGTTGTCCCCCCACTCCTCAACGTTCAAGACATGGTTACGACCTTGACTCTAAAAACCACCATGTAAAATTGGACGAGGAAAGAAGCATCTAACTTGTTGGTGACGAGCCTCATGACCGCCCAGTCTTTGGGGAACATCTCTGGTCTTATCAGGATCCGAAACACAGTGAAGATATGCAGGAGAAAGTCCTGAGAGAGAGAAGAAGAGGATGTTTCACATGTTTCTTAGTGAGTATTAAGAACTGATGCCAATCAGACAAAGTTGATAATCGACTCACCCGCAGGTCTTCTTTACTGGTGAACCTCTGCAGGAGTTGCTGGTAGTGTCTGTCCTTCATATGCCTCAACAGAGCCAAAAGACACGAGACAAACTCCCCCTGAAAAAAAGACACATTCAACATGTGCTATACGTAGGGGAAAAAAAGTTATGAAAGTTTGATTACAAAAAATCAATAAATCCCTCCACTGGTGTGTTCATTTCATTGATTCTGACATAAATGTGTTTTGAAAAATGGCATTTTAACTTTACTTCGAAAAAGTCATAGTTGAATTTGCATAAATAGTAGGTAAAATTTGAATAACTTTGACTAATTTGAACACGTTCATGTAAAAACAATACAGTAAAAACAATAATATTGACAAATATTATTACTACCGGTATTTAAAATAGATGTGTTCTATTTGAATATATTTTTTCCTGTGATGCAAAGCAGAATTTCCAGTATCATTGCTCCAGTCTTCTTGCACTTGGGGCCCTTCAAATACTGTCTTTGACAATTGGGAGTCAAAAAGTTTGAGGACCAGTGGTTTAGAGAGACTGAATCCTTGATCAAACCGTTTCACACACAGTGAGAAAAGAGATGATGCTGCAAAGTATATTATGAGAAAAGTGTTTTATGACCTTGGATGCAAGTGGGAGTCTCCAAAACAAATTAGGAGCCTTTAAAATAGCATAATAGGGGCACTTTAATGCAACTTGTATATTATATAATACTTGCATTCAGAATTTTCTCCACAATCAGCACAAAAACATCCAAAAAACCGATTTCATGTGGGTCTAGCTGTACCTTGCTCATATAAATTCATTTGCATAGCACTTAATTAAAAATAAATATTTTTATTTACAGAATATTTAATTCCCATATTGATTCGCCTCATGAAACCTTTAATAAATCTGAGTATGTGATAAAATGTGTGAATAAAACAGAGTTGAAAAGAAGTACGGCAAGGTTTGCATCCACAGAAGCTTTGGAGCGCTGGGGAATACGTCACATCTTGCAGGAATGCTGCCAGAATTCACATGCTGTTTGTGTGGAGAGACTTTGATGTGTAAAACGCTGTGACTGCTGGGCTGTAATTACCTCGCCCTCAGGGGCTGTTTCTGTCTTTTCCTGACGCTTTTTTGCACGTTTCACTTTTTAAAATTCACTCTTGCTTCTATTCTTTGTAAAGCCTTCTTTTTATTGTTTCTTCTTACCGTAACATCTTGAACTTGGGGTCGTAGTGTAGGTCCTGCTGGTTGGGCCGGTTAGCAACTTCCAGTATGGTCCGCAGTAACACAGCCAAAACACTCTCCACGATCAGATCGACCTCTTCGGATGCGGTCGGCTCCTGCATACACAGGCACATCTTTAAGAGTACGCCCTTTCAAGAGGTCAACTGTGATTTTATGCACACTTTCTGACAGGGTGCTAATGGCAGAGAGGGTGAAGCAGTCATGAAAGGTTCAGCTGTCATGTCAGTTTATACATGTGCAGGAGGAAACCAGTGTGGCTGATGCACATTGGTCTTTTTCTGCATGTGAGACCCGCCATTTGACTTCTTTAAAGTCAGACAGGATGTCTACATTTAGACCAGCATCAGCATTTTCATAAGACAAGTTTCCCGTGGTCTACTTCAAAGCAGAAGTCAACACAAATTAGGGATGTGCAAACCTTCTAGGTCGCCTGAATGACAAGTCGATCCTCAGGAAGCCTTGCATAATTAGGCACGTTTAGGTTCAAGTTCTGAGGAATCGTGAGATATTCAACACTTTATTATAGGGTCCAATTCTGTTGGCAATCTCATCCACACAGTTGGTGGCACATGTCCGAGAGTGTTATCTTACCGCGTCGTCCTTCTTGAGGAGAGACAGCATGCAGGTGAGTATGTGAGCACACATGACAAGATCTCGCTGCTCCTGCAGGTGAGCCTGGAGCAAACGCAACACCACTGGGAGCAGAATACATCTAGACTCTGATACAAACACACAAACATTAAACAAACAGCCTCGAAAATTAGGTATAGCAATCTTCATCATCATCCTCAAGTGAGCGTGTTTACCAGGGTTGATGTAGATCTGGCTCTCTACGGTTTTCGTGATGCAGTGCAGCTTGACGGCCTCTAGGGGACAGTCCGCCTGAGAGGCGGTGGGGAGGCTGCCTAATGTCTCCCGTACAAACGCGGCCACTTCCCTGACCGTAAAGAGCTTCAACAACTCCCCGTACACTGCCGGGAATTGCTGCAGAAACACCGCCTGTGAATTCAAGATCGGCCCTGTTTCAACCGCCTTGCATACATTGACTGTGACACGTCTATCTTCTCAGCCAGTAACTGTTTTTACCACTAACCCACGGCCTATGAAGGAATCTCAAAAACAAGAAGAACATGGCCTGAAGACTGAAGAGAGAACATGGCCGACCCTCAACACGTAATCCTGCTGTGATGGGCCAGTGTGGAGTTTCTAGAGGAACGGGAGGGATTATGGGGGATTAGAACAGCTCTGGCCTGCATTCTCTCACTGCCTTTGTTCTGCTCTCCGTGAAGATTAAAACCTCCAAACGACAGGCAGTCCAACACAGGGTAATGAATCGTGTGAGATGAATATATATCTATAGACCTATTCTGCAGTATAATACCCTATTGAGCTGTATTAACTATTCATTTTTAGACAATCCAGAGTGTTAAATGATCAAGTCCTAGGGTTAGGGTCTCTCAACATCTCTCCACCGACCACTTAATGCATACTGCACATGATGGCTAGAACTAGTTAAAGTTTCGCTATTATGCTATTTTAAAGGTTTCTGATTTTGCTCCTTCAATAGGTTTACATGCATCCAAGGTCAAACACACTTTAATTTTCTCATAATACACACTGAAAAATCACCTCTTTTCTCAAAGAGAAAGGTATTTGAAACTATTAGATAAAGGATTCAGTCTATCTAAACTCCTCCTTTACAAAATGGCTACTCTGCTCTGATTGGTCAAATGACCCAGTCTGTTGTGATTGGTCTACCACTTACAGTGCGTGTCAGAAACGAAACCTTGCCAGGTTTGTCCAAGCAAGTTTGAGAAAGATTTATCACCAGATTTGTCAAACTTTGTAAGGTTGGTGATATCAAACATTAAAAAAAAAATTTGTATAAGTATACTGAAATATTTAAGGTAGCTACAAGCAAGTAAACCAGACATGCATGAGCAGAACTGTATTTTACACTTTGTTGTTGAGTTACATCTGTGAAATAATCAGCACTTAATACTTTTAAATCAGCAGAACTGTCTTTGCAAAAGTATCAGACGGTTGCGAACTGACACTGCAGTATAAGTTTGCTTTATTTCCACAATAACAAAACAAACTTTGATTGGTTGCTTTACACATCTTTTAAATAATAATATTTCTGTGTAAGTGCACTGGTCTTGTTCAGGAAAAGCTGCCAAGTGGACCAGACTTTATGCTGATAGTCGAAAGTCTGGCTATGTGAAATTACGAAATAAAGCAGACTGACATTTTGAAAGCTGGATTTGCAAGCAAAAGGTGCAATACATATCCCATTCACAGATGCTGTGGAAAAAAGACCAGTTCTGTCTGTTTTTCCCACTTCCCTATTATCTAGAGTCTTCCCTATTATCTAGAGTTTCTTATAATCTTGTTGCACCTTCATTATCTCTCTTTTTTATCCATTCTTTTCATCCTTATCCTCTATATTCATTTAAATGTTTCCTTCTCTCATTAAATCCCAAAGCAATCCTTTCTTTGGATGTATTGGTCTTTCTCTTCAAAGGGTGTGCATGGGCTGCCGTCCACAGTCTGAGGCTCTTTGTAGAACACGGCAGAACATCAAAACAAACTCACACCAAGGCTCCAACAAAAGCCAGAGTGACGGCCAATAGAACGCGCTCTCGCATTCAGCTCAGGGAAGTCGGAAATATTTGCAGGAGACTTCAAATGCTTTGCCTGAATTTAGGGGGGAGCATTCAATACCACATTTGGAGGACATTCTCCATGAAATATGAATGATCCAACTTTAAAGGGTGAAATGTTTGTAGCAAATCTTTCCCTCCCGGGTCAAAAAGACCCGACGCCCTAAAATGATATTTTTTGTCCAGAAAGCTTATCTCATTTCATTTTGATAACTCCTGCGAGAGGAAGAAGCGGATGGACATGAAAAGCTCACGCATACAGCAGCGGAACTCCTCCTCGCTCTGTCCGCCTGTGGCGAGGGCAAACAGCCGGCGCGACTGGATAATATACTTAAAAATATACTCCGTCGCCTAGGAAACCAAGAGAACAGCAGATCTGAGCACAGAACGCAACATAAAAGCAGTGTATTTAAGAATGCATGGGCTGTGTGAACTAATGTGATGTTGAAGTAGTAGCGGCCCGGAGCTAACCATTCCTGGGAAATTGAATATTCAGTACATTACGAATATAAATTGTGTTTGTGGTTGCAAAAAATCAGGAGATGGAAGACAGTAATGACAGACTCTAAATATCATTATGAAAAGCAGAGAGCGAGAGAAGACGTGTAGTCTGAAGTAGAGAAGGATTTTGCAAGGGCTCTCACCTTTAGCACCTGTTGGATGTGTTCCTGACGGTCCGCTTCAATAATGCGGTCCACGTACCACTTCAACACCTTGATCAGATCCCTGGCAGAAACACAAAATTGTGTCAAACTAACCATCTACAGTACATAGATCTGTTTGTTTGGTATAATTGGAAGCATTTATGGAGAACTTCATATTGGAAACCAATCTGACCTTTTTCTGAATAGGATTTATTGCGCTATTGGCAAATTAACTACTGTACTAGGTCTATAACAACTGGGTTTTGTTGCCATTTTTATGGATAAAAAAAAAGAAAGTTGTGGCAGAAAATGAGTGCAAGCAGAAGTAATGAGCAAATGTTGCAATCAGGATTCAAACTTGTGTTGTCTGTATGAGCACCGCAGCTCAGTGCAACCACTAAGCCATGGGTCTGATAAGCATCAATCGTCTTTTTTTCAAAGCATTAGCATTCTAGACAAGCACTTGGCTTAATTTGGCTTAATAAAATGCTATTTTAAGTGATGCCATGATACTGCAGGAAAATAAACTTTTTAAATGACAATGTATCGCAATAGCTCATGTACTGTAACACATTTAAAAAAAGCACTGCAATAGAATCATTCGGTGGGATCCTTGGTAATTTCCATTGCGATTTCCTAGCACTGCAGTGAGAAGTAGAAGGAAAGTGACGTCCACTGCAGTGGACCAAATTAAGTATGAGAAGAAAGATCCTGTGCTGATCTTCTATTGTTCTGCAAGTATGCGGTTACATGCTTTTTCAGAGACTAAAAATCACAACATAAAGGAGAACTGAAAATCAGAACGGAAGATATTTTAAACGAAAGAGCATGACACAATACATTCGCACCAGTGAGCAAGAAAAAAATAGAAATAAAAAGATGCATCTAAAGACCCCATGAAACTGCAGCTTTGTGGTCCATGTCTATTAGCTTTGAAGCTAATCTATATAACAAAATGAACTTTTTGCACATAAAAACTTTTAAAATGTACAGTCTCATTTTATTTTGTGATCTTATGGCTGTGTTTTACCCTGTCCAGTTTTAAAATTAATTGGTTGCATAATATGCATATTGGACAACTGTGTAGGCTGTGTAGGTAATGTTGGCTGATCTCTAACCCAGATGAATGAACATGCAGTAAAGTTGAGTGTTTATCGAGTGAAGAATCAGCGCTGTACTGGCTGAGAGTCAGGTTTCAAGAGAGCTGTGAACAAAAGTCCTGTTTGTGGACAAAAACAAACTATACAATGACCCTAAAAAAGTATTTGGGCACTTCAGCCACATTTATCAAATATCTTGCATAACATAACAAAAAAAAAATCAAACCAAGTGGCATTTGTTTAAATAAAAACAGCACAAGCACACTTCACAAGCATTTCACAAAAACAGTGTATTTAAGTGTATTTACATAATCTATGTTTCAATTTCACATCAGTGGCTCTTATTCGGCCACCGTGAACAGTGTGCATTACAAGTAACATGCATTGAGTAATCAGATAACTTTTTTAATTCTGTTTAATTAACTCTTTCGCCGCCATTGATGGAATTTTCCCGGCTTTTAATTTTTTACTGTTATATAGTTGGGGGCGCTATTACGCATCTTCTGAAAGCGTACTGAATATCCAGATCAAAAGGAGCAGAAACAAGCGATAAAAGCATTGCTTATGCACATTGTAGCCTTTGAATAAAAAATAAAAAAATTCTCAGCTTTTTGTTTAAAATGTTGCTTTTTTATGAAACTTTATGAAGTGTTGATAAGAAAGCATGCATGATTTTCTTTCTTTTGATATATTGCATGTTCACAAAATATTCTGGAGGCCATGAAAAACTGGCAACTAGTGGTGGGGAAATAGTTAATTTGCTTAGACATTTTTTTAAACTACTGTATTAAAATTCTCTCTCTTCTCCATAAAAAGTACAAAATAAACGAAACGCATTACATTCAACTTTCAATAAAAAGAGTTGTACAGTAGGTAATATAACCCATAATGTTAAGAGATCTTTTGTATGGCATACATAGCTTTAGGGGATCAGGAAATATTCTGAGTAGACAGAATGTAATAAAACTCTAAATGTGTTTTTTTCTTTTTTTAAGAAAATTAAGATGTATGTTATATAGACTTAATGAATTCACTGCTAAGTAACATAAGTAGCTACTTTTTTTAGGGAGTTACACAATATTGTAACACATTACTTTTAAATGTAACTTTCCCCAACACTGATCCTGATAGTTTGTGAAACACTGAGTGTTCAATGTACCTGTATGACAGGGCTCCTGCAAAGTGGCCTTCAATGTAGGTGTCCATGACTGGTTTAAAATGCTGGAACTTGCTATCCTGGAGCAAGTTTATAATGTGCACCTAAAATCAAAAATGCATATGGACAATAAGCAAAATGTAATTTCATTGTCCTGTATTGTGCCAGAAATTAGGGCTTTACCTACCAGAGAATCAAACACCTTAAGTGCATATTTCTGTGAGCTCTCGTCCAAAATGCCGAAAAGCGTGTCCAGTGTATCCTGTAAAAACTGATAACAGATATTTGACTGTATTAGTAAAGTGCACCAATTAGGGCAAAGGTTACTATGAGTGACATGTTCATTAACCAACAGCATGGCTCTGAAGTGCAGCTGACCTTAACTATTTCTGAGCCATCGATCTCTTTGAGTTTAGAGAGGCTGTCACTGATTCTCTCCGGATGGGCTCTCCATTTCAGTAAGTCCAGCATGTCACCTGCAGGAAAAAATATTATTGTTATGACATGCCTTTTTTATTTTGTCAGGAAACAGACTTTGCCAAACCCTGCTTGCAACCGCCCAAATATTCCCATGTTCTGTGATGCATCAGGTTGGGTGTTGCTACTTATCAGCTGTATATCAGCTATTATGCCACGAAATCTTCCAAACAGGGAATAATAAAGTATCCCAGTATTGCGAGACACACACACACACACACATTACCGTTCTGAGTGAGTTTGGTAGAACAAAGGAATGAAGTGATCCACAGGGATTCCTTAGTGCCTTTCACAGTTTGGTTGTTGCCAGGCAGATTAGATTTCGAGAAGGGCAGTTTGAGGTAGCGAGCACAGTCTTGCAGGTTAGCGCTCTCCTCACACTGTAAAACATGCATGAAAAAAAAATACTACTTAGTTCACCCAAAAGGGCAGCTTGAACATTTTGCAAAGCATCTTCTTTTGTGTTCCACAGAAGGCATAAAGTCATATGGGATTAAAAAATAAAAATAATTACGACATTAGTTTTATTTTTGGGTGAACCATTTCTTTAACTAGCATCATGCAATCGCTCCACATTCAGTCAGCAGTTATTTTGCCTCCAGCGGAAACGCAAACAGCTGACTTATTTCTTTTTTTATCATTTATCTCACTCAAAAGCGACACGCAAGTAGTCATTAGACCTGTGAGCAAATGCACAAGGACCGTATGCTGTACACGACCCGGACACAACACAGCAGTGATCTCTACTGTGCTGCACTGAGACTTTTGTGTAAACACTGACACAAACCACCCTATTTTAGCGTGTGTAAATAGGCCACGAGTAGCTCTTCGTGTCATACCGGGCCCGTATATATGGACTAAGCCTCTCAAAAATTATTTCATATATACTAATAAAAGTTATTGCATGTGTTCTACATGTTTAGATTTAAATAGGGCATATAGAAAATGGGATTTTAATTGCTATTTTTAAATAAAAGACAACATAAACATTACTAAACTTTTCGGAAATTGTCACAACATTATCATTATTGGATGACACATGTCTTTGATTAATTCAGAGGCTTCTTAAATTATTTAACGTTTATAACAACTACTAATGGAGTGTGAGGGGTGACAGTACAACACGACACAAATAACAGATGCACTTTGCGTACAGTGCATGTGTGTTTGTGACCCTTTAAGCCTGTTAAATGCAGAAACACTTCAACAGTCTGCAATTACCAGAGCTGTGCCCGAAGCATGCTCTTAAATTGGGTGTGCCTCAGGGATGTGTTCTCCAACACGGTTATTTAACTCTTACACTTTTTAATAAGGAAGCACTTTTTAAATTCAAGGCTTTTTTATTAGGCTCAAAGGAACATGCAGAATGAAATGCATGTCAGCCAGGGCAATTTGTCATTTGACATACTGTGCCTCTTGAAATTGCATTTGTTGCAGAAAAGTCAACGAGACATTTTGACAGCTGTACCTTATGAACGATGAGCTCGTGGGTGCCGTCGGGCAGAGTCCGCCCGTCTTCCTGCATTAGAGGAACGAATGAGAATCCGAAGAGCTTCTTCTCCCCCTTGTCTTTCGCTGGAGAACATAAACACTGTACATTACATGTCAACTTATTGTTTTAAAACGTACTCGATGCTCACTCGGGTTGCCAGATTGAGGACAGGCAATAGGAACAACGCAATTGACAATGGAAAGTGACAAGCCTTACACTGTAAGCTGATTGCAAACAAGCATATGTACTCACCACTAACTCACTCATCCAACCTCCCGCTCACTCACTCGCCCGTTCGCTCACTCACTCATTCAATCACTCACCCGCTCGCCCACTCACTCACTCGCCCACTAGCTCAGCTACAGTATATTCTTAATAAGAACCAACTCTTGATTCTAAACCCTACACCAACACCAAAACCAGCATAAACCAGTTTGGACCAGAATGGGAAAGACATACTGGTCTATCAGCAGGGAAGATCAATAGATTTCTTGCAGATGATTTGAGGTGTATTGGTGTACAGGAAGTCTATACATCTGATGAATAAAGCACTGACTCAAGCACATATCTCTATGCTTAACTTGGATGTATTTGCATCAAAAAAGTCCCATATTTATCAAAAATACCCCTTGGTGATTATACTTGCCCATTTTAAGGGCCCATTAGTGATCTGACTCACACAGTTCAGTTTAACTCTCCTGCACTTTCATTATTCATTTGAAATTCAGCTAATTTAACTTCCTCCCTCAAGCTCTGCATCTAGTAAGTGTGGGAAATACCGTCTTGCCTCAGTCTTATGTATTATGTGAATATTAAAAGCATCATAAACTGAGGAACAAAAAGAACAATGTCTTTTCTCAGCTGTGTCGGACTTACTGGAACAGTGGCGGAACTCGAAACGGACGTGAGAGCCGCGGAACATGTCGACGGGGATGGGAAGCTTGATTAGCTCTGCCCATCGCGGTCTGTTGTTGTGGTAAAGCACGAACGTGTGATACTCGTCTCCACCCGGCTCACCCGAACCCACGGCCACAAACCCCTGCAGAGAGAGAGTCAACAGAGACAGAGTGAGTGAGGATGAGGAAAACCACAGACCTCTCACCTCTCCACCTCGATGGCTGTTTGTGTGAAAACAATCAATGTCAGACTTTGATCAGCTTTTCACTTTATATTACCTGGTACTCAAGATCATGTCTATTTATATGTAATCAAGTAGAACAAGGAACATTTATCAGTCTAAAAAACCTTGAGAATCATCATATACTCACCCTCATGTTGTTTCAAACCTTATGAATTTCTTTCTTCTGCTGAACAAAAAGGAAGATATTTAGAGACAGTTTCTGGTCTCATTGACTTCCATAGTATATTTTTTTCCTACTATGGAAGTCAATGAGACCAGAAACTGTCTGGTTACTGAGATTCTTCTAAATATCTTCCTTTTTTGTTCAGCAGAAGAAAGAAATTCATACAGGTTTGAAACAACATGAGGGTGAGTATATGATGACAAAATTTTCATTTTAAAGTGGAGTATCCCTTTAAACTGTCAGATATAACATGTTTACTCTGTGTAAAAGTTAACCTGTATGTATTAACACATTTATATTTACTTTGACCAACATGGTCCGATCATTATTAGTTTCATATTTAAACGTATAATTTCATCGATTCTATCATTTCATATTTCAATTCAAAATGTTATATTAAAAAATCTATCTCATAACTTTATATATGCAATTGTAATTGCAGTGTAAAAGCATCCTTGGCTCCTCTGCATTAACAGTCTGTGTAAATAATATCTAATGCCATTCAGAGTCAGCGTCAGCAAGTCCCACATCTGCAGCGCGAAGATGGATTTTGTTGAAACTGATTTTATTTTAATGGTAAAAGCCCTATAGTAGTAGCCTGGAAATCCAGACCTAAATCTAAAAGATTAATGGTCTGGCGTCGACTAATGAAAAATGGCGTCGAATGTTTGTCAAAACATTTGGTAACTAAATAGAATTTTATGAAGTTTAGTGACAACATGTTACAATGTTTACATTGTACAATGACTGGTAGGATACAGTTTTTATTATTGCTTAACAAAAATTTCAAGATTTCAATTCCATTCTTGTGATTTGATTCCAATTTTGATTCAATATTGACTAATTTGGATACATGTTTATTTTAAATTTTATTTAAAAAAATAATCTCACCTAATGCTGTAAACATAGAGGGCCCATCTGCTGGTATTATTAAAGGTTAAAAATAACAAATTAAATAAATATAATGCAGTTTTTGTTATAATAACAATTATTTAATGACATAAGTAAAACATAATAAATATGTAATATAGTGCTCAGCAAAATCTCCTCTCTAGCTATTTTTTCTATTCAATTAACATGCTATGGTCATTAAATGGCTTTCCTGAGGTAAATGTAACGTTATGTGACATAATTGTTCTCCTGCTATTATATATTGACGGCTCTTTCCGTGGTTGAAAAACACTAATTGGTCGATATTATGTGTATACTTTCGGTAAGTTGTACTGCATCTTTAAATAAAAAAGTAACAGATGATCGGTTCACGTGCACTTGAACTGAGGAGGCGCTCAGCGATCTGTCACGTCACATTTACAAGCGCCAAACGTAATTTGTCTGAAGCGAAAGAAACCTAAAATTCTCGGGACAGGAGCATGTGTCCAAATTTTAATCTTAACCGTTCTATTTCATCAGAAACGATCTGTAAACAGGGCTTTAAGTGTAAAATACCGAACTTGTCCTTATGAAAAGTAACTCTTTGCTCCGCAATTTTTCTGTGCGTGAGAAAATGGATGTGTGGCGTGAGAGCGTGTGAAAAGTGTCAATTGCGTGAGTCTCATGCTCAATGCGTGAGAGTTGGCAGCCCTGTGTTCATCCATAGCCATCTTGCAATGTTTACTAATGACTTCGACGTGGCAGCGCTGTCGTCAGTGTTGCCAGTTTCCAGCCCAAAAAGCTCACCAAAACCCGCCCACTACAAGAAAAAAACGCCCAAAATTTTACTGCCAAAATAATGTGATATAATTTCATTACCATGTCATTTAAGGTTGATAAGCACAATTTGTATCTCCCTAAAACAAAATAACGATGATAAAATAAAATAAAAAATAAATACATTTATGATTTAAAATAAGGTAACACTTTAATTTAGGGTCTAGTGCTCACTATTAATAGGTGTTTATTATTGATAGGTTGATTTATGAATCATTTTCTCAGAAGCATTCATTTACTGAAAGCTACTAGCAAATCTAGGTAACTAAGTTTATTAAATAGGCTACATTCACAATATGTACACATTCATTATTGATCTTATACCTAATTCAGGGCCGTAGACAGGGCTTTAAAATCAAAGAGGTCCTAAATTTGAGGTTGTTATTACTCGACGCCAGAGTAACTCGCTGAGCAAATTCAACTTGTGCTCTCGCGAGAACTCTGGATTACCAGGGTACTATAGTAGTGCCTTATTAACTGAATTGATCAGTTAAACTTAAGAACTTATAGGCTACATGATGATGCATATTGCCTACTATGTAATAAGGTTTTAAAAAATGCCCCAGGAAATCAATTTATTGCGAAATATCACCTCTTTATGGAAAAGTTTGTTTCTGTTGCCGTCAACATTGTTTTTGGAAGATACATTAAAAATGCAGTTTGCTTCTGTGTATGGATCAACAATGTATGGCATAAAATGTGGTTAATAGTGGATAATTTGACGTGCTCCGTGTCAAAGTGTCTGTTATCAGCGGATTCTGTTCATGTGTGCCCAGACATTTTAGAAATCCCGACCAGCTGATGTTTTACAGCCATGTCTGAATAAAGAGTAGGCCTATGTATGGTAAACCTATACATAAAGTTAGGGTGATATTAAAGGACATAAACCGTGATAAAAGATGTTGGCCATATTGCCCATCTCTAAATCATTTATTCCCTGCATGACCTGTAAAGTCACGTCCACAAACCTCTTGCGTATTGTTTGGTCACACCACAAGGTGTCACTGTGGCCTCAAAGCTTCAGCACTGCCACTCTGAGCTCGATTGCTATGTCTGAGGTAAAACACGCCCCCCTCATTAGCATACAGAGCAATACATGTATAAATAAATAAATGTATAAATATTTTTTTATAAATAAATGTATAAATTAATAAATGTAAAAAAATAAATAAATCATAAATACATAGATACATAAATGTGAAAATAAATGAATGCAAAAAAAAAAAGGAAAAAAATTTGAAAAAAAGTGTGGAAAAAATATAATTATACATAAATAAGGAAATAAAAGCATAGTCATTTATTTATTCCATTTTTTTCCCCACATATTTATTGGTTTATTTATTCATTTTTAATTTCTGCAGGTTTGGTCCTTCATAAGAGAGGAACTGTAAAAATATACTGATATGGTTTTTGGTACTTATACTGCAAATATATATTCTTAAGGACATCAACACCTAAAATTAAACTCCAGAAAGGTGTACAACATGGGACCTTTAATGCAATGTAATGTTTGTCTAATGTTTTATTTTTCAAAATCATTCAGCATATGCATGGGGACAGCTCCAGAGCCCAGCCTGTTAAAGCTTTCAAGACCAAAGTCTATCAGGTAATTCATTCCCTATGTTATATATGACTCAGTAATTCATTGTACAGATCTATTGTATAATAAATATGGTTTAAGCCCCCACAAACACACAAACAAAAATGTACTGGTATCTATTATCCCTACATAAACAACATTTAACTTGATATGGGTGTAGATTGTAGTTTTTTGTTTGTTTGTTTGTTTTGTATTAATGTGAATTTTTTTATGTAATGCTCACACATGTGCCGGTACTATCTACTTATTTAATTAGTTTGTAGTTATAGCACACAACATAAATAGTAGACATAATATTAAAGACAGAAAAGCTTTGTATACAGTACTGTTCAAAAGTTTGGGGTCATCAAGATGTTTTATGTTTGTCCATGGCTGTGTATATTAAATCAGAAATGCTGTAAAATGGTAATATTGCCAAATATTATTACACCATTACATTTCCATGTGAATATATTGAAAAATGAAATTTACTCCTGTGATCAAAGCTGATTTTCAGCATCATTACTCCAGTCTTCAGTGTCACATGATCCTTCACAAATCACTCTAATGATGATTTGATGCTCAAGAAACATTTATGATTATTATCAGTGTTGAAAACATTTTTGTGGAAACCGTAATACATTTTTTTTTTCAGGAATCTTTGATGAACAAAGTTCAGAAGAACAGCATTTATTTAAATTATTATAGAAATCATTTGTAATGTTATAATTGTCTGTACGGTCACTATTGATAAATGTAATGTGTCCTTGCTGAATTAAAGTATTAATTTGTTTAAAATAAATAATCTTACTGACCCCAAACGTTAGAACAAGAGTGCGTACTTAATAACTTTTATCTATTTCATTTGAGTTCCTTTATTGTAATATGTATAAAATTGCCAATTTACAAATCATAAACTTTAGAAACTTCTGGAGACATGCTGGAAGAATGAACAGCCGGAGGCTAAGGACTGTGAAGGTCCAGCAGGAAGCTGAAAGAAAAGCTGCGAAGTGCTTTCATGCGTGGTGTGAAAACAATAAAAACAACTTCATTGATTTTGGGCCTCATTCAGGTAAATGATGCTACTATAAATGCATTTATTTGAATCTGTAGTGTAGCAACTGTGTTCTATACTTTTATTATAAAGTATACTTATACTTTTACTACGTCCCAGACATTTTGACTGCACAGCACATTTTTGACACATTATTGATACAGTTTTATTCAATCGTTATCCAACGGACCGGTCTACGGAACATAATCAAGCCTTTAAATAAAAGGGTTATTGAGCTGTTTACACTGGGATTTTCATTAAAAGAGCTTGCACAGTTGTTTAATCCTCTTCTGCTGAGATCTTCGGAGATTTAATGTGCAAGCATTTCACCCTTTTTTGTACGATTTATTTATTTTTAACAGTATGGCGCTTATTCCAAACAAAATATTATATCTGTCTGACGTTGGAGTTTGACGTCAAACAAACATTGGGTTTAGACGTCAACCTGATTTGTTGAACATTTTCAATAAAAATTTGACGTCTGACCAATGTCTTTTTGACGTTACACTGACGTACTGTGCCTTGTCATTTTTGGGTGGAAGTAAACCTAAAGTCACTCTTTAAAATAGATTTAAGAATTTAATTTTGCTCTGAAATATTTGATTCTTCTTGTATTTATGCTTGTTAATCAATTATTTAAAAACATAACACAGACCCATTAGCATTTACTCACAAAATGTATGACGCTTTGCTTTGTGTAACGGGACTGTAAGTCTCGCCTCGTAGGGGAACATTAAAACATTACCCTGGAAGACTTAAAAGGTAAAGGATCTAGTCCCCACTCCAGTGCTTTGAGCCTCAATATACACGTTATGTGTATATGTTTTACCTTACACTATTTTAGGATATAGAGGAATAGGTAGTGTAGGCTTCAGGTGAGTATGTCGATACGGTGGCTTCCGTGCATGTGATGAAAAAACTAAAATTCACATCCCCACCCACCTAATCCTAATAGTGTAAGTGAGACGCCCCTACCCCAAGGTAAGTTCAAAAATAACTGTCGAATGTCTTGATTTTAACAATTAGTAATTTATTTTTCTTTCTTTTAGGAAATTATATTTCTCCTGGAAGGATATATTTCAATAGAAAAAAAATAACAAAAAGTAACAAAAACAAAATAGTTATTTGGGATTTCTTGTAAAACCTTAAAATGGTTAACACTTAAAAAAACTCTTAACACTCAGAAATGTTTCCTGAAAATTAATTTCAGTATTAGGGCACAAACTGATTTACAAACAACACTGCATGTTGATGACTCTTATAGTTCAATCTCTGTTTGATGACCATGAAATCACTTAAACGATACTTATGAATCAATTTTATGATTCAGTTTCCAATAAACTCAGTTATCACAAACACAGTTCAAATTGACAGTTGGACCCCTCAGTTCAGTTCACTCTATTGAAGTGTTCGTGTGTGTGTATCGAACTGTTGTACCAGTCTGTGGCAACGACAACTTTGGACTTGCGATGACTTAATAAACAGCTGAGACAGGACAGTGAGATGTCGTAAGGATGGCAGGGTAATAAACAAGAAAAAAACACAAGAAAAGTTTCAGCGCGGCCCAGGATAAAACTCAGGAACTTTCTGGAATAAAATGGCGCAGCTCAGCTCAGCTCGCACGCAGCACGCATAGATCGAATGATCTGAATCACAAAACAATGTCTCTCAAAAAACAAATCTTGGTCATGGACGATCTCAGTCTCTTAAATAAAAGAATCACTCCTTCAAAACCGATCGTTCAGCTCACAGACGCATTCTGGCACACTAACAAGTGCACTTAAATGATTTGCAAAAAAAATGTCTCTCGCTCCTACTCGCTTCTGAGTCTGGATGACTCAGAAAAACAGTAGGACGCTCAAATTCTTACAGTCAGAATAACGCCAAAAAAACAACAGTGTTCTGAATGAAACCAGAGCCCGTCTACGGAGAGCCTGGCCACTCCCTATTAAGTCCTATTGTACCGAATTTTGGTTATAGTTCCACCAGAGTTCCACTGGGGGCGATCGCCCATGAGTGCAAAATGAATGGGAGTCTATGGGGCTAGATGGCTAAATTTGTCTCTTTCACCCGATTGCCGTTGAGAAATCTCAGATTTGATTGTAGGTTTTGCAAGTTCAACATGGGTTATAGGTCGGCAGTTGAATGAACGTGTACTTCTGTCCTTTCAATTTCTTACAGGTTGAGTTGTTGTTGCCCATAACACGCTAGCATTCTGCTAATGAACGCTGATTGGTCAGTGAAGGACTGATTACGACCAGAGATACCGCTTGATGGCATCGTGACATCCGAAGCGGGACCAGAAACAAACAAAACAAAAACTCATCTAGCACGTGTATTTACCTGTGTCAGCTGTGTTATCGATGCCTCGAGAGAAAAGAAAGTGCAGAGCGCGAAAGCACCAAAGTGACTGAAGGATTGCCGTAAAGCAGTATCTCTGGTCGTACGATGGGTATGACGTCATTGACATTTTAAAAGACTTTTTAAAGCAAATAAGTGACTCTAAAAAATCTAACACCCAGCAATGTGTAATTTCTTTGCATCTCCTTTCGAATACAACATTCAAATTACTAGACAAAAAATGATATCCTGAGAAAAGTGGATTTTGAGGGGTATAGCGCCATAGACCTCCATTCATTCTGCACTCGTCCTGTGAGCGCCCTCATATGGAACAAGAGTGGAACTGCAACCAGTTCAGAAGCCGGAAGTGTACTGAGAGTGGAAGTTCTCCCCTTATTAGACATTCTCTGATGAAACTCACGGCTCCAGCAACTCTCTCTCGTGCTCTTAGCTAGTCTCCAACACCGTTCTCTGTCCGAAGACGCAATCAACCAAATTTCTGCTTTAACTGTGTCTCCAGTTTCACACAACAATGTTATGTACACTAAACTCACAAAACTTAATCTGACCGTACACCACTGTCTAACATTACAGCTTCAGCGTAAAAAATGTAGAATTCTGGTACCATTGCTCAGTCTCATTCTTCTTCTTCCCAGATGTCTTGAAAGAAAAACCCGTCAAAATAAAAGTCCCCATAAAGAAAAATACCTCCTCAGAGGGACCAAGTTCATCGTCACGTGATGCGGATGCTGCTTCCACTACAACCAAAAAGGCTGAAGATCAAACTTCCTTTCACAAGGTAAAAGTTAAAAATGACACCCAAGTTGTTTATTAAAAACTGATTTATCTTTGTATGTCTATGGGATTAGTATGTTGGACTGCTATGAATAAAAAAATTAACACGTTACTAAACAGACAGAGAAGCCACCAACAAAAACATGACATGATGCTAAATGCTTTAGACAGCCAAACTTCATAACTCAACAAACCGTATTTTTACATGTGCAGTTATAGGCAAGTGACAATCTGTCTGTCTGCATATATATTACACAACTTGATGATGTAAAAATGGCAGTATATAATAATGGCAGTGTACAGAGTCAGAAATGAACTTTTAGCAGCTGTGATGATTATTTTTTTTTTTTTTATTGCATAAACACGTCTGTAGTTTTACTGATTGACTATTGCATAAACACGTCTGTAGTTTTACTGATTGACTCAAATAAGGTTAACAGATCGTTGAGAACACAGTTTAGAGATGCTTCGGAAAAGGCTCTATCTGTCCATGTTCTAAATGAATGAATTATTTAATAGAATATGTTTTCATAGTTGCTGCTGTCCTTATTGATGCAGTCATGAAAACATGCTGATATTGTCCGAAACCTCACTTTTCCTGGTGCATTTCTAAACTAAGAACAGCATATAGTATTTACTCTTTTCTGTCCTGTAGATTTTCAACGACCCCATTCATGGTCAGATTGCGCTGCACCCCCTGCTGGTGAAGATCATCGACACTCCTCAGTTTCAGAGACTCCGACACATCAAACAACTCGGAGGAACATATCTGGTGTATCCGGGAGCCACTCACACTCGCTTCGAACACTCCATTGTGTAATGTACAATTAAAGCAATAAAGTTTTAAAGAAACTTAGGAGAAAATATACACAGGATGTTTTTTGAAACTAGAAAGGTGACAAACTTTGGTAACAAAAAAGGGCAATTTTTTTTTTCAATTGCAGAAACCAACTGCCTCAAATTGACAAACTGCCATTTAAATTTATTAACTAATATTTACAATGCACTAATAATGTGAGCATATTATTACTGTGAAGTTATTTCATTTGAGACCACTAAAAAATATTGTGACCCATGAATTTTTAACATCATTTTTTGTCTCTGGTTGCTTTACCTGTTTTTGAAAGCCACAACAAGCAAGAGTTCCAACAGCAATCAGTTACTATGAATACTTTTTTTTTTAAACACATCATGCACAATGTTCATTATGAAATATAAGACAAATATTATGTTTTAAATGACTAAATGTAGCCTAAATGTAAATTGGCTTGACATTGGACATTCGCACATTTAGGGACCGTCTCTAAAGTTGCATACAACATTGGCATACACGTTTCTAATCTAACTTCAATTGCAAACTTCAATTTATTTGAATAAATATCAAAGATCTAAAGGGTGCGCATATGCCTGACACCTACATCAACACTTTACAGTTGGTTTTATGACTGTAAGTCGTTCTATTCAAATGCTATTGAAGTTAGAAACATGTATACCAATGTCGTTGTAACTTTAGAGACGGTCCCTAAATGTGCGACTGTCCACGTCAAGCTAACTTTATGCCAGTATATCACTAGGAAACGCTCAGCATAAAGCTTTGCGCGTTAAGTTCATATTCTGAGTCCATCTGCTTGCCTGCAAGTTTGGTTTTTAATATCACTGTATTAGTCCATTAAGCTACGTTAAGCGTTTTATGTCCAGTAGGGGAATCCTGAAGTATTGAGGGAAACCCTAATAGCCTGCATGCAGCACATCGCCACAATATAAAGTAGGCAACTAAACAACCAAGAGAAATATGTGTCAACCTCAAATGTATCATTGGATCTGTAAATCCGCATCGGGGATAACATTATAATCTCGTTCACGGTAGAGAAACAAGCATGTAGGCTACACAGAAAAAAAGTAACCATGAAGTTATTGAATGAAACAAACACAGCTTTTGTGTCTTTATCATCTTTTCCGCATATATACTGACCCCGATAATCATTTTCATTTTATGAATGAATGGCTTGTTCTAAGTTAACTGTTGCTCTGTCTTCGTCAACAACACACGCGCTTGCACCCCCTGCTGGTGAGGTCGACTAACAGCAGATGGAGAGTATGCTCGGCAATCTACTGCTTTTCCTGCAGTTCCTGGATGTCAACGTAGAATTTCCTGTCGAATTTGAACCACTGAATTTGTGGAAGCGAATTTTCAAAGCGAAATAAAATGGACCAAAAATTGCCTGTTGAATATTATAGGTTGTATTTTTAAACAGTTTGATTTATTATATAAAAAAACAACCTACAATATTCAACAGGCAATTTTTGGTCCATTTCATTTCGCTTTGAAAATTCGCTTCCACAAATTCAGTGGTTCAAATATTTTGGAAGTGAAATATGAAAGGGGAATATGGATTATTGCATTTTTAATAATGAAAATGTGTAAATGTTTTGAATTGAAATATTCACAGCTTAAATATTCAACCATGTTGAATTTCAGCCCATAAAAATGCAAGCCCTAAAAATACAATGCATTAAAATGCAAGCATGGTTAATGCAATGCATTTTATTTTTTTCAAGTAGTGCAATTCAACAGGCTTTTTTGTTTCAAGAACATTTGGCATTATTTTACTTCAATAGAAGCGACTCTGAGAGCTGATGATACGTTGGATTCTGTTGTCGAGTTCTAGCCATTTAATTTTCAACCAACATACAGTTGAAAAATGGGTTCTGTCATTTAAATTTATACTTATGCTTTTGGCAGACGCTTTTATCCAAAGCGACTTATTCATTTTGCATTTCAAGGTACACATTTACATTCTTATCAGTTTTTTGCTTTCCCTGGGACGGTCTGTGCTTTGTTTGTTTGTCTATTGTGTAATTATCTAGGTTTGTTTTGTTTTATAAATACTTTTGCTATTTGACCCCTTTGGCATCTTCTTTATCTACAGTTTGACAAAAGCACAAGGTGTTGTTTTGTTGCGAGTGTACACAAATATAAGCCAGTCCTGGCTTTCTCTGTCCGTCCACTTCATTGCGGTTATACGTGCGCAGAATGCAAGCCTCAGGACCTCAGACCAGCCTTGTCTGTTAAGGAAATCAGCAGAAAGGGAAATGGTAAATGGACTGCATTTATATAGCGCTTTCACAGACCCCAAGACATATTGCCTCACATTCACCCATTCACTCACTCATTCATACACCGACGGCGGTGTCAGCCATGCAAGGCGCCATCCAGCTGGTCGGGAGCAGCTGGGGTTAGGTGCTTGCTCATGGACACCTCGACACTTGGTCAGGTGGAACCGGGGATTGAACCACCAACCTTCCGGTTTGTAGACAACCTACATGAACCACTGATCCACTGCTGCCCAGGGAAGGCTGTTTCCCAGCGACGTTGGCCCACTGAATGGTGGTTGCCTTCATCTGGGTGTTAAATTGCGAGATGCACGTGTCCACTTACGTGGTGAGCTCCTCTGAAGTGAGTGTGTGCTCCCGCCTAGGCATTGACACAGTGTGCTTTGCTGACAGATATTCTAGAGTTGGGGGGTGGGCGACACACATGTTCGAATCGCTGCTTCTCGTGGGCTCCCTTCTCTTGAAGCCAGTTGCACTTGAGCCCGGTTCAAAGTGTCGGCTTGCTGCGCCATTCCCCTCCTATGGACTGGATACGTGCACAATTCTTGCTCAGTAGAGTTCCCTCTTAAACTGAACCCTGTCGAGTTCCTCCACACCCTCCGGCGACGGACCCTCAGAGTGTCCGAAGCCAGGCCTACCACTCGTATGCACTAGTGGAACTTGTGCTAGGCTGGGTCCATATGTTGAGATCCCCACGGTGATCCCATATGTGTATACTTTCTCTTCCCTTGGCAGAGTTTCCGCCGTCACTGTCTGGTGAGTAGCTCCCCCCCCCCGTTAAAGGCTGGAGCCTCCCCAGTGACATTCCTATGTTTTACTGCCCGTCAATTCGCCCAGTCCATATGTGTATTCTCCACATGTTATCTCCCTGTGAGCAGGATGTGGCTTCCACAGCGTCCCTTCCTTCCATGTACAGGGAACGCTTTCCCAGTGGTCCTGTAGGAACAGCAGTGACTTCCCTGGCCTAAGCCTGTCCTTTATCTGCCTTAAATCACTGGGGGATCAGGAGGCTTCTGTCTAGGCACTGGAAGGTGGCAGCACTAGTAGCGCTTTCAAATAGATCCCCATTCAGTCGACGTCGACTACGTCTGACGTTCTCGACTGAAAGGGAATGTCCTGGTTGCGTATGCAACCCACCGTTCCCTGAAGGATGGAACGGAGGACGTAGTCCCCTCGCCACTACTGCTGGACCACTGCTGACTTGGGGGCCACTCGGCTCCTCGGCTAAAAAGCAACTGGTGCGTGCATCTACAAATATTGCATTTATTTCACTTCAGCTGTGGTAAAGTATGCAAACACCACGTGAGCGGTCACCACGGGAACCAGAATGTGTCCGACTTCACGTCTCCGTTTGCAGCTCCTCCCCGCCTGCACGCGGCTACTCTCGCCGATCGGTTACATCCAGCCGCAGCCGATGTCCAAACACACCTAAAGTCTTTATGAGTGAATCACTGAATCATTCATTCAAACGGATTTTTTATTTATTTCTATTAAAATTAATTGAATATTTAAAAATTAGACTGCAGCATTTTTTATTTTGTCAGAACCTCTAGTAAATTTATTTTTTTTCTATTCAGAATTGGGGGAGAATCATGAATCAAAAGTAAATTTTTACAATCAAAGAAATTTTGAGAATCAAAATTTTACAAAAAATGTAAATCGGAAAATGTTTAAGAAATATAATTAAGTAAAAGTTGATTTGTTCTGTTGTAGTGGAATATGCGCTATTCAGGGCACTCCCCACACTCTTTCCTTCTCCATCTGCACCACCTAAGAAGATGGGACATGCCAGTGAGGCATTGCTTCATGTCCTTCAGGTGAGAGTTTGTTCACATTTTGTCACATCCAACACTTTTTTTTTCTTTCACTCTCAGCCAACAGAAGACCCCACCACCTACCTACAGAAGAGATCACTCTCCAGCCCTGTTTTAATCTTTGATGATTCCAACTGTCTTCTCGCTATTGGAACCACTCCCATCACCACATTTGCAAAGGAAGACCTCAGTGAAGCTCTCCTTTATCTGATGGCTTACTACTACACCCTTCATCTTACCTATCCCAAATGCGTGGCGACCCTCCTTTCTGTATTCAGACCAAAATATCTACTTTATCTACTGTAACAAAAAGTACTTACTGATGATTTTTTTTTCTCAACCTTCTTTGCAACAAATTGTTCTGGAGTTCTATTTCAGTTCCTTATGCTTAAACATGAATGTAATGCACTACTGTACCATCATCTTTTTTCCTGAGTGTCAGGTAATCTCTTTCAATTGACAGTTCCCCCAAGAAATGAAAATGTTGGCATCATTTACTCACCCTCAAGTTGTTCCAAACCTGGATCATAGAGTTGATGGCACCCATTGACTTCCATAGTAAATACAATGGGTGCCATCAACTCTGATTGCCAACATTCTTCATTCATCTTCTTTTGTTTTTAACAGAAGAATGAAACACAGGTTTGGAACAACTTTAGGGTGAGTAAATGATGCCAACATTAAAATTTTTGGGGTAACTATCCCACGGTGTTTAATGAACACACAGTAAATATTGTAACAAAACGTTATTATAATTTTTTTTTTTTTTGCAATACTTAAGTGAAGTTTAAGCAATCACTGTTTTGAGAAGGAGCAAGTAATGTATTTCCTTTGATATCTATGGTGTCAAAAGACAAACTTGAAATATTGAATACATAATTGTTGGCTGTACTAATTCTGCATGGTCTTGATTTCAGTTTTTGTTGTCTTAAGTAATCTATAGCTGCCTCCCTCAAGCATTGCAGCCCATACATTATTCAGTCATCACAGAAGGCATGTGTGCTCACTGACAGTAAACCATGCGTGCAGGCCTTTGAAAAGCTGTGCAGGGGCGAATTCTCTGCAAGCCCGTGAGTTACCACTTTCTTGTCCACTGCAAGCCGCTTCCAGGTCTCTGTTCGTCATGTCGCCGGGGCTGCCATTCTCCCGTCAGATTATGCTAGTCGTAATGCTGCTCAATGTGATAGTCCTACATGTCAAGTTTGTAGCTTCGTCCGTGAATCTATGGTCTCTGTGGTGTGCCGTACTGACGTCGCTGACATCTTGCGTGGAGCTCAAAAGGTACCCTTTGCCATAGAGCCACGTGGGTGTCCATTCAAAGCAGCAGACTGATCTCATGAAATGGCGTATTTATGACACGCCAATTCGTATTTCCATTTTTGGCGTGCTATCAACACGCATAATCGCTTTTCAGCGTGTTTATCAACGCCGTTGACTTAACGTTACATTACTGTATATATGACCTACCCCAACTCCGTCCCTAAACCTACCCGTCACTGGGGTTAATACCATTTATGAGTCTTCCCCTACCATCCTAGGAAAAAAAATATCGCTCCCCAGATGTAGATATACATTTTGCTCCGTTTCGCTCGGACATTTAACGGCGTACACATACACGCGAATTTGAACACTGTTACCTTGGCAAAAGATGGGCTTTTAGTCGTACGACGTAACACACCACTGTCGACCACCACTGAGTGCATTATCGTTCCTAGGTCAGTGTTGCATGGTTTGCTCATGTCGTTGCATATTAGGTTAGATCATCCCTCGGCACACCAGTTGAGACTTGTCGTCGGTCGGTACTTCTATGCACTGGATTTGGAGTCTGCCGTCCAGCTTACCAGTAAGGGATGTCACCAATGTGCTTCACTGGCACAGTCCCCAGTGTTTGCAGTGGAGCAGTCCAGCTGCGATCCACCTGAGACGGTCGGGTCTACCTTTGCAGCTGACGTGCTTAAACGTGAACGTCAGCTTATCCTAGTCGTTCGTGAGTGTGTGACATCCTTCACAGCCGCATTGTTGATTGATGACGAACGGAAGGAAACATTGCGGGTGGTATTATATGTACGTGTATTAGCCTTCGTCCGCTCGATGGCCCCTTTGCGTAGTTAGAACGGACCCAGCACCAGGTTTCTCAGCACTGGCCAAGGACACAATGCTTGCTCAACACAGAGTGGCCATTGAGATAGGCGACGCTAAAAATATCAACAAAAATCCAGTGGCGGAAAAGGCTATACAGGAGCTACAGGGCGAGATTTTGTGTCTAGAACCACACTGCGGGGTCGTCACCCCCGTGCTGCTGTCGGTAGCTGTTGCTCAGTTAAATAGCCGTGTCCAGTCTCGCGGCATGTCCGCTCGTGAAATGTTGTTGCAGCGTGATCAGTTCTCTCTCGAGCAATTACCAGTGCGTGACCGGGAACTGATTTCGATGCAGCATGCACAACGCCTCGCTAACCACCCCCACAGTGTTAAGGCGAAAACACCACGAAGTCGGGGTGCACCCAGACCAGATATTAGCCCGGGCGACCTTGTTTACCTTTATAGTGACCGCAATAAGTCCCGATATCTCGTGCTTAGATCTGACGGTACGTGGTGCAACATCCGCAAGTTTACGGGTTCCCAGCTGCGGCGTGCTTCTTGTAGGGTCCGCTTATCTGATTGTTATAAAGTTGACTCTTTCCCAAGTGTCCTAGGTCATTGTGAAGACAGTGCAGCGTCTGAGAGTGAAGAGGAGTGTGAAGAGGAGGGCAGAGTGCCACTTAGCGCTCCCTCAAGTGATCCAGATATCCCCTTGGCGATAGCGGAGCCTGCCTCGCCCCCAGGGTCTGATGGCAGCGGACGCCAGGAGGATAGACACGTGTCCCCGTCTTGTTTGGTGGAGGTTCCATGTCACGAGTTGGCCTCTCTATCAACTTTCCCTCTCTATCAACTTTCCCGGTGCAGGTCCCACGGCGGTCTGCCCGACTCCATCGGCCCCCTGACAAGTTGAAAGATTATGAGCTTCAATAGATGGGCTGCCTTCGCCTGTATCCTTATTTTGGCTTAAAAGTATTTTCTTTGAGACGTTGCATTAGTTTTTATGCAGTTCTGTGAGGTATTCTGTGTTTATTACTGCACAAATGGTTAGTCAACTTATCTTGTGTTGTCACATACCACCTTTTTGTTTCCCTGTTTGTGTTTTTCTCAAGCCGGAAAAGAGGGAGTTGAATCCGGAGGAAAAACGGGTGGCGCCAGTATGTGGAGTGTAACGTGGATCGTGACGTGTTCTATGACGTTGAGCGCAAATGCGCAGACCCGGGCGGCGCATGCGCGTGGCGCTCTCCGTGTTGTTGTTGTTCAACCGCTTTCGCCATTAAAGGCATGACTAAACCAGTCTCTCACGTCAGCGACTCTTTGTACCTTATTAAACACTGGCGGAAAGTATTGCGTTTGCATGGGAGAGTATAAGTGGAAGAGAAACTAGATGAAAAACAATGAGGAACAAGTTCAAAATCAATATTAGATGATTCATGTCTCTCTTAAAAGTGTTATGGCCTCTTCTTCAGCTCCTGCATTAAACACATGTGTAAGCTTTCTCTCCACTGTGGATCCTCATGTGAATCTTCAGCCTTGATTCAGGGCAGGAGACAGATTTATTGGCTTCTGTTTTTCCTTTCTTGATCACGTCCATCAGGTCTAAAAGACACATTAAATCAAGTGAGTTTCTATGGACTATTTTATGCAAACAACCAGTTGGCTTGCTTGTGTTGTTCAAAGTGACGTTCTAGACTGTGGCAAGGGGGGCGTGGTCTAGCGAGGTCTTTGACAGGAGAGAGGATCGGGAGACAGGTGCGGCGTAAGTGGGTTAAATGCAAATGACAAACACCTGTGTCTTGTTTCAGTTATTGGCGTGGAGAGACTGCATATAAATGACGGGGAAACATTATTCGTGAGAGAAATGGGAGACCTATGGGTGAGCGCGCAGCACGGACCGTGGACTTTGAACTGCTGACGAGAGCGAGCGAGAGAGAAAGATAAAGAGAGCGAGCGTGCTGAGAGCGGGAGCGCAAGAGCGAGAGTGCGAGACCGCTTGAGGGAGTTAACCCTTTATGGACTGGAGAGAGTTTTTTTTGTTGCAGTGTTGTGTGCGCACCTTTTCTTTGTATTTTATTTTGTTTTTGGAATAAACCCCACAGTCTCCCAAGCCGACCCTGTCCTCTTCCTTCCCTACATATTGAACCCTACTATATAGACATTCTACTGACTCTACTAATACTCTAATGAGAGATAGTAAGACATGTAGGTACAACGTTACTTACACTCAACAGAATTTGTTAAAGGGACCACCAAAATAAAGTGAAACCGTGTTTTGTAATCTTTTAAACTAAAGTTATGGCTATCTCTTGACCCCCTCACACAATCGCTTGTCAATGCAGGCATCTGTTGTTGTTCCATCACTTTAGTTTGGTTTTATACTGGGAATCAACAACCCGGGCCAGTGATGCCACCTTGTGGAACAACTGATTACTGCAAAACAATGCAATTCAAAGCACAGGTGCGACCTGCGTGGCAAGGTTAAATCGAGTGGTGCGCATACTATTCTGGTGATGAACTGTATCACATGCACTGTTTGCGGAGCATTGCGTACACATAAAAACCAAAATATACTTGATTAACGGCTGTTTGAAAACATGAAAATACAGTTTGACATTCTTCTCCATAAGTCGGTGTCAGAAACATAAAATTGCGCTGCGCTGCCTTTTATAGTGCTTTATTTCTGCTTTTCCATTGAGAGAGTGAATTTGCATCTACTGCTATTTTATACATTGATTTGAACATACAAATTGCATGTGAAAATCAGACTGAGCTTTCGTGTTGGTGTGATAATGAGTTAGTAGATACCAATCAACCAACAAAAGTTTCCTCTCGCTCATCGTGTTGTTTCTCAGGACATAAAGATGAACTACTTACCATGATCTCAGACTGTGGTGATCCGGTTTCTCCACTGTATGGATCTTCATGTGTAGCTTCAGGTGAGTTTTAATGGAGAAACTCTTTCCACACTGATCACACGTGTGCAGCTTCTCTCCAGTGTGGATCCTCTCATGTGTTTTCAGATTTGATGACTGACTGAATCTCTGTCACAGTGTGAACACTTGTAAGGTTTTTCTCCAGTGTGGATTCTCTCATGTGATTTCAGAGATGATGATCGACTGAATCTCTTGTCACAGTGTGAACAGTTAGTTAACATGTCAATGTTTGATCAAACGCAGCGACTATAAGGACCTGACATGCAGATCTGTCTCTCGCGAGCGAGCGGATAGATCGTCAATATTAAGCAGATTTCTTTCATCCAAAGAGATTTGCAGGGATGGCATTAATTTCTTTAATTTAGTTCACAATATTATTCAGTTAGGGTTGAGTGTAATGTTACTGTCAGCAACCCTGATCTAGAACCAATAGGCAATCACTACCGACATATTTTACACGTTTTACAGTGTTATTTTTGATGAAGTGTACTGTACAATGTCATAAAGTTGAACATTTCTATTGACTTGCATTGTTAATTGTAAAAGCAATGTTTTTTGTTGCTTGTAAATCTTGCCTAAATTGTGACATTTGAGAGATTTATTTATAAAACTATTCTTACATACACATGTAAAATTACAAAAATTGCAAATAGAACTTGTTTCTGAACTTGAATTCATCGTGAAATCAGACCCGATACGATAAGGTTCAACGCGACAAAATCAATCTCGAGTCACAGCCAATCAGAAGAGCTTGTGGGCGGAGTCTCTGCAAGTGAAATAGACAAATAATTCATAATTATTACACTACTTTGACATTATTGAAAATACACCAACTGAAACAATCTTTGTCATAGAACAGACTTGTTTGATCACACCGAGTTGACTGTTTCAAAGTTCTTCTTCGTTTTATTTTCAGGTTCTGAGGTGAATTATTACATTTACATGTATGCATTTGGCAGAAGCTTTTATCCAAAGCGACTCACGTTGCATTTCAAGGGATACATTTACATTCTTATCAGTTCTTCTGATTATCCATTATGTTATCGCTGTCAGTGTGTCTATAAAGGTCACCCGAACTGATATCACACACTATTAGATGCTTTTAACATTAAGAAAAGCACATAACCAATACCTGAGATTTTCATTGAGAGTACAGTACAATAGTTTAATGTTTACAGTAACATGATAGAGTCTCATTTACAGTAGCTCCATCAGATGCACATAAACACATTTATATTTCATTCTAGTCTATTTCTGTCTTCCAATCCATGACAGGAGCAAACCTAATCCAAGCTGAATTTAGACTTAAACTCAACTAAGAAAGTTGTCTAGGAAGCAAATGTGCATGAAAATTAAGGCTGCAAATCATCAAAACAACATGGAATGATAAAACAACAAAAAGGCAACATGTATATTTGCTTGTATAAATGTTGACAGCACTAACATAACAGAGGAAATAACCAAAATACAGACAAGACACTTTAAAAAAAAAATTGTGTTTGATATTTTGATGCGCATTAATTGGACTCATCTTACTCTCACCTCTACAGGAAAGCTAGAATTACTGGACAACATCTGTTTTATTGCCATATTGAAATTTTATAATTCAGTGAAATCATTTTGTAAAGACTTTAGATGCCATATTGAATCAGACACCAATGAAAACAAGGCTGTGAGAGATATTAAATGAATTGTTCACACAATGAAATTAGCATTTCCACAAATTAAGTGGGGAAACAAATGTGCAGGGGGGAAATACAAAAAAGTGATGCTGCATTGATGTCATGTTAAAAATACCATAATTAGTTCCTGATTAATAATACCAACTAGTAAAATTTGTGATTACTAGTTGACTGTTGTGATGTGATATAAAAATAACTGAAATTGCAGCAGATCCAACAGTTAAAGATAGTTAGTTAGATATCTGTATGCATTAGTTTGATATTTACTATATTTTGATAAATGTTTAATAGTACTATAATATTAATATAAAGATCACAGCTTCGTTTTCATTCACATCTAAACTGATTAGAGTGTAAAGCAAGAACAGTCTGCGGCTGCGCTCATCCTACACAATCTATATTATCAGATTATTATGAACTCCAATAAAGTAAATCAATAATCTCACAGATTTGCCAGATCATACAGCGGGTGAGGATGCAGGTTTAGTTGATCACTGCTGTCTGAGAGCCTGAGCGTGTCGGCGGGAGTCAAGCGATCATTTTCTCTTGGTCTTGATCCTCTTTCTTCTCATTGGTCGGTTGAGGCTTTGGAGGGGGCGTGTCCAGCCGTGCCCAGGTCATAGGCTCCGCCTTCTTCATGACCACCTCCACTTTAGAGGCCATCATGTTAACAACACTCTTACTGATGTCAATCACCTGTCAAACACACAATCATATATCAACAAAACGACCCAAATACACGACAAAAGAAGAATTCAAAGTTCATGATTTTGCAATTAATATACAGGGACAAAACCATTCAATGGATCATGTCTAATAAACAACAGGTATTGTGCTTTTCCCATTATTTGTGCTGTATCGCCATCTAATGGATGAAATTCACACTATAAATCATTGACTTGAAAGTGTTAAGTGTAATTTTGGTTTGGTTAGTTAGTGAAGTTTTAGTTATGGCGTGTTAAGCGCTGAAGAATTCTTTATTTTCTGGTTTTGTTTTTAGTTAGTTTAGAGAGTAGGGATTATTAGTTAGAGTGTTTTGGTTTTGTTATTTTGTTTCTTTAGCACCGCTCAGTCTCTTTCTCTCTGTGACTTATTTCAATTATTACTTTTCAATTATTTTGCTTAAATTGTATATAGCTGTAAATAAGTTTATTTGTTTGTTTACATTTATTCCAATTCATGTTTGTATGGAAAATAAAGCGAACCACCTGTTTGCAGTAATTTGTTGTCAGTGAGTCATTCGCCCACAATACTTCCCAGAGATCAAAACTATAGGAAAGTGTTTAATTTGTTTTTTTATTATGAACGTCTTCCTCATACCTCTAAGCCATCAGGGGACGTAACAGTCACGTTTTATTAACCTTTATATTAATCTTTGCAAATCGCTTGCACGCTTCACGATGAATGCAGCTAAGGTTTACACTCAGGGTACATTACGGCATGTTTTCTATGTATGAGGTCTCAAATAATTCATAATCCCTCGTTTATAATTAACAACGCGTTATGGTTATTGTGTTATTACAAACGGTGTACGCACAGAACAGAGGAGCGGGGTGAGCATAGCTCATTATCATTTAAAGACACATGCACTGAAACGGCGTGCTGAAACAGAGCTGTTTTTGACCAGGTAAAATTAGTGTTTTCTTACAATACTAATGAGAATTTTTAATTAAAGTGTATTACAAACTTTTCATTTAGACCCTAAAGAATCATAATAACTTGTACAAAAATAGCATTATATGACCCCTTTTGAGTCTCTTTTTCTAACTTTTTAGTACTAATGTAATCCAATCAAATATGGCATAAATAAATGGAAGTATAAGAATTACATAGTTAAACAAATGTAATATATATTATAAGTTAATTATATTTACCTTACCTTCCACTAACTTATTTAAAAAAAAAAAAAAAAAAAAAAAGTTTGTATGTAGGCACAATTTATATTTGTCTAGTGTTGTTTTAGTATTATTTTGTATTTAAGTATTTATTATTTTGAATTAGATTTTTTATTTTTATTTCCAGCTTTCATTTTAATTTCAGTTTTAGTATTTTTGTTATGTGCTTTTGTCATTTTTATTTCTTTTAAGATTTAATTAACTTTTTATTTCAGCTTTAGTAATTTCAGCACTTTAACTTGAAATTATTTCTTTCAGTTCTTCCAACATTTCACATTTTTTACTTTATCTAATATTTATATTTCAGCTTTATTTCAACAACACTGTTGTCTACAAAGTAATTTCATGCACTTAAGTAGATTTTAGAGTTCACAAGTTCAGTATAGCGTACCACAAGGCTCAGTACTAGGACCGTTGCTGTTCACTCTGTACATGCTACCCTTAGGAGATATCATTAGGAAGCATGGCATTAGTTTTCACTGTATGCCGACGATACTCAGCTCTATATTTCTTCACGCCCAGACGAAACTTACCAATTCATTAAATTAACGGAATGCATAGCTGATATAAAAAATTGGATGACTATAATTCCTACTACTTAACTCTGAAAAAACAGAGATTCTAATTATTGGACAGAAAACTTCCTCACATAATAACCTAGACTACTGTCTAACACTTGATGGCTGCTCTGTTAAGTCTTCGTCGTCGGTTAGGAACCTGGGTGTGCTCTTTGATACCTATCTTTCATTTGAAAGTCACGTGTCTAGTATCTGTAAAACCGCATTTTTCCATCTTAAAAATATATCTAAATTACGCCATATGCTCTCATTGACAAATGCGGAACAATTAATTCATGCGTTCATGACCTCAAGGCTAGATTATTGTAATGCTCTACTGGGTGGCTGCCCTGCACATTTAATAAACAAACTACAGCTGGTTCAAAACGCAGCAACTCGAGTTCTTACCAGAACCAGGAAGTATGACCATATTAGCCCAGTTCTGTCAAAACTGCATTGGCTCCCTATTAAACATCGCATAAATTTCAAAATATTGCTGATTACTTACAAAGCACTAAATGGTTTAGCTCCGCAGTACTTGAGCGAGCTCTTAACGCATTATAGTCCTTCACGTCTATCGCGATCTCAAAATTCCGTCCAGTTGATAATACCTAGAATATCAAAATCGACTGCTGGCGGTAGATCCTTCGCCTATTTAGCACCAAAACTCTGGAACAGTCTTCCTACCATTGTCAGGCAAGCAGACACACTCTGTCAGTTCAAAGCCAGATTAAAAGACACATCTCTTTGACCTAGCATTCACATAATACATTATAGACTAATATAATTTAATGTTAGGCTGCATAGATTAGGTCAGCAGGAACCGGGAACACTTCCCATAAATCCTGATGTACTCGTTACATCATGAAAAGAATGGCATCTACGCTAATTTTAGTGTCTGTGGTTATCCCGAGGTTTTCCTGCAGCCTGCCGGATCCGGGCCGTATCCAGATCTGACGAAGGACCTTCGCCTGGACCCGATGACAACGCAGTGCTGAAGCGCCAACTAGTCTGTCCCTATGGAGGATCCCTCTACCACTCTACAGATAAGGCGCCGCTATAAAGCCAAAACAATCTCTGTTACCATAAATTATACGTTTATCTCTGTAAAGCTGCTTTGAAACAATCTACATTGTTAAAAGCGCTATATAAATGAGGATGACTTGACTTTAGAGAAAAAGTTTTAAGGTCGTAAACAAATTCAAACTTTTCAATGCAAGTGTAAAATAAATAAATATAAATATAATACATATTAATTAAATTAATAAGTCTATCAAATTATCTGAACAAAGTGTCTTATTAAGTAACCAAAATATAAACATTTGTTACTTTAACTAGCTAACTTTAAATTATTGTATTTCAGCCATTAACTTCAATAAAAAAAAAAAATTACTAATAAAAGAAAAGAAAAAACTAACAAAAAAAAGAGACAAAAACCACAACAAAATTACTAAACCTTTAACCAAAATTAAAATGCAAAATATAAAAAATAAAAGCTAGTTCAAAATATGAATAAATCAATAATGTTATCTCAATGACACTCAATGACACTAAATGTGTTTTAAGGACAGATAATGGATGGTCACTGAAACTCACCCCCCACAGGCTCATCTTCAGCTCAAACTCTTTTTCTTCCTCAAAGATCAGACGCATTTTCAGCTGGCGAAAAAATCATTAATCAGACAACAAAAGTAAGCTGTTGTAGTTGTTGAATGAAGTGTCATGAATGACCAACACAATCTCACGGCCTTCAGTCTCATCCACAGGCTGTTTCGGGTGCAGGTACGGGTGTTTTTACTGCGTGATAAATATAAGCAGCACGGCACAATGGTTCATGTGCTCATTGTCTCCTAATTAGGACCTGACTTTGTAACAGTCACAGCCTGTTACAAGGCAGGCTATCTTTTTCTGGGGGCTATGTTCATCCTAGCCACTAGGGGTCACTAGTAGCACTCCATGTGTAGATTTAAAAAGGGAAGTAGCAGAAGGAGAATTATACCCAGTGTGATTTGCCACATGCTTTTGACCGCTGTCTTTGAAAAATCCTGATTTGGGAAACTGTTTGTTTGCTGCCCAAATAGGATTTTTGTGCTATTATGTTACTACTGGATTACTTACCAGAGGACCTATTTCATTGATTCCCTTTGGAGGCAGAAATGCCCTTAGCCAAAGAAGGACATCTATGTGACCACTTAAACACTACAAACAAGTTTGCTCTCATCCCGAGGAAATTGACTTTTGCCATCCCGCTTATTTATCATTAACTCCGGTATCCTCTTATGATCACCTACGGTTGCTTTTTGGGACAGTTTGCTTGGCTGGTGTTTTAAGCATGTGCTTATGTAAATATTGTCTATGCCTCAATATATGTTTGAAAAGATCTTTTGGCTGTTTTTTTTCATTATTCTTTGTTTGATTTCTTGAAATACATTATATCCTTCCCTGGGTATTTTGCAAATATGATCCCCCCTTTTATTTTGTTTGTAACTTATCAGTTCTAAGCAGCTGGGACAGTTATAGAGTGGCGCCCGAACAGGGACTCTTTGCAAGTTAAAAAAATTCAAGAATATTTTATACATTTTATTTTGGAAATTATACTGTAAAATGTCAGTTTCTTCAGATGTTATTGAGGATGAGTGTGAGCCCAATCCAGATTTCACTGCTGGACCTTTTGTTACACGAAGAGATCCACATCCTGTACGAGAGCTCATTACTACTTTTAGTGAACTGTACATCAACTCCGAAGAGGATAACGACTCTGAGGCCCCGCTGGACATTTCACTTCCTCCACCACCACCTCCTGATGTACTTGATCCTCAATTATCGGCTCAGTCAATGCAAAAGTGGCTTGACCTGGGGAATGCGGCACCTGTAGCCCATTTTCTGCACACGCCTGTGTACGGTGGCTCTGGATGTTTGTACTCCAGACTCAGTCCACTGCTTCCGCAGGTCCCCCAAGGTCTGGAATCGGTCCTTCTCCACAATCCTCCTCATGGTCCGGTGAGCTCTTCTCGTTGTGCATCGTTTTTTGCCACACTTTTTCCTTCCCACAGACTTCCTACTGAGGTGCCTTGATACAGCACTCTGGGAACAGCCTATTCGTTCAGAAATTTCTTTCTGTGTCTTACCCTCTTGCTTGAGGGTGTCAATGATGGCCTTCTGGTCAGCAGTCTTACCCATGATTGCGGTTTTGAGTAATGAACCAGGCTGGGGGTTTTTAAAAGCCTCAGGAATCTTTTGCCGGTGTTTAGAGTTAATTAGTGAATTCAGATGATTAGGTTAATAGCTCGTTTAGATTGGTCGGATGAAATATGCTAATTTATTGAGACAGGAATTTTGGGTTTTCATGAGCTGTATGCCAAAATCATCAGTATTAAAACAATAAAAGACCTGAAATATTTCAGTTGGTGTGCAATGAATCTAAAATATATGAAAGTTGAATTTGTATCATTACATTAGGGAAAATAATGAACTTTATCACAATATGCTAATTTATTGAGAAGGACCTGTATGTGCAAACAGCGGGAAATATTCGTGCAGTGTGTGCATGTCAAAAACTCAATTTCGATTTGAAGCTTGTGACATACACACACATCAACCCGATCATTTTATTTATCGTTCATTTAAAAACTACATTTGGATTCATCAATCGGAAGTAATTAATTCCAATTGAAACAAAAGTTGTACATGTAAACATGTAAGAGATGAAAATATTCATAGATCATGTTCACATCACAGAATTAAACTCATATTTAAACAGTTTACAGAGACTAAAGTGGAGCTGAATTATTATCTTATATTCTCCAGTTACACACATATGAGACCTGTCACTGAAATTGGGTCAATTTAAAGGCTTGAAATGAACATATACTCACAGTAGAGTAATATCTCCAGTTTATAATGTGGATCATTCTTCAGATCAGTCAGTTTAGAGAGACACTTCACTCCTGAATGTCCTATTTTATTCCCAAACAGACCCAGTTCTCTCAGGTGTTCAGGGTTTGATCTCAGAGCTGAAGTCAGAGCAGCAAAACCTTCATCTGTGAGATCACAATAATTCAACCTGTAGAGAACAAAGACACACACTTCACTCTCTCAGTTCAGATCAGATCAGTTTAGCAGTGAATCCATTATTAAAGAGAAAGTTCAAAAATAAAAAGCCCCAATTAATATGTTTGAGGGATCATTACACTGAGATCAAAAATGTCACAAAACATGATCATAAAACGTCTAAAGTATCATTCAATCAGGAAAAATGATTTCTTATTTGCACTATATTAAAAGTCAGTCTTGTGCAAAATTTGCTTTAATAAATGACACTATTCACAACATAGGCTAGTTTTACTGTTACTTACTAGATCTGTACTATGTAATATGTATGGAGTATCAATTAGTGTGTGTGTGTGTGTGTGTGTGTGTGTGTGTGTGTGTGTGTGTGTGTGCGTGCGTGCGTGTGTGTATGTGAGTGTGATTTTATTTTACAAAATTAAAAACTATACTTTAGAAAGTGTCAATGCAGAAAGATGAACATAATTAACAGTAAGAATGAATCCAGCATGTTCTTCATTTCTCAGTTCTGACTGTGTTGAGCTCGAGTCTGTTTAAAGTCAAGAGACTGAAATGTTGATTGTGTGTGAAAGTGTGTATTTCAGTGTGACTCTCAGTCCTGCAGTTTCATGTTATTGAGGATCAGCTCATGTGTTCAATCATTTACAGCTCAATAATCTGAACTCACAGCAGCAGAAAGAGGCTGAACACTTCAAATATACTTTACATTGTGATTCATGTGTGAGAGTCAAATATGATCTTACCACAGTTTCTCCAGTTTACAGTGAGGATTCTGTAGTACATCAGACAGCAGATTCACTGACATAGCTGATATAAAAAATTGGATGACTAGTAATTTCCTACTTCTAAATTCAGAAAAAACAGACATTCTAATTATTGGACAAAAAACTTTCTCACGTAATAACCTAGAATACTGTCTAACACTTGATGGCTGCTCTGTTAAGTCTTGGTCGTCGGTTAGGAACCTGGGTGTGCTCTTTGATACCAATATTTCATTTGAAAGTCACGTGTCCAGTATCTCTAAAACCGCATTTTTCCATCTTAAAAATATCTAAATTTCGTCATATGCTCTCATTGACAAATGCAGAACAATTACTTTGGGAGTTCATGACATCAAGGCTAGATTATTGTAATGTTCACACTTAATAAACAAACTACAGCTAGTTCAAAACGCAGCAGCTCGAGTTCTTACCAGAACCCGGAAGTATGACCATATTAGCCCGGTTCTGTCAACACTGCATTGGCTGCCTATTAAACATCATATACATTTAAAAAAAATGTCTGATTACTTACAAAGCACTAAATGGTTTAGCTCCGCAGTACTTGAGCGAGCTCTTAAAGGGGTCATGACATTGTTTTTTCTTTTCTTTTATTATGTTCCCTTAGGTGCAATTATAGTATTACTATAGTTTTTTGGACAAAAAAACGTTTAAAACTGAGTGATTTATGACCTTTTCCCACCCTGTTTCTCATGCTCTGATTCAAACAGTATGTTTTGGGGGTGTTTCCCCTTTAAGAGTTCAGTGTTAACGCCTACTGTTATGATTGGCTAACGTCAGTCCCTATGCATCAATTGTTAACGCCCCCTTGTCAAAACGTGCAGATTTTGCGGAGCTGTGTTTACCGTTACCATAGTGACGGGTGATGAGCGAGGCAATTGCAATGATGTCTGAGTCGGAATCAGAGGAAATGAACCATCAACACAACTAAGAATGCATCAGCCCGTCCACATAGAAAGTGTGAAACTATTTTGTCAGTTTGACAGCCTACATCTTTTAATAGCCTACGGGGTATGAACATGACGGTCATGAAAACAATAAGTAGGCTAAACTAAGTAAAAACACGGTGATTATTCATAATGAATTAAACTGCAATAAACGCTTTTAAAAAGTTTTAAGTTTTAAATAGCCTACATTACTTACAGTTTGCGTCGTCGTTGTTGAGCCCAGAATAGTCCACACAGCCTTATCTTATACAAAAGTTTTCTGGCAAAGCCAGCATCATACTGCGATTGTTCTCAACTGTCACTCATCCTTGAAATGTGGAAAACACACGCTTAAATTAACACTGCCGTGACTGGGACGTCCACAAAAAATAAACTGCATCCATCTTCCCCTGACGTCTGGATCTTTCAGCAGCGTATATTATTCAAACATGTTGTTTGTCCACAGCCAGGAACAGCACATCTGCGTGACATCGCAATCTTCTTTTAAACAGACCCACTCGCTGCACGTCGACTGAACACATGTGAAGCGCGTGACAGATGCGATGATGAAATGAGGCGTAGTTGTCTACGCTGGAGGCGGTCATATGCCAACGACTGGTACGTCACTTCGTACCGTGACGTCACTTCATACCATCGATCCAGAACGAGCTGTATTTAGAGCTTGATTAAATAAATGATTCGTTTATAATGGGGAGGACGTCTTAAGCTATGAAACTTGCAGGACGTTTTAATGGTACAAAGACCTCTTATATACCAAAAGATCAAGGCAAATTTGGTTTCTCATGTCATGACCCCTTTAAATCTCCTTTGTAAATGCTTTACAAGGCATACTGTAACTAGTCCTCACTTTAGATGAGCTCACAAAAATAGTTCACTGACCACTAATAAATGCTTTATAACTAACTGAATTAACCCTGAATTACAGTAGAAATACATGCTAATAAAGCATTTATTAACACACTAAGTAACTATTACTATATGTCTGAATAAGATGTACATTGATGTACATTTACATCATTGAGTACAATGTACATAAGATGTACATAAGATGTACATTTAAATAGTTTATTAATCATTTACTAACACTTTCTAAGTAATCGTATGAACCACTGACAACTCCTAAATAACTGCTTTGTAAATAATGCAATACTTAATTTAGAAGTGATAAATTGATCATTAAAAAAGTATGAAAATACAATTATTAAACACATTATAAATATGCTTTTAAATCAAGAATACGGCATTTATAACTGTATTTATAAACTGCTTATTAATGTCTATTAATGCTTTATAAATGATGAATTAACTGTTTACTAATGCTTAACTAATAATTAATAGCATGCAGTTATTATAAAGTGTTACCGAGATTTCTTTATAGTCACTATTAATCCCGCGTGTAACGCAGCTCACATCACCAAACGTGTCATTGATTGATGATGTAAAACGTGTTCAATCATTTACAGCTCAATAATCTGAACTCACAGCAGCAGAAAGAGGCTGAACACTTCAAATATACTTTACATTGTGAGAGTCAAATATGATCTTACCTCAGTTTCTCCAGTTTACAGTGAGGATTCTGTAGTACATCAGACAGCAGATTCACTGATTTTCCTATTTTATTCCCAGACAGATCCAGTTCTCTCAGGTGTTCAGGGTTTGATCTCAGAGCTGAAGTCAGAGCAGCAAAACCTTCATCTGTGACGCAACACCTTCTCAACCTGTAGAGAACAATGACACACACTTCACTCTCTCAGTTCAGATCAGATCAGTTTAGCAGTGAATCCATTATTAAAGAGAAAGTTCAAACTTTAAAACACAAATTAATATGTTTGATGGATCATTAGATTGAGATCTAAAATGTCACAAAACATGATCATAAAACATCTAAAGTATCGTTCAATCAGGAACAATAATCTCTTATTTGCACTATATTAAAATTCAGTCTTGTGCAAAATCTGATTTAATAAATGAGACTATTCATTACATAGGCTAGTTTTACTGTTACTTACTAGATCTGTACTATGTAATATGTATGGAGTGTCAATTTGAGTGTGTATGTGAATGTGTTTTCATTTTACAAAATTAAAAACAACCCATTAGAAAGTGTCAATGCAGAAAGATGAACATAATTAACAGTAAGAATGAATCCAGCATGTTCTTCATTTCTCAGTTCTGACTGTGTTGAGCTCGAGTCTGTTTAAAGTCAAGAGACTGAAATGTTGATTGTGTGTGAAAGTGTGTATTTCAGTGTGACTCTCAGTCCTGCAGTTTCATGTTATTGAGGATCAGCTCATGTGTTCAATCATTTACAGCTCAATAATCTGAACTCACAGCAGCAGAAAGAGGCTGAACACTTCAAATATACTTTACATTGTGATTCATGTGTGAGAGTCAAATATGATCTTACCACAGTTTCTCCAGTTTACAGTGAGGATTCTGTAGTACATCAGACAGCAGATTCACTGATTTTCCTATTTTATTCCCAGACAGATCCAGATCTCTCAGGTGTTCAGGGTTTGATCTCAGAGCTGAAGTCAGAGCAGCAAAACCTTCATCAGTGAGATCACAACAACTCAACCTGTAGAGAGATGAAAATCAGATAACATAATTGAAACACTATCAAATACCTTTCCAACAAATGTAAAATTCTTATCCAAGGTTCATGGTCAAATGCTTCCATTTACAATGTGTTTTTGCAGCGGTAAGAAATGTAGCCAATCACAGACATGTTTGCTGATCTCTTTTTTGGTTTGCGAATCCTCTCATTTACAAAAAGACCGATTTTATTTATGCAGTGTAGACAACTTTATTGTTTATAATGGAACTTTGTGAGATTGTGGACTGTAATGACAAAAGTAAGACTTGTAAATAATCTTAAATGTCTCGTACATTGCTGTTCTTGTTATGTAAGAGTCGTTGCTACACAATCTGCACTTTACTAGAGAACCATCACTAATTTCACAAACTCAGTGATTTGATTCTTTATTGTCAATCTCACAGTAAAATTAAAAAGTGAAGTTTTAGTAAACTTTAATCTAAACATCAAGTGATGTTTAGTTGTCCATCTAATAGTAAAATTTAAATGTATGACTCTGCTGTGTAAACCATACATCAAATGTTTTAGGAGATTTGTGCTACTTGATAAATGAGCTGTTTCTCCAGTTGTTTGCTTGGTCTTCATTTCTTTATCATTTCTTTAAAATATTTAAATTCCTTCTTCATGTGCAAGAACATTCAACTAGTAAACCTGAATTATTTATTCATACACACATTTTCTGACTTTGTTTGTAATGCCTGAAGGAATTTTACATTGTCACGGTTTAGGAAACACATCAAATACTGACCACTGAACTCTAGACAACATCTGCAGCTCTGAAGATTTATGAACTGTTATTTTCCTGATGTTTAACAGTGAACTGATTGTTCTGTTTGATACTTACTGAACTGATTGGATTCTTTAATCACAGGAAGAAGCTTCTGAAGAACCTTTAGTTGTTCAGTTTTATTGTCTATTCCAACAAAATCATTAATATTAAACTTGTCCAGCTTCTCCTCTGATGTCAACAACACAAAGACTACAGCTGACCACTGAGATGAAGAGAGTTTGGCTTC
>FLSR01000533.1:380281-401031 GCA_900092035.1 Leuciscus waleckii
CATTTCTTTAGTTTCAGGGAAAAAGACATGAAGAAGATCTGAAAGACTGAGTGTTTTGTCCTTCATCAGATTGATCTCTCTGAAAGGAAGTGGAAATATGAGCTGGACGTCCTGATTCTCTTTCTCTTCAGCCCAGTCCAGGATGAACTTCTGCACAGAGACTGTTTTTCCAATGCCAGCGACTCCCTTTGTCAGCACAGTTCTGATGGGTTTGTCTTGTCCAGGTAAAGGTCTAAAGATGTCATTGCATTTGATCTGTGTGTCCTCTGTTGCTGCTCTTCTGGATTGTGTCTCAATCTGTCTCACCTCATGTTCATTACTGATCTCTCCACTCTCACTCTCTGTGATGTAGAGCTCTGTGTAAATCTCATTCAGGAGTGTTGGGTTTCCCTGCTGTGCTGTTCCCTCATCCAGACACTCAAACTTATTCATTAGATTTGATCTAAACCTGTTGAGGACTTCATGGCTGTAAAATAAAATACCAGAGTATTAATAAACACAATGTCTTTTTTTTAATCATATATTTTGTTGATATGTAATACCTGAGATCATGTTGTGTATCTTCACTCTTAAAATCTTCTGGCCGAATAATAGACGCGTCTCTCCTCATAGACACACAGCGGACTCTGGTTCTGATCTCTTATGATGAACTGAACTATAACAGAGTTCAAAGTTATACATATTTGCCATATTCAACATATTACATATCCATTTATCAATAAAACAATTGATTTTACACTGTTTAATTTAATTTACACTGTAATTACAAAAATTGTACATTGAAATTAGTTCTTTCACAGATGTCTCTCTGTGTGAGCAACACTATACTGTATATATTAAAATATTACATTAAAACATTCTTGTACAATGTTTATATCTTGTAGAATATATTACTGATAATGTTCTGATAATATAAAATGCCATACTATAATCATATTTTTATAGAAATTAAATACCTGAGATCAGTCTGTGTATCTTCACTCTTAAAATGTATTATCTTATCCATAGATGCGTTACTCCTCATAGACACACAGCTGGGCTCTGGTTCTGATCTCTCTGATGAACTGAACTATAACATAAATAGATTAAAGTTAATACATTGAATTACTGTATGCAAAAATCAAATATTAATTTATTCTTAAAGAATTTATTTTTACAATGTTGACAATTTATCCTTAACCCTTTAAAGAATTTATTTTCACAATGTTGATAAAAAAAACCTGTAAAATGAGTCTCTCATGTGTAAGTAACACTACATACATTAAAGTCTTTTGAATTTTTTAAAATGACCTTTCATGTAGTGTGTAACACAGCTCTAAGTGAACGAAAACATCCTGCAAAAAGTTTAAAATCTGAAAGTGCACCATATATAAAGTAATTGTCTTTCAAAAGTAAGAGTCGACTCCGAGTCAATTAAACAAATCGTTTTCGTTTCGTTGAGTCAGTTCGTTGTGACGTCAAGTCGAAACATTAGCATATTGCCTACCCCCTTATTACGCGCACAGACACCAGGGAAAACTTGAATCTCAAACAATACAGCTGATTCCTGTGGATACTGGACAGCATAATGTCGAGAAGACGCCGTGAAAAAGTAAAAAAAAATTATTGAAAAAATATTTTTTAATCAACTTACATCTTTTTTAACACTTAACTGCCTAGACGATTTTCAGTCAGGTTTCCAGACTCACCATAGCACAGAAACAGCTCTTGCTAAAGTCACAAGTGACATCCGGCTAAATACAGATGCAGGCAAGGCATCCATCTTAGTATTACTGGATCTCAGTGTGGCTTTCGACACTGTTGACCATTACATATTGCTTCATCGACTGGAACATTGGGTTGGTTTCACCGGTGTTGTGATCAGCTGGCTAAAATCGTATCTTTGTGACAGGAGTTTTATTGTTAAAATTGGAAATTGTTCCTCAACACTAACATCTTTGACCTGTGGAGTTCCTCAGGGCTCAATTTTGGGTCCACTATTATTCAATCTATATATGCTACCACTTGGTAAAATCATAAAGAAAAATTCAATCTCTTACCATAGTTATGCTGATGATACACAAATTTATTTACCTCTAATGCCTAATGACTATACCCCCATTGAAACTCTCTGTCAGTGCATTGAAGAAATAGATACTTGGATGTCACAGAACTTTCTCCAACTTAATAAAAATAAAACTGAGGTTATCGTTTTTGGAAGAAATGAGGAAAGATGTAAAATCTCTACCCTGCTAGAAACAAAGGGCTTAATAGCAAAGGAAGTGGTAAGAAGCCTTGGTGTCCTAATAGATAATAATCAAAATTTTAATAATCACATAAAATATAAGTAAAATAATCGGTTTGTTGATGGACATGCACTTGTTAATGTTGATGGTGAGAAATGACAGTTGCAACATCTCATAATGTACCTCAAACTGAGTAGTGTATCACTGAGAGACGTCCTGCTAGAGTCGTCCTTGCGATGGAGGTTCGGGTTGAATGACTAGTTCATTCACTTCAATCAGTTCATTCAAATGTCAGAGTAAAACTGGGAGTTGTGAAAAATATGATACACCAGTGTTTTGCCAGATGAGAAATCTATCTATGTATCATCTTTTTACTCTTTTAATTCATTTTATAACTGTATCATATTTCTCTTTTAATTTCTTTTATAACTCTTTTAATTTTCCTTGCTTTTATTTTGGGATTATTTTAATTCCTTTCTGTAAAGCACTTTGAATTGCCATAGTGTATGAAATGTGCTATATAAATAAACTTGCCTTGCCTAGTTCTTCCAGTGTTTCATCTTCGGATTGATATGGTAAAATCGACGTCATTGTTCGTTACTGTCTTTAGTTTACAGCGTAGGAAGCCTCAGGACACGCAGAGCTGACATTGTTATGGCAATGGGCGTTTTTGTTTTCGACACAAATGCATAAACCAATCACAACAGACTGAGCTGGCTGGCCAATCAGAGCAGAGTAGCTCACGAAAAGGCGGGATTTAGAGAGATGATTCATCTGACGAGTCATTTGAGAATCATTGAAAATGTGGTGAAGAGCAAATATATATTATGAGAAAATTAAACCGTTTTTTGACCTTTGATGCATGTAAACCTGTTGTAGGAGACTCCAAAACAACATCAGAAAACTTTAAAATAGCATAATAGGGGCACATTAAAATATTAGCAACACATAAAAAATAACTGTAAGCAATGTCCAAAAATAATTTCTCATATCTTGAATATATTACTGATAATGTTCTGATAACATAAAAGGCCATACTATAATCATATTTTTATAGAAATGTAATACCTGAGATCAGTCTGTGTATCTCCACTTTTAAAATCTACTGGCCGAATCATAGACGCGTCGCTCCTCATAGACACACAGCTGGCCTCTGGTTCTGATCTCTTCTGATGAACTGAACTATAACAGAGTTTAAAGTTAACATATTTGCCATATTCAACATATTACATATCCATTTATCAATAAAACAATTATCTTCTTGATTTATCCTTAAAGAATTTATTTTCACAATGTTGATAAAAAAAAGTGTAAAATGAACTAAGTGCTCTCATATACAGTGGATATAAAAAGTTTACACACCCCTGTTAAAATGCCAGGTTCTTGTGATGTAAAAGAATGAGACAAAGATAAATCATGTCAGAACTTTTTTCACTTTTTATGTGACCTATAAGTGAACAGTTCAATTGAAAAACAAACAGAAAATTTTGAGGGAAAAAACCCCCTCTTATAATTGGGGATGTGGCTGGTATTAGTTGAAGATGAAACTTCAGGCACATGTGCTCTTCAGCACTAGAAAATAAATCAAGGTAACTCAAGCTTTTAGACAGAGTATTTGTATTCAGCGTCATTTCCACCTTGGCTGTAGTTCAGTTTAATTATGTACAACAAATATGAAAATAATGTATTCATGTTTATTACGAGTAAAACACATAATAAGTCCAAAAGTAGCTAAGCCTGACATGAGGGTGTGCTAATATTCCAGAAATACTGCTAAAATGTCATTTCCACCTCTGAGAAATTACAGGCGTAGCTTTGGACATGATATATGCTGTTTTTGTGCGCTATTTGCATGTTCTCATGACATATTTGTGCTTTTGGACTGAGAACTTTATATATCACCATTCCAGTAGGCTACACTCTAAATGTATTTATTTTTTTATCTATATTTATATGAATGTTTTGAGCAGGTTTATATCATTTGCATATCATCTGTAATCATTATTTTTAAAACTATTAGGTATACTGTTCAACTCATATATGTTAAATAAAATACATGGTTACAAATATTTTGGACTGGCAATTTAAGTAAAATAAACAGAAACAATCTTTCCACAATAAACCGTCATTTCCACCACTACAGTTTTTAAGAAAAAAAAATAAGAATAACCAATGATGTGGATCTAAATGTATTTTAAATCAAGTAGTAATAGTTCATTACTTACAATATATGTGTGAGTGACTTATAATAAACATAGACCTGAGCAAAAATGAAATGCTGTAGGCAATAATCCCAACTCGTGGCAACTCGTGGCATTTAGCAACTTTAAATAAAAATGCATTAAGTTCATGAAGTATTAAGATTTATTTTGTTACATGATTAGGTAGCCACTGATGTTGGTGACTGATACATAATCTTATATAACAGTTTTACAATATTATATTGTAATAAAATACATACATTGAAAAGTGGTGGAAATGACATCTTTGAAAGCGCTCTTCAGAAAAACTGTTAAAAATAATAATAATCATGGAATTCTAAAACTGCCCACTGTTATATTGTGTTAGAAGACAAATGAATGAAGCTAGGAAGATTGTTTTAAGAGAGTGAATTTTCCATAAACTCACAGTGCCAAAAGTGCTCCTAGTTGGAGAATCACCCATTAACACATTATGCTTAATAAACCACAGACAATACGAAACAATAAAAGCATGTTTAGCTCTAAAATGAAAAATATCAAACACATGTAAAATAACGAATATGTCCTTTAGAGGAAATAGGCTATATTGGACTAAATGCGGAAGTCACCTGTAAAACGTCTCGAGACCTGAACACTCACCTTGATCAACGTTTGATCACACAAGATTCACAAAATCCACCGCCGTTTTTTATCAAAACACGAACAAAGTACACGAACATTCGTGTCTTAGCTTTTGTGAAGGTTTCCATTAAACACTTTGCATTTGATACGTAGTAGCTATGGAATCGATTCTGGCTGTTTGAATGGCGAAACATCAACTCTGGTCATTACCGTTCACTTTTTATTTGTTACGCGCGCGCTCTCAGTCCTTCACGTGCACGGCAGACCCTTATGAGTATGAGCGCTGGTGAGGTTCTGTTCCGCGAGTCCGCGACTGGTGTCAGTCAGGTCAGGTGTCGTGTCAATGTGTCGCGAATCTCGCTGTAATGTCAGTGACACATGCCAATGAAGACCGGATGTGGCAATAAGCACAGCTTAATGTTAAAACTGCTACTGACTGTTTCCTCACAGCTTCGTTTTCATTCACATCTAAACTGATTAGAGTAAAGCAAGAACAGTCTGCGGCTGCGCTCATCCTACACAATCTATATTATCAGATTATTATGAACTCCAATAAAATAAATCAATAATCTCACAGATTTGCCAGATCATACAGCGGGTGAGGATGCAGGTTTAGTTGATCACTGCTGTCTGAGAGCCTGAGCGTGTCGGCGGGAGTCAAGCGATCATTTTCTCTTGGTCTTGATCCTCTTTCTTCTCATTGGTTGGTTGAGGCTTTGGAGGGGGCGTGTCCAGCCGCCCCCAGGTTATAGGCTCCGCCTTCTTCATGACCACCTCCACTTTAGAGGCCATCATGTTAACAACACTCTTACTGATGTCAATCACCTGTCAAACACACAATCATATATCAACAAAACGACCCAAATACACGACAAAAGAAGAATTCAAAGTTCATGATTTTGCAATTAATATACAGGGACAAAACCATTCAATGGATCATGTCTAATAAACAACAGGTATTGTGCTTTTCCCATTATTTGTGCTGTATCGCCATCTAATGGATGAAATTCACACTATAAATCATTGACTTGAAAGTGTTAAGTCTCTTTTTCTAACTTTTTAGTACTAATGTAATCAATCAAACATTGGCATAAATAAATGGAAGTACGAGAATTACATAGTTAAACAAATGTAATATACACTCACCTAAAGGATTATTAGGAACACCTGTTCAATTTCTCATTATGCAATTATCTAATCAACCAATCACATGGCAGTTGCTTCAATGAATTTAGGGGTGTGGTCCTGGTCAAGACAATCTCCTGAATTCCAAACTGAATGTCAGAATGGGAAAGAAAGGGGATTTAAGCAATTTTGAGATGCTGTTCGCTTCCACAGAACAAAGCTCAGGATTCGAGTTCTTTGCATAGATAGACATGGTCACATGACTTCCTGTCTGGTGCCAATCAAATCGACATGGAGCCACTTTGTTACCCTGCAGGGACAGAAAACACACGCGTTTGAGAATCATAGTATATCATGTGATATTGACCTGATGGACGTGAAGCCATTGCTCGGCTCACCGTGTCTTTCCTCCACTGGTGTGATCCTTTATTACGCCGTCCTGAGACAGGAATGAGTTAAAATCAGACGTCTTCCTCTTACAGCAGCTCCAGTACTTCATCCTGAAACCATGCATGCTCATTAAATACCGTCTAAAAAGATGAAATAGTCACTTTTCTGCGTCATTTATAAATTCTCCTCACCCCTCGTGGAAGATGGGCACTCCAGGATGATATGAACACATTTCTGCATCAGTCTTTGGTCCGTTGTATGTCTGATAATCATAATGGCATAATATTAGCACACATATTTCATTAAAAAAAGATTAAGTAATGTTCGAGTAACATTTTCGAAATATATTTCTAGATTATTAAAATCAAAAATTGTATCTGTTAATATTATTTAACGGACCCAAGTTAACATGAACTAACATTGAACTAACATTGAACATTGTGACAAATGTATCACTCAATATTATAATGCATTTAATGAGGTTTAGAGGCCATTTGATGTCTTGATTTTGTTTTTGGGCTCTACAAGAACAGGTTTTCATGCTTTCATGTTCAAAAAACACATTATTTTCCCATATTCTCCATAGTTGCAGCTCCTCTCTTCCCAGTCTGTCAGTAACGCTCTGTTTAGTTCCTGTCTCTATGAAGCCCCTCCTTCTGAAAGCACACTGTGCTCTGATTGGTCGGCTGGATCAGTGTGTTGTGATTGGTCAAGCGCTATGAGTTTATTTGGGAAATGTCCCGCCCCTTACCATATCCCAGTTTCAACACACTACTAACTAACTCAATCAGGCCCCACCCCTTTATTCTACGTATTAATTATTTAAATGAGGAATATTGTGACGTGCTCGTTCCTGGAAGAAACTCAAGACTAAAATGGAGGCGTTTCAGGGAGTTCAGAAACAGTGACACTGATATAGAGAAGAACTCCTGCTGGAGGGACTTTTTCATGCTTGTTCTAGCAAAAACAATAACTAACAAAACAGCATCAAGGCATAAGAAACATTCAGAGTCAAATTGTATTAAAGAGAAAAAGGTTTATTCTCTTTAAGAGGTTTGTTCACAAAATACCGCGACAGCTACCTCGTGGTAGGAACAAGACCTGTCACACAGAAAACAGACAGTCTTTTTATACCTATAGTCTCTTCTCCTGTAATTTCCTGCTCCCCCAGTAAACCAGGTCTAACTCATGCCACCAATAGAAAAAAGTTAATTACCAATAGAGACCCACTAGGACCATTACAGTTTCCATTAAAACCAATACAGTTTCCAATACAACCATTAAAACCATTAGCAATTCTGTAATGGTTTCTATTGTTTTTTTCAGCAGGGCTGTCCGGCTTGCCTGCGCTTTTTTCACTCCTCCTCTCACTGCAGCCGCCTACTCTCGCATACATTTCAGGCGAGGCAAGGCGCATCTCAAACAAGCCTAATCTTGCACAGATTCCCGAAGAACCCGCGTTAAGGGACCAGTGAATGGAGTTTGTTTTTCCAGAGCATCAACGGAGTTCCCTGTTCCCTGCATTTCGACGATGATTGTTTTATAAACAAGGCCCAGTTCGACGCCGGATTTGCAGATCGTCTAATGCTTAAGGATGGAGCAGTCCCAACGATAAAGGTTCACGGTTGTGCGTTTGAACCGCAGGCGGTGAGTAAAACTGCTTCAAATGTCTGTGTGTTGTTACCTATCGGCGCGTAAGCACAGCAAGTAAACAGTGAACAGCGCTCATGATTCTTTAGCTCCGCCCACACGGCACGCCTCCAGCCGTTCGTTTTTTTCCGGAAATACTCGGAACTGCCTATCTTTCTTTTATAAATATAATAAAACTAAAGACTTTTTGGAGATATGAAGGATGCAGTACTACTCTACAGGTACTCAAGATTAACATGAGATTGACTGAAACTGAGTGTTTAACTAAAGTAGTTCACTAATGTTGTTCTAATTAATATAACATAATATTATAATATATTATGTTATTATAATAACATAATAACATAACTAATGTTAACTAATGTTGTTCTCTGTGTCATTTGTTTAAATCAGTCATGAGGTATCCAAAATTTCATTGAAACTGGTAAATTAACTCATCATAGCTGTTTTTATGAATAACCAGAAGTCAGGGTCAAGCAGATGTTCTTAACTTTGCCTGTTCTGCAACTGAAATTGTTTGATATGCCACAGCCCCACTTATACAATTATTCACCAGCCGCCACTGCATCAAAGCTACACATTTGTACCATATCTGAAGCGGTACTTGTCGTATGTATTAATATGCACTGTTTAGGGATAGAGAACATACAAAGGTGTACCTATGAGGTTACTGCCCCAGTGAGAAGCTAAAGGTAAAACATTTTATAGCACTTTTTTGACAGTGTAAACAATAACATAATGTAATAATTTACAGTTAAGGCTTATTGAATGTTAAACAAAATGGTTTTCAAGTGTAAGTAAGTGGTCATAATAACCCATTTTATTCTTAAAGTCTTTTTTAAAGATCAGTTTGCAAGTTCAAAGGTATGCAAGTTCTAGTCCATGCTTTTAAATGTGAAAAGTATCAGTATCAATATCTGTGAGACTGGCCCTGTATTTACTTGGTTTCGTATTTCTCGCCACTACAAGACAGACACATTGATTGGCACGTTTTTCGCTTGATATTCGAGAACTGCCCAACTAAACTTCCATAATGTATTGAAAACTAATGCTCACTCTGCTCCGCGCCATCAGAAACTCGCCTTCGTTAGTTTTGACCCGTATAACCTTGTAAACGGTGCTGTAAACCCGTATAACCTTGGAAATCATAGCTGTTTTTGTGAATAACCAGAGGTCAAAATTGTTGGGGTGGTGTACAGAAATTGAATGATCAAACACTGGCTTCACTTTATAAATTCGAAATTGAATATTGATTAATACTTATTAAAGCTACAAAAGTGATTGTCAAGAGCAGTGAGTGATTTTTACTTTGTTTTTGTTCTGGTTTTGGTCAAAAATGACTGAAATTTGTCTGTTTTTTTCCAATGAAATTAAGATTTCAGTTCGATAATGCTTTTTATTTAATATTGTGTATTTTTAGGGGATTTCATGGTACTAACTAGACCAACTGTCGTAAATCTTGAATGCTTTACAGCACAGCATCTTTTCAAAGACGACACTAAGTGTAAAAAGTTTTAAAAAGTGAACTTGAAAAAAGTTACAGAATTTATAAAAAGTTTATTGTTATGAAAAATTAGAGATGGATTTCTCAAAAAAATGTCTTTCAGAAAAGATTTTGTTTGGCCGCAGTACCAACGTTTTCACTAGATGGAATTCATCTCCCATTCATTTCCCACAAGGAGCACAAGTGTGACTATTTTTTTCAGGACCATTTAACCTGTTCGAATCATATGCATGAATTTTTGTGTGCTCACATAGCAAGTGCCAAAACCTTTACCAAGTTTCGTACCATTCTGATGAAGGAAAAAAATAAATATGTAACATTTTTCCGCCAAAGTACCAGCTGTATGTATACTATATATATACTAAAGAATAAAAGTACTGTAATATGTCTGCATATGTACTGTATAGAAAACATGCTGTTCACAGTTTTTTTCTAATAAAAATTATGTGACAGCCATTTATTCTTCATTGAAATGTGTGTTCTGTGTCAGAATGTCTATGTACGCTGCCAATTTACCCAATAGTATTTTGACACCTCGGGTTGCCAGTTGGCGGAAAACACATTATATATTGCAGCCATGGAAACCAGTGAACAAACTGAGTCAGAGATCACAGATCCTGCCCGACCTAAAAAGCTTTAGTATCACTAGTGAGCCCCTTCACAGATGCACCAGTATATATTTTCTTTTTTTCTCTTCTTTTTTTTCTTAGTGTGCTTGAATGGTTTAATAGCACTTGAGTGAATTATAGCATCATCCTATAATGTAACGCTAGCCCAAAGGATGCCAGGACAAAACAGATGCTGCATTAACTGCGTTAAATATTTGTAACAAGTTAAACAAATAAATTGCATTCTTTAAAGTGTTGATTTTGAGAGCCTTGAGTAGATGTATTTTACATCAGCTGATCAAATGTAACTTGAATGAACTCTGAGAAAAGCTTCTGCCAAATTAAAATGTAATGTAGCTAAACACTATTTATGTGGGAGATTCAAACCGCAGGATTAAATATATGTAGAAAAACTGTTAATTTCTTCTCCAGGTGTTTTTGGTGTTGGATCAGAAGATGTGTCAGTGCTGGAGGGAGATTCAGTCATTTTATACACTGGTGTTAAAACAAACCAACAAGAAGATATTAAATGGTATTTTACTGAATTTGCATCGCTCAAATCAATGGAGATCTCAACCAGAACTGAACAGATGTTAAGTGTAATGAAGGTACTGAGAGATTCAGAGACAGACTGAAGCTGGATCATCAGACTGGATCTCTGACCATCAGAAATATCAACACAACAGACTCTGGAGAATATGAACTGAAGATCATCACCAGCAGCAGCATCAGTGGAAATATCTTCAATGTTACTGTTCATGTGAGTTAGTGAATGTTTAAATGCAGTTTATATATGTTTAAACTATATTGTTAATTTGCCAGATTTTTCCCCAATGATATTCGATTGTTTTCTTCTTTTTTCCCCCTCAGATATAATTCTTACAGTATTCAGATCTCGTACAGTTTTTCCATTGACAAGCTGCAGTTGAGCTCAGAGCGAGGAGACAGTGTTTAATCACACAATCTCTGATCAGCTTCTGTTATTGTCTGTTTAAATGAGGATTTCATGTAAAATATATAAAATGGGTTTGAGTACAAAAATAATTGTTTCTTTTCAGATCGAAAGTTAAGAAAGGGCTTGTACTATTTCATTCGTTTTCTCATGTTGTGGCATTTGTTGTTTTCATCTAGAATTTAATCATCTGTTGGTTTGTGTTTCAGGTGTTTCTGCTGCTGAACGAGATGAAGTAAAGAGAAAGACAGTGAATGAGGGAGAATCTGTTACTTTTGATCCTGGTGGAATAAAAAACCCACATGATGTGATGACGTGGTATTTTAATGAAACTCTCATCGCTGAAATCACTGGAGATCAGAGTAAGATCTGTACAGATGTTCAGTGTAAAGAGAGATTCAGAGACAGACTGAAGCTGGATCATCAGACTGGATCTCTGAACATCACAAACACCAGAAACACAGACTCTGGAGAATATAAACTACAGATCAACATCAACAACAGCAGCTTCAGCATCACTAGAGTGAAGAGATTCAGTGTTTCTCTTATTGGTGAGTGTATAATTCAGCCATTAAATGCATTTTCTTTTAGGAATACAAAAAAAAAGTTCAATTTTTGAAATCAACCCAATAACTGTTGGGTTGTGGACTCTTTAAAAAAAGCGAACTTTGACTCAATGACACGTTGACTAATCTTATTACCTTGAAAAATGCAGTTTTCCTGTGAATATTGTTTTCTGTTGAGTGTCTTAGTGATGCCATTTATAAGTTAAATCAATATCATATACAACTGATGACCAGAAAGCTGTATGTATAAGGTAGAAAGGTGTAATATGAGTCAAAGATATTGTTAAACACTGGTTGTATTATCAGTCGAGCTGTTAACATTGTCTGTCTGTATCTGTTTCTGTTCCAGGTTCAGGTCTGTCTTCAGGAGTTGTAGCAGGAATAGTTGTTGTTGTTCTCCTGGTTTCTGCAGTTGTAACTGCTGGTGTGATTTACTATCGCAACAAGATCTATACACCAGTACAACAGCACGTAATTATTACAAATAGCTGAGTTAGCAAGGAATATGAATTTAATTTTATATACAAACATAAATGTAAACTGTGAATGAATAGTAATTTTTTGTCCTTTAATTTTAACAGTTCACCAGTGAGGCAGTCAAAACTATCAAAAACACAAATAACTCCAAAATTAACTAAATAACAATTCATATTAAAACATAAAGGGTGACTTTTGTCAGATAGCAAGTCTTGTAAGAAAATGCCAATACAACAGTTTAAGCAGTTTTGATGTGATATTGAAATCATAATACGTAATTTTGTAATACTGAAATACAGGAGATGACAGTTTGATGCAGTTATAGACAGTGTTTAATATTAAGGAACTGAAAACACAAATCTGTAGTAGTTTTTATAGTTCTGAAACATCAATCCTCATTACTTTAACCTTCTGTGAATCTGTGTTTGATCCAAGTGACATTCAGGAGGGTGAAGCTGATAACCCACCACCTAATCCCAATGTCGTTCCTTTGGGGGACATGTCAGCCTCTGGCCGAGGCTCCCAATAAAACAATGTAACATCATTAATACATTGAAAATGAAGGGGATGGATTGGAATCCACTGCTGCTGAATGTATATGTAATGAGTGATTATAATCGAGGTATTAATCAATATTTTTCCTTCTAAATATCAAATGGGTTGAATGACTTCTCTGGAGATTTCACTTTGTTATAGAAGTTACCAGTGTTATTACTTAAATGTTCTTTTCATGTATTCTTTAATGTCAGTATTTGATATCTGAATGCAGTAACAGTGCTTGCTCATTTAACACGAAAATAATTTTCGTTCTCATTTAGGGGTAAAACAGAATACGTGAGTGATATACTGTAATTGAACATCTGACGCCGCTCACACTGCTGAGAGCAAGGGTTAGATGAATATGTAAATATGTGCTGTGCGCTTTCCTCTCAATAACAAAATAAACAACAAAATTGAGAAAACAGCTAGCATTTTAATAAAGCATAAGAAAAACATCCAATCATAGCAACATGGATATGTTACAAGCTCTGCAATTCTACACTCCAGTAAAGTCTCGTCACATTTATTTATATATCACTTTATACAATAGACTGCTTAAAATCAAGCAGCTTTACCGTATTAACATTAAAAACAGTGTCAGTGTCTTCTTTCATCGGAACTACAACTTAATTTTATATGGCAGCGTTCCAGTGCGCTCATGTTTTCACTCGCAGACGTCTGACCTCGACAGACTGAACAGGAGATATGTAATTTTTTAATGCAAAAGGCGGAGCCTCAGCGCACACCTATTACATAATCGCCATGGACCAATGGCGATTGGTCATTTGGCAAGCTGTTTCGAACTCCCAAAACGAACTTCGTTTTTAAGCCTGATTTTGTTCAAATTGACATCACATCAGTTCATTCTTCAATTTCACTTGAAGTATATCGAGGCCTCAAATAAGCGTTAGGTGTAGGATAGGCAATCGGCACTGTGAGTGACATGACAAATTAAATCTTTAGAATCGGCTGCGGGCGGAGTTTCCTGTTTTTTGGGGGGTTAAAAAAAAAAACTTGCCTTTACAGACTACTGTACAGCACTGTGCAATGCATTCAATTTCCATTTTAAAAAGAGCCACAAACGTAAGATCAAAGAGAATTGAATATTCAATAAAGTTAGTACATTTCCATGTGATGTTAAGCTAAAAAACTAAATTTTGTTTCTGGATGCTGTACTATTTGTGAACCACTACATTACAGTACTAATACAGAGCAACAAAATATCAGACATCACAACGAACAACGTATAAAAAATAAAACAGATGTGATCAAACAATGTCATAGAAAGATCAAAGCAAAACAGAGATTCTGTGAGAAACCAAAGGTTGTGAGTCAGGGCCCGTATGAGCTCTAACATCAGATCCAGTAGATCCAGTTTTTGATCATCAATTTTTAGGGACATTTTCGTACACATCCTCTTTCTTTGATTTCTGCAAGGAAACAAAAACACAATAAGGAACTGCTGATGCAAAGTGAACATTAATTGCAGACCAACCTTTAAAACAAGACCTTATTAAAGTGTCTGTAAAATAATTGATTTGCTAATAATAGCAAGGATATAGAGCAGGAGTGCAGAACCCAATTCCTAGTGGGCCACAGCCGTGCAGAGTTTAGTTCCAGCCCTGCTCCAACACACATATAGGCTGTGTCTCAATCAGGCCCGGCTCCACAGGGGGGAAAGGGTTGGCATGGCCCACCCAATCAGGAGTTCGGCCCACCCTGACCCCACGCCCAACAAGGACTGATTGCAAAATTGGTGTGATGTTCAATTTAGCTCCAGATTTTGAGTGAAATTGGGTTTTCGACTGCTTGATATCCAAATTCCGCTTGTTATTTAGAAAGCAGTATTAAAACGTGACCACGGTCTTCGTAAACATTCAAATGACTTTAAACAATTCACGTGCAAGAAGACTCGAAAGAAACTCAATTTGGTAACCGCGCGCTGTTTTCAGTGCACATACTCACAAGTCTGAACTGAGATCTTTGTGAACACAAAGAGAACACAAAATTACGTCAAAATGCCCAATTTGGCTTGTATCCAAAAGGAACACTCCACCGTTTTATGAAATAGGGCTTATTCACCTTCTTTCCTACTTTAGGGTGGCCAAATGCATTTTTGTCTCAGTGCATGCACTGTTTTAGTTTGACAGGGTCGGAGCTAGCTTAGCTTAGCACAATGAATGGAATCCTTTGTTGCCAGCTAGCATGTCCTGATTAAAAGTGATAAAAAAAATAATTATTTCTTCTTGTGGCCTGCGTATTCACAACAAGTACAAATAGCGACGCAGATTAACAGTAGGCGATTTCCTAGGCAGTATTGACTTGGGACTATATTAGGGGGAAGCACAGGCGAAGCACTGCTGCTTAGGTGAAGCACTGCTACTTGGGCGCAGAGATATCACGCAACACCTGAAATCCCACGACTTCCGTCAACATACTGGCGTGAATAGTAGCTATTTTTCCTACAGTACATGAATGACAATGAACATGGCTAATTTTGTGAGAGATGAAGAGGGTGACTTCTCAGACAGTCAAGAGCCAGCCAGGCCATGCTAGCTGGCAACAAAGGATTCCATTCATTGTGCTAAGCTAAGCTAGCGCCGACCCTGTCAAACTAAAACAACGCATGCACTGAGACAAAAATGCATTTGCCCACCTATCTAAATGTGGGAAAGAAGGTGAATAAGCCCTATTTCAAAAAACGGTGGAGTGTTCCTTTAACTGATGTAAAATAAAAGGTCTTAATGAACGTAAACAGTTGAGAGAATATCTGAAATGCCAGTGCCAGCACGTGCTAAACAGGCTAGCAACATACAGAACGTACATCGGAACGTAAGTTCTACCACTCGGCCATGACTTTACTTGATGCGAAATGACCAAACGTTCCAATGTGCGTTCGCTCACACGAGCGGGAAACGCTCTTCATTCGTCTCATTCCTCAATAGAATAGTACAAATAATCAGCTTCATTGCACATAATTTACTCTTGTTTGTTAGTTTTGCTATTACATTTGTTTTTGTTTTGTTTTGTGTGTGTGTTTTATCGCACTGCTCCCCGGGGAATAGGCTTGTCGCCCACCGACGTCTAGGCCTACAAAATGAAATACAGGTTATATGTTATCGTCTCTATTTTTAACTTATTCTATTTTTCTGGCCTTATAAAAATGTTCTATTCTGTTTACTATAGTTGTAGTATTTCATCCTTACTGTAAATTGACATTAACTCCACTTAAAGGATTACTCCGGTCAATTTTAACATTGAGCTAATTTTTTTGTACATTTGGAGTGCTGTCAGTACAGAGAACAACGACAAAAATCGGTCTTGCCAACACAGTGTTTCCTCTTTTTAAAATTCGCACCCTGTTGACTTAAATGGGGCAAGTTTTAAACCTGCTTTTAGCCTCTTAACATCCTTGATGTGTCATTACAAGTGCACAGCCAATGTGAGTGATTCCTTCAGAGTGAACACGGTGAATCTGACTGCAGTAGATGTGAAAGATATGAAAAAAAATGAAGTTAATTCAGCCAGCGCTCATACATGTATTTATTTCCTGTTTTCGGTCAAAGTCCATAGTAGTCGATTGTCGAGTTCATATGTATCTAAGCAACAGCGTGTGAACTCGACAATCGACTACTGTGGCTTCGACCGAAAACAGGAAATAAATGCAGGTATGAACACTGGCCGAATTAACTTCATTTTTATCCATATCTTTCACATCTACTGCAGTCAGATTCACCGTGTTCACTTTGAAGGAATCACTCACATTGGCTGTGCACTTGTAATGACACATCAAGGATGTTAAGAGGCTAAAAGCAGGTTTAAAACTTGCCCTGCTTAAGTCAACAGGGTGCGAATTTTAAAAAGAGGATAACACGGTGTAGGCAACACCGATTTTTGTCGTTGTTCACTGTACTGGCAGCACTCCAAATGTACAAAAAAAATTGCTCAATGTTAAAATTGACCGGAGTTCTCCTTCAAGGCAATTGAAAAAAATGCAGCAATTGCTGCTGTTTTGCACAATCTCCCTTTGCGCCACCTGGCGGTCTTTTCGCGAATTACTTTGAAATGCGACTGGTTTATTTTTACCGCGGAAGTTTTGCCGCGGTGGCTGGCGCGGCGGTAATAGGCATTCTGGTGAGTAGCAACTGTACTAGAAACATGCTAAAACATGCTATCAAACACTTAGCTAAGTGCTAAAGCATGCTATTACTGCAATTAAATAGGAATTTGCTGTAACTCAGGCATGGAATGTCCAATCTGCCCCAAATTTAATATGTAACATGCAAGAAACATGCTAGCAACACTTAGCTAAGTTCTAAAGCATGCTAGAAAAGCTAAAGGAAGTTGTTGTAACTTAAGGTACAATGTCCAATCTTCCCTAAACTTCACACGTTTGATAAGAATTATCTCCTGAACACATGTCCATGCTCATATTCAGTTATAGTCATAGCGCCGCCTGCTGGCAACAGGAAGTGACGTTTAACACTGTTCTGGACTCCTATAACATAAAAAAAATGCCAGTAGGTACTAAACATCCTACCAACATACTAGAAACATGCTAAAACATGCTAGCAAACACTTAGCTAAGTGCTAAAACATGCTATTACTGCAATTAAATATGAATTTGCTGTAACTCAGGCATGCAATGTCCACTCTACCCCAAAATTAATATGTAATATGCTAGAAACATCATAAAACATGCTAGAAATGCTAAAGGAAGTTGTTGTAACTCAAGCATACAATGTCCAATCTGCCCCAAACTTCACGTTTGATAAAAGACCTGCACTGAACACATCTACATAGCGATATTCAGATATAGACATAGCCCCACCTACTGGCAACAGAAACTGACATGGCTAACACAGTAATGCGGTACTAACCACATAATTATTGTGTACTAAGCATGCTAGAAACAGACTAAACATGCTAGCAACACTTAGCTGAGTCATGAAGCATGCTATTATCACCATAATACAAAACATTTTGTAACTGACTTTGACATAGCCTACTCTTACTATATAAACCTCCTTAAATGCACATTGCCCAACCATGCTCTGTCTTCCTAAAGCCACCGAGTGACGATGGCACGAGTACGAGGGCCCTTTCATCACAGCTTGCAGCTTTAATCTAAAGATATATTTCTTTATTTTTCTAGGATGACTATGCTATTGATCTTGTTCTTTATTTCTCTGTGTTTTATTCATATTTTATGCAATTTTTTTATTCACAAAAACAGATGTCTCAATACTTATACATAATAGATTTGATATCTTTATATCGCTGAGATTTCCTTATTGTAAAATATCTTAAACTCATCGATAACAATAAGAACAACAAGTTTCTTAAGAATTATGATCATATTTTTCTCACTGGGTGAGATGCATTGTTATTTCTCTGTAATTCTTTTTCTTTACTTTTCATTTTATGTCAATGTATTCAATGCATTTTCTTGCAATAAAAAGCAACAAAAATAAATAAACAAACAAAAAAAGGATAATAAAAGATTAGTGCAGCAACATTTATGCACAAAACAAGCAACAGAATCTGACTGATTATTAGCTCGGTCAAGAAAAATATGTAGGAGTTCTGTTCAGAAAGTGAATGCATTAAAAATGTAGTTGTTATTAGATGGAAGGTTTTAAAACTTTCAATAGAGCAACTGCGGATTTCCAAATTAGTTTTGGGCTTTCGTTAAAAAAAATTAACTCTCAAAACTATTTGAATCTGATTAAAACAAATTTTGAAATAACAGCCGCTTTTGTTTAAAGCTGCACTTCAACTTAAAGCTGCAGTAGGGAGCTTTTAGAAAACGTTGACTTAGTCTGAAAATTTGAACAAGCACAGCTTACAGGTCACTCCCCCTCGCTCTCCGGCGCTACTGCCCTTCCTCCACAGCTCCTCCCCCACAACGGAGCCTGCCGTGAATGCGCAGGCTAGTAAGCAGGGACACTGATGACGGCGGATAAACAGTTATCGCACATTCACTGGTAGGGACGAAACATCAACAATATGCTTTACATTGACTATGGCCTGCCCATACTTTGACTACAAACTTGGTCCTCAAATCATTACGTATGTTGCAATACATGTAATGTAACTTCATAACGTTGCACTCTTTCTATTTATTTTAGCTAGCCAGATAATATAATGGTAACGTTACAGTATCTAAGTAATTATTTAGCGATGTGTAATGCTAAATAAGGTTTGCTAATACATTATTTCAGCAACATGACAAGCCAGTGAATTAGCAGGTTTCTATTGTTGCTTTGCACAGTGCGTGACATTTTATCTGTATGCTATGCGGCTAGAGTTTTGACACTGAGTCAATGGGCTCCGACGCGCTTGTTTATCGTAATCAGTCTTTTTCCGTTTACCTGTCTTTGTTGTAAGAGCAGGTGCCACTGAGAAATTGGCAGTTTTAGTTGTTTGTCCGCCATTAGCACAACTGCGGCACACCGGCAGTCTTGATTTTGAAGGACGGTACGCGCTGTGCGAGAGAGGGGGGTGATGATCAGCGCGTTCACGAGCTTGATTGACACTGCTAAGACACTCCTCCTGGCTCTGATTGGTTGTTTCTTACCGGGAGCGGTGTATTTCTGCAAATGGCAATAGGACCACTGGGAGGAGCCTGAGGAGCTTGATTTTTTCACAGATTATCTGTCTCTAATTATACTGTCAGGACATAATGACAGTTTTAACAAATATGTAAAAAATACATTTTTACAAAACTAACCTACAGCAGCTTTAACTGCACTCATTATAAAAGGACAAAATAACCATATAATTGTCTTACCCTGACGAAATGGCAGATGCTTCAAGTTCAGGTCCGTTAACAGTGACGGTCTGAAGGAATGGGTGAAGCACTCGATGCTTTCAATCCTCAAGTTTCCCCGAAAGGCTTTGCTACTTTTGCTTTCACTAAAGAAAGCCAAGGAAGGTAAGTCCCCCTAATTCTCTCTTGAAGACCTGGGGATTTCTGCATGTTGGTTATAAAAGGACAAAGACACAAACACTCCATCCTCACAAATGACGAAGCATACCTTTGAAAAGAAGAAACTTCAACATTAAGCCTGTGTATCACTTTCAGGTATGGCAGACTGTTTTAAAATAGATGTTTTAATGTTTTAAAATAAGAGCTGGCCATTATTTTTTTTTCTACTTATTAGAAATTAGATATTTTGTACATGCCTCTGAAGTGTATAATGTGACATAGGCCTATCTCAAAAACTCTGCAGTGAAATCGTTTCATATGAGGTAGACATCCGTTAAATAAGAAAATGCTGACTGATTTTGTCACTTATTGGGAGTAGTATGCTAGCTGGAGCCTTTTACCTCCAGTCTTTATGCTAAGCTAGGCTAGCGGTGGGTCGGAGATGAAAAGTGTATGTATGGAATTATCTAACTCCGAGGATACAGTGAATAAGAAAAGTCCCAAAAAGTCAGCGTGTTCCTTTTAAAGTTCTCACTCCAGAGCAGTGAGTGATTTTTCTCTTTGTGTTTTGTTGTTTTATTAACAGTAAAGGGATAGTTCCCCCCAAAATGAGTTTCTTTCTTCTGTTGAAAATAAAAGTTATTTAGAAGAATGTGGGTAACCAAACAGTGCTGGTCCCCAGTGACTTCCATAGTTTCTTTTTTTCCTATATGGACATGTGTTCAGCACAAGAAAGAAATGAATACAGGTTTGGAACAACATAAGAGTGAGTAAATAATGACAGAATATTTTTGGTGCACTATCCCTTTAAGGACAAGCGGCAGCATGTTTACAATTAGGTACTTTCGGGTACTCGGGTATTTTCAGGATGATTCATTATCAAAGTTGGAAACAGTTCTGCTGCTTAATATTTTTTCATAACCTGTGATATTTTTTTAGGATACTTTGATGAATAAAAAG
>FLSR01000533.1:406005-423711 GCA_900092035.1 Leuciscus waleckii
TGTTTGCTAACTTTTTTTTTTTTTTTTTTTCTCATCCTAATTTTTATTTGTTGAATTTTTTAAATAATAAATGTTATTTTCCAGAACAAAACTTTCCGGATGAGTGTATATCTACGACGGATTGTCAAGAGTCAGCCAGCGGACCATGCAAGAAGCGATTCTCGGATTTACACGCAAGAGATTATTCGTGTTCCAGCTCATGTGTAAACTCTTTGGAAGATACCGGTAAGATACAATGCAATTTTATTTTTTTTTGCTTTATCATATTTTATCTATTAAATCATTTGTATAATTAATTATTATTATGTTACTCCTAGAACAAAATTACGGCCAAAGAGATTTGGAAGTAATCATTCCGGGATCCCATGTGTTTGATCTGCTCAAAAGCGTAACATTGCCTCAGATGATACATGTCTACCGACGTCCGATAGGTTGGCGTGAATTTCTGGATGCTTTGCAGGATAAAACATACCTTACTCGACCGTGACCAATCAGCAAGTTAGACGCACAATTGAATCGCTTAAAGAAAAACAACCGGGGATGGTTTTGGCAGTGTAGCTATGAAAACGTTGAAAAAACACCTCACACCAGTGATGATAATGTTTTTAATCAGCCTGGCCACTCCCTATTAAGTCCTATTGCACCGAATTTTGGTTGTAGTTCCACCAGAGTTCCACTAGTGGCGATCGCCAATGAGTGCAAAATGAATGGGAGTCTATGGAGCTAGACGGCTAAATTTGTCTCTTTCACCCGTTTGCCGTGCGAAATCTCAGATTTGACTGTAGGTTTTGCAAGTTCAACATGGGTTATAGGTCGAAAGTTGAATGAACGAGTACTTATGTCCTTTCGATTTTTTTACAGGTTGAGTTGTTGTTGCCCATAACAGGCTAGCATTCAGCTAATGAACGCTGATTGGTCAGTGAAGGACTGATTACGACCAGAGATACCGCTTGATGGCATCGTGGCATTTTATTTATTTTCGGCGTGGTCTTTTAAAACAACAAAACAAAAGCTCTTCTAGCACGTGTATTTTACCTGTGTCAGCTGTGTTGTCGATGCCTCGAGAGAAAAGAAAGTGCAGAGCGCGAAAGCACCAAAGTGACTGATAGATTGCCGTAAAGCAGTATCTCTGGTCATACGATGTGTATGATGTCATTGACATTTTAAAAGACTTTTAAAGCAAATAAGTGACTCTAAAAAATCTAACACCCAGCAATGTGTAATTTCTTTGCATCTCCTTTCAAATACAACAGTCAAATTACTAGACAAAAAATGATATCTTGAGAAAAGTGGATTTTGAGAGGTATAGCGCCATAGACCTAGCCTGGTTCTACCAGACTCTCGTACATTTCATTTGTACAGAGAGTCTGGCCTCTCTCCATTGAAAAGCGTTAACTTACTTGTAGGCGGGTATTCTGTTGAAGTTTAAAACTATTGGATCTGCCCAGAGTCACTCTGGATCTGCCATAACCAATCGCTAACTTTTGGTCGTGACGTAACCCTACAACTCAAACTAACGCACGACATCAACGTCATCGTTCTCAGCAGTTTGAAAACTCCCCAAAATTGGGAAACAAATTGTTGTTAACAGAGACCTGGAGGTAGGCTATAGGTCAGAGCAGCTCCTCTCTCTCATACACGCCTACGCCTACGCATGCACATTGCACCCACTGTTACATGCTCAAAATAAAGCACTGCACTGTGATTTCACAACACACTCTATACCTTCCATTATGGAGGCTCCCATGTTAATTTCACTTGAATTAGCGAAAGATCTGAGTCGCCTTTAATGCAGAAGAACAGAACGCTTATCAGAATCATAAAGGAAAACCATGGGGGAAACATGCTGCAAATTAAGCTTTTTTTTAATTCGTTCTCGGTGATCTTGATTTTACTCGAAAAAGGTAAGAACTTTATTTGTTACAATCTCTCTTCCGGTGTTTTCTGTGACCGCTGTAGCCTCGCCTGTGCCTGTTTCACACATACTCCGTTTGCGGTGCGTGTTGCAGTGCGTATGGAACAGCATGTGCTTTTGTGCTTTCTCATATGCTGCGTTTGCAGTGCGCAACTGATCCACGGCTGTACCACAAACACAGCATTTATTCACAATTTTTTATTTATTTCAAATCACTATTTTTATTATCAGCATCTTTTATATAAAAAAAGTAATAATAAAAAAGTTGTCAGCATTGCAATTCTATTTTTAGAATCTATAATCTAATCTAATGAAATCTAATGTTTGAAATAAAATTTGAAGTGGAAAAATGTTTGAAATAAGATATGGGGGAAAAAAAACTGTTAGAATTGTGTAGCATAGGTTCCTACTTTCTCTTGCTCAGCAGATCAGCATTACGCAACTGCTGAAACAAGTACCAGTCAATCACAGAAAAACCTTGGATCAATTGAGTTAGTCAATTATTTATTCGGGATGGTTACTTCTACTAATACTATCAAGAATTTCTCTCACTATACTATTCCTGTTACTCCTAAACAGTTTGCCACTGTAATTGGTGCTATCCCTAGTTAAAAAAATAATAGAGATTCGTTTTCTTTTTCTTAATGATTGTGTTTCCACTCCTTATGTCATTTCAAAATGGAACAACTTAGTGGAACAACTTAAATACGGTCAAAGCGATTTCTTTTAAGCTTATTCATCGGTATTATCCTGTTAAAACTTTCATTGTGTCATTGTGTGTTTAAATTAAGGATATGTGAATTGTACTTTCTGTGATGCACAACAGAGACTCTTGCATATTTTCTGCCATTTTGTGATCATACAAGAAAACTTTGGCAAGATACTTGCCAGTTCATTGTAAACTATATATAAAGACTTTGAGCTTTATTTCAAGGATGTTTTGTTTGGGTTTTTCATTTTTTTAGAAGCAAAAATGAAAAACCCAAACAAATGTCTATAGAGCTGTTCAAAAAAATAAGCTGTTGAACGAACTTAATTAATTTAAGGAAAACTTGAAATTGATTACATTTTTCAATCAAATTATTTGTTTTTAAATTATTTGTTTTAATCTTGTTGTATGAACTTAAAATCATTTAGTCAGGACTAGGCTACTAAAAAAAATTGTCATTCCTACTAAAGTTTTGCCATGCCTAATAGAGACAATTTGTTTTGCCCTGCCTATATAAAATTGCCAACATTATAATTTTAGCTAACTTGTTACTTGACTCTACTTCCAATGAAAGTGAAATACTTATGTTCAATTAAATTTAAACCACTTTTTATATAATAATACATTTTACTTATGAAGATGTCCACAGCCTAAACACAGTCACCATTCTTTTGCATAATGTAACCACAAAATTCAAAAACATTACAGAAAGTACTCTATATATATCTGAATATTAACATTAACTAACAACATCTTTCCATAAAAAACACAAAAATTAACACTTTAATCCCTAAATTCACCCTCCTAATGCAGTCCCTTGCAAAGCATGCTGGGAACTACAGATCCACTGCAGTTAGTTGTCAACAAAAAATATTCATGTAGTTATCACACAAATGAATTAAGTTAACTTCAGTTTTAAATATATTAGGTTGATTTAACGCAATTAAATTAAGTTGTAACAAAATGTTAAAAATCATGTTACTTTAGCTTATTTTGATTAATTAAATTGAACAGATGGCAAAAATTCAAAAACATTTTGAGTGCATTTTCTTTCCAACATAACTATTTTACTTGCAAAATACTTTATCCACTAATGTAAAACAATGAAAGTGACCCCCAATTTTTCTCACTTTCAGATCCTGTAGCAAAAAGGCTATAACATTTTCAATATATGCTCACAGCTTTTGTATAATCTTTATTTAATATTATTATTTTATGTTTTGTGGGAAGGATTGCTATATTTACCAACTGGGTTGCCATGCAGTTGGTGGAAAACACAGCGTATATTGCAGCCATGAAAGCCAGTGAACAAACTGGGTCAGAGATCACAGATCCTAGCCAACCTAAAAAAGCCTCAGTAAAAGCTCTACGACCAGAGGCATGTTAAAATGTAGGTATATTAGCTGTTCAACTTAGTGTAAAGCTTGTCTCCTTCAACTGTCAACTGCACTCGTTCCTGTTGCGTGTCCTTTTTAAATCATAACGGGCATTTATTATTATTATTAAAATAATTTTGTGTGTTTTTGTCTGTTCAAGAGCTAAAGAGAACTCGGGTGTTTATTTATAGAGAGCCACTTCACAGATGCGCCAGTATTTGTGTTTTTCTGCAGGGTGCTTGAATGGTTTAAATTGATTATAGCATCATCATATAATGTAACGCTAGCCAAAGGATGCCAGAAAAAAAGAAATAAAAAAAGATGCTGTGTTAACTGCGTTAAATATTTTTAACGAGTTAAACTGAACAAGTAAATTGCATGCTTTAAAGCGTTGGTTTTGAGAGCCCTAATTGATGTATTTTACATCAGCTGATCAAATGTAGCTTGAATGTAATGTGAGTCGCTTTGGATAAAAACTTCTGCCACATTAATAAAGTGTAATGTAAATACTATTTATGTGGGAGATTCAAACACCAGGATTAAAAATATATTGTAGAAAAACGGTTCATTTCTTCTCCAGGTGTTTTTGGTGTTGGATCAGATGAAGAGTCAGTGTCAGTGCTGGAGGGAGATTCAGTCACTCTATACACTGGTATTCAAACAAACCAACAAGAAGATATTAAATGGTATTTTAATGACATATTCAGCCATTAAATGCATTTTCTTTTGAGGACAAAAAAAAACCAAGTTCAATATTTTTAAAATCAACCCAATAACTGTTGGGTATGGAGAGTTTATAAAAGCGAACTTTGACTCAATGACACTTTGACTAAAGTTATTAACTTGAAAAATGCAGTTTTCCTGTGAATATTGTTTTCTGTTGAGTGTCTTAGTGATTTTAACTGAAGGTGCCATTTATAAGTTAAATCAATATCATACAACTGATGACCAGAAAGGTGTATGTAGAAGGTAGAAAGGTGTAAATATGAGGCAAAGATATTGTTAAACACGCATTGTCTGTCTGTCTTAATCTGTTCCAGGTTCAGGTCTGTCTCCAGGAGCTGTAGCAGGAATAGTTGTTGGTGTTCTCCTGGTTTCTGCAGTTGTAACTGCTGGTGTGATTTACTACCGCCACAAGATCTATACACCAGTACAACAGCACGTAAATATTACAAATAGCAAGGAGTATGAATTTAATTCTATATACAAACATAAATGTAAACTGTGAATGAATAGTCATTTTTTGTCCTTATTGTTAACACTACAGTTCACCAGTGAGGCAGTCAAAATATCAAAAACACAAATAACTCCAAAATTAATTAAATAACAATCCATATTAAAACATAAAGTGCGACTTTTGTCAGATAGCAAGTCTTGTAAGAAAATGCCAATACAACAGTTTAAGCAGTTTTGATGTGATATTGAAATCATAATACGTAATTTAATTTTCTAATACTGAAGTACAGGAGATGCCAGTTTGATGCAGTTTATAGACAGTGTTTAATATTGAGGAACTGAAAACACAAATCTGTTGTAGTTTTTGTGTTTGTGTATCTGAAACATCAATCCTCCTCATTACTTTAACCTTCTGTGAATCTCTGTTTTCTTACAGGAGGGTGATGCTGATAATCCACCACATGAGCTGAATGTCATTCAGGAGGATGATGCTGATAACCCACATGGTCCGAATGTCATTCCTTTGGAGGACAGGGAACATCATTAAATCAGACACTATAAGAGTTGTAGGGCTGAGTGAATATGAGTAGAACTCTTTACTGCCCTACAACTTCAGAAATCCCTTTAAAGGAGTACATGTGAATTAAACGTGCCACAATGACCTTCATCATCACAGATTACTAATGCCTATCTAGTGCAAGGGATTTCATCAATATGCTCATACGCTTAGGACGTACTTTTTGGTTGGATAGTTTAAAAAACACCTATCCCGGTTTGAAAACTCCCCAAAATTGGGAAACAAATTGTTGTTAACAGAGACCTGGAGGTAGGCTATAGGTCAGAGCAGCTCCTCTCTCTCATACACGCCTACGCCTACGCATGCACATTGCACCCACTGTTACATGCTCAAAATAAAGCACTGCACTGTGATTTCACAACACACTCTATACCTTCCATTATGGAGGCTCCCATGTTAATTTCACTTGAATTACGAAAGATCTGAGTCGCCTTTAATGCAGAAGAACAGAACGCTTATCAGAATCATAAAGGAAAACCATGGGGGAAACATGCTGCAAATTAAGCTTTTTTTTAATTCGTTCTCGGTGATCTTGATTTTACTCGAAAAAGGTAAGAACTTTATTTGTTACAATCTCTCTTCCGGTGTTTTCTGTGACCGCTGTAGCCTCGCCTGTGCCTGTTTCACACATACTCCGTTTGCGGTGCGTGTTGCAGTGCGTATGGAACAGCATGTGCTTTTGTGCTTTCTCATATGCTGCGTTTGCAGTGCGCAACTGATCCACGGCTGTACCACAAACACAGCATTTATTCACAATTTTTTATTTATTTCAAATCACTATTTTTATTATCAGCATCTTTTATATAAAAAAAGTAATAATAAAAAAGTTGTCAGCATTGCAATTCTATTTTTAGAATCTATAATCTAATCTAATGAAATCTAATGTTTGAAATAAAATTTGAAGTGGAAAAATGTTTGAAATAAGATATGGGGGAAAAAAAACTGTTAGAATTGTGTAGCATAGGTTCCTACTTTCTCTTGCTCAGCAGATCAGCATTATGCAACTGCTGAAACAAGTACCAGTCAATCACAGAAAAACCTTGGGATCAATTGAGTTAGTCAATTATTTATTCGGGATGGTTACTTCTACTAATACTATCAAGAATTTCTCTCACTATACTATTCCTGTTACTCCTAAACAGTTTGCCACTGTAATTGGTGCTATCCCTAGTTAAAAAAATAATAGAGATTCGTTTTCTTTTTCTTAATGATTGTGTTTCCACTCCTTATGTCATTTCAAAATGGAACAACTTAGTGGAACAACTTAAATACGGTCAAAGCGATTTCTTTTAAGCTTATTCATCGGTATTATCCTGTTAAAACTTTCATTGTGTCATTGTGTGTTTAAATTAAGGATATGTGAATTGTACTTTCTGTGATGCACAACCAGAGACTCTTGCATATTTTCTGCCATTTTTATTTTACATCAGCTGATCAAATGTAGCTTGAATGTAATGTGAGTCGCTTTGGATAAAAACTTCTGCCACATTAATAAAGTGTAATGTAAATACTATTTATGTGGGAGATTCAAACACCAGGATTAAAAATATATTGTAGAAAAACGGTTCATTTCTTCTCCAGGTGTTTTTGGTGTTGGATCAGATGAAGTGTCCGTGATGGAGGGAGATTCAGTCACTCTAAACACTGGTGTTCAAACAAACCAACAAGAAGATATTAAATGGTATTTTAATGACATTCGCATCGCTCAAATCAATGGAGATCTTAACCAGACCTGTACAGATGTTCAGTGTAATGAAGATACTGAGAGATTCAGAGACAGACTGAAGCTGGATCATCAGACTGGATCTCTGACCATCACAGACACCACAACTGAAGACTCTGGACTTTATGAGCTGAAGATCATCAGCAGCAGCAGCATCAGTGGAAATATCTTCAATGTTATTTTCATGGTGAGTTAGTGAATGTTTAAAGTATAACAGTTTATAAGTATATTTAAACTGTATTGTTAATTTGCCTGATTTTTTTTCCCCCAATGATATTTGGTTCTTTTTTTATTTTTTTCCCTCAGTTATAATTCTTACAGTATTCAGATCTCGTATGGTTTTTCCATTGACAAGTTATTAGTTTTAACAGTTAATTTTTTCAGAGGAAGCTGCAGTTGAGCTCAGAGGGAGTCAGCAATGTATAATCACACCATCTCTGATCAGCTTCTGTTATTATCTGTTTAATGAGGATTTCATGTAAAATGGGTTTGAGTAAAAAACAAATTGTTTCTTTTCAGATCGAAAGTTAAGAAAGGGTTTATGCAATTTCATTCGTTCTCTCATGTTGTGGCGTTTGTTGTTTTGTTTTCATCTAGAATTTAATCATCTGTTGGTTTGTGTTTCAGGTGTTTCTGCTGCTGAACGAGATGAAGTCAAGAGAAAGTCAGTGAAGGAGGGAGAATCTGTTACTTTTGATCCTGGTGTAATAAAAAACCCACATGATGTGATGACGTGGTATTTTAATGAAACTCTCATCGCTGAAATCACTGGAGATCAGAGTAAGATCTGTACAGATGTTCAGTGTAAAGAGAGATTCAGAGACAGACTGAAGCTGGATCATCAGACTGGATCTCTGATCATCACAAACACCAGAAACACAGACTCTGGAGAATATAAACTACTGATCAACATATTTTTTTTTGTCCTTCATTTTTAACACTACAGTTCACCAGTGAGGCAGTCAAAACTATCAAAAACACAAATAACTCCAAAATGAACTAAATAAAAAATTCATATAAAAACATGAAGTGCGACTTTTGTCAGATAGCAAGTCTTGTAAGAAAATGCCAATACAACAGTTTAAGCAGTTTTGATGTGATATTGAAATCATAATACGTAATTTTGTAATACTGAAATACAGGAGATGACAGTTTGATGCAGTTTATAGACAGTGTTTAATATTAAGGAACTGAAAACACAAATCTGTTGTAGTTTTTGTGTTTGTGTATCTGAAACATCAATCCTCCTCATTACTTTAACCTTCTGTGAATCTCTGTTTTCTTACAGGAGGGTGATGCTGATAATCCACCACATGAGCTGAATGTCATTCAGGAGGATGATGCTGATAACCCACATGGTCCGAATGTCATTCCTTTGGAGGACAGGGAACATCATTAAATCAGACACTATAAGAGTTGTAGGGCTGAGTGAATATGAGTAGAACTCTTTACTGCCCTACAACTTCAGAAATCCCTTTAAAGGAGTACATGTGAATTAAACGTGCCACAATGACCTTCATCATCACAGATTACAATGCCTATCTAGTGCAAGGGATTTCATCAATATGCTCATACGCTTAGGACTGTTGGGACACTCCAGGCACAGGATGCATCTGTCGGGAGAGACGGAGTCATTTGCACCTCAATGACACGTCTGTACTATTTGCTTCACAGGACATTTGTGGTTTCAACTACATACTGTTTATTTACTAGTGTATTCCAATATGTAACTATGCCATGTTTAGTCTCATCTGACAGCTTATAAACTGAACTGAAAGGTGATGAATTTAATAGAGGAATTTAATAGACTTAAAGTATCCAAGGTAAAATAGGTACTATTGCTTAAACATGCATTGAGGAGAATATGTTAATGTTCTTCTCCCCCTCTTGATCACCACACATTTACCATACCTAGACAGCAACATAGTGTCGGCCCAGATCCGTTGCTGTCCGGGTATCTTTTGGTTTCCTGTCGGTCGGTTTTGGTGTTGTTATTTCACTCATGTTTAACAATGCTTTGCTCAGGGTATAAGAAGTAAAGATAACTTGATCTGGGAGAAAGGCTTTAACCCAGTCACTCCCGCACACATAACCTCACACTGTGAGAAAGGCTTTCACGGCCTCTTCTACACAACAGTGCATTATTTGTTACAACTAAGTTTTCTATAAAGTAAGTTGTTCCATTATTCTGTCTGTATTTAAACATGTAACTTAATAAACACCTTTGCCTGATTTAAAGGCTTTGAGAATCTTTCCTTTTATCACTGATTATGTTGAAAGCTAAAGTGATTGTAACTTTCGTTATCTAGTGTTCAAGTTGAATCATGTTTTCCTATTAGAAAGACTTTTACCTTTTAAAGAATAAAGGTAATTTATTCTCGTTCTTCGTTCAGGGGTAAAACGAAGTGAATACGTGAGTGATATACTGTAATCGAGCATCTGACGCCGCTCACACTGCTGAGAGCAAGGGTTAGATGAATATGTAAATATGTGCTGTGCACTTTCCTCTCAATAACAAAATAAACACAACAAAATTGAGAAAACAGCTAGCATTTAATAAAGCATAAGAAAAACATCTAATCATAGCAACATGGATATGTTACAAGCTATGCAATTCTACACTCCACTAAAGTCTCGTCACACTGATTTATTTATCACTGTATACATAGACTGCTTAAAATCAAGCAGCTTTACCGTATTAACATGAAAAACTGTCAGTGTCTTGTTTCATCGGAACTACAACTTAATTTTCTATGACAGCGTTCCAGTGCGCTCATGTTTTCACTCGCAGACGTCTGACCTCGACAGACTGAACAGGAGATATGAACAAGAACATTTTTAAGTAAAATAAGGCCGAGCCTCAGCGCACACCTATTACATAATCACCACGGACCAATGGGAGTACAAAGGTGTTTACCAGCAGGAAGTTGTATCGGAAATTCACTTTGCCAAGCTGTTTCGAACTCCCAAAAAGAACTTTGTTTTTAAGCCTGATTTTGTTCGAATTGACATCACATCAGTTCATTCTTCAGTTTCACTTGAAGTATATCGAGGCCTCAAATAAGCGTTAGGTGTAGGTTAGGCAATCGGCACTGTGATTGACATGACCAATTAAATCTTTAGAATCGGCTGCGGGCGGAGTTTCCTCTGTTTTTTGGGGGTAAAAAAAAAAACTTGCCTTTACAGACTACTGTACAGCACTGTGCAACGCATTCAATATTCAATTTAAAAAGAGAATTGAATATTCAATAAAGTTAGTAAATTTCCATGTGATGTTAAGCTAAAAACTAAATTTTGTTTCTTGGTGCTGTACTATTTGTGAACCACTACATTACAGTACTAATACAGAGCAACAAAATATCAGACATCACAATAACAACTTATAAAAAATAGAACATATGTGATCAAACAATGTCATAGAAAGATAAAAAGCAAAGCAGAGATTCTGTGAGAAACCAAATGTTTTGAGTCAGGGCCCGTATGAGCTCTAACATCAGATCCAGTAGATCCAGTTTTTGATCATCAATTTTTAGGGACATTTTCATACATGACCTCTTTCTTTGATTTCTGCAAGGAAACAAAAACCTGCTTGATATCAAAATTCCGCTTGATATTTAGAAAGCAGTATTAAAACGTGACCACGGTCTTCATAAACATTCAAATGACTTTAAACAATTCACGTGCAAGAAGACTCGACAGAAACTCAATTTGGTAACCGCGCTGTTTTCACTGCACATACTCACAAGTCAGCGCTACTGAACTTATATCTATGTGTCTTATCGCGCTTAAACGAATGAGTACACACAAATTTACGTCAAAATGCCAGTTTTGGCTTGTATCTAAGTAAACAATCTTAACTGATGTAAAATAAAAAGGTCTTTATGAATGTAAACAGTTGGGAGAATATCTGAAATGTGTCAGTGCATTTGTTCTTAAAGTGACAGTAGCTTAATACACCTGCTGCTGACCTTGACTGAATAACTTCTTTAGCTTTAATAAGGATTATTTTTAATGCATATAGTATTTTGTACCTGAATACTGTTAGACAAACCTGATCTGACCTTATTTGTTCTGTTGTATTTATGTGTGCCATTTTGTGTATGCATTTATTTATCAACTTATTTAGTGGGGCTAGTGAAAAGTTTGGAAGGGCAAGTAGGCCTCACCATAAACTCCTTAGCGTTGAGCTCTGTTTATATAGAGTCCCTTAAGACCTGCTACTTTTGTGAGAAAATAAAGTTACATTTGTTACAGTGAAGTTTTTGTGTTTTTTGATAATAATAATAATAGTTAAAATTCCGGTCCACCAGGTTGTAACTTGGCCCACCTTACATCTGAAAGCTGGAGCCGAGCTTGGTCCCAATTCAGACGCTGCATCCCTCGAAGGACGCAAAGGTCAGACTGAGTGTTTTTAAAATCCAGCCTACGGAGGATTGTTTTTATTGTAACGTAACTGTAACATCTTCTGTTGATGAGTGGCAGTTACATTTGTAGAGTTTTTTAAAAGTTACATTAAACTGTCTGAAAACAAAACAGGGTTCACAAACTGTCTAAATATGTTCACCATAATAAAGAATATATATATATATATATATTATGTAGAGTATTATATATATATATATATATTATGTAAGAGTATATAACTATAATTAGCTGGATTAGGTGTGTTTAATTACGCTGTGGCCTTACAGAAACTGAGTTTTGCACCCATTATAGAGTTAGAGACGTTTTAAACCTGACGCTACATCGGGCGGATAAATGTTTGCAGCCCAATACTTTGTGGGTTTGATATTGTACCAACCTAATTGATAAAATGCTGACATTTTTTTTAAATATGCATCTCATATGTTGAGATTTTAAAATGTACACTACTGCTTGTGAAAATCTTTTTTATTCAAACGCTGAGTGCTTTAGCATTTTGATGAGAATTATCATTGAAGTGTCAGAGTCTACTCTTAGATAACAAATAATGCAGATAACAAATTTCACACGATCTCATACGATTTGAATATAACCAACACAGTCTAATCTGATTATAATCAGCGTGTGAACGTGAGGCACCACATAGCACATGAAATAAGACATAGTGTACGTCTATTTAATAACAATCCTTTTGATATTTGATTCTCGTTGTGAAATATAGCTCAACACTTTGATTTTATTCTAATAGTAGGAATTTGAAACTTAATAAGCCGAGTTTTCAAAGAAGAATTTTGTTAAGCGCCCTTTCAGATGATGAAATCGATGAGACAAACATCAAATAGTCAGAAAGTTTAATTGTTATGGACATTGTGCTTTCGGACTGCTTACACATTTTTATTTGTGTAAAGGAATGTATAGGTCTGTGAAATGGATATATTGTATGTTGGTGTTTACCTTGAATTGCAAACAATACATACACATGAGCCTCCCTTATAAGGTAATGACCAAGACGACACACGAATGTTCACTGACCGCCTGATGCATACTAAACTTCAATCAGCAAGTTTCAATCAGACTGACTGCAACAGTAATAAATAATCTTACCGTTTTTGGTGTTGTTGGATCACACACTGCTGAATCGGTTCTGTCTTCCTCCTGGGTCTGGACTGTATTGACATGCATTAATTTCTTGCTCTCCTGAACTGTTTTTCTACCTTTCTTATAGATGAAGCAGATCCCAATTATAGCAACAATCATCAGAGATCCAGCAGCAGCAGAGATCAACACTATCAGAGACACTGAGACTGGAGGAACTGAAGGAGAGGAAAAGAGAGACAGTCGTTATTGTTAGTGAATGTGTCAGAACAACAGAAGACAGAGCTGAGCTTTGCAAATAACATCACCACAAAAGTAGGCCTACCTGCACATGTGTGACAGAGTGTGTTGATGTCCAGATGTGTGGTCTGGTTGCTGATGGGATTGTTCAGCACACAGCTGTAGGTGTTTTTATCCTGATATTCCACCTCCAGAGGTAGAGAGAGACTGATGCTGAGATCACACACACTGATGCTGGACAATACACTGATTCCTTTGTACCAGGAGAGAGTCACATCACACACATTCAACACTGATGAACACACCAATGAACAATTTGATGATGATGATGAATAGTCTCTATTGATGAATGGAACAGGCAGACGAGCTGGAAAATATAAGAACATATAGAGAAATATGGATACTTCTAAACAACAAGCTTGTTTTAGTGTAGCGTGTCAGTGTGTCTGTCATCTCAAACTATAAAAGGATTAAATCATTTGATATGTAAATAGTTAAAGGAACGATCTGAAGCTCAAACGGCAGTATTTGTGGCATAATGTTAATTAAAACAAATCATTTCTATTCGTCCCTACTTAAAAAAAAGAAGAAGCAGAGTTTGGACCAACTGCGGAGGGAGGGGACTCAGGAGGAGGACGGGCAGACAGAAGGCAGGACGGTGAGCAGGGTATGTAGACTCTGGTGCCGGCAGCTCGGGAGACTGAGGCTGCGGGAGGCAGAGCAGGTGGAAGAGGATACCCAGATGAAGCCAGAGAGCAGACGAGCCAAGGCAATGGTGAGGATTCCGAGGGACATGGCGATGCCGACGGCTCTGGCGACCGAGACGCAGGCTGGGATCCAGAAGGCCATGGTGTAGCCGGAGCGACAGAGGACCAAGTGGAGCTGGAGGGAGTGAGGAGCCCAACGGAGGCAGAGGGACGAAGGGATGAGGCAAAGCCAGAGAAGTGTAGTCCCGAGGCAAGGGCAGGCCGACGAACGACCAAGGCGAAAGCCGGGGGACGAGGAAGCCTGACGGAGCTGGTGGACTGTTGGGCCATGGTGGAAATGAGGGAGGTAGGAGCCAAGGTGGAGCTAATGGACCGACAGGTAGAAGTGGAGTCCTGGTTGCGGAGGTCAGAGGCGGAGACCGGGGATTCACCGACCCAGATGGAGTTGGCGACTGGCAGACCTGCGCCAAACATACCTCACCGAAGATGGACTGAGGGTGAGCTGAGGGGCTGACAGGAAGCAGTGGAGGCAGGGATGAGAGATGGATGATTGGAGGAGGCAGGAGAGGGAGGCTGGGTGGGAGTTCAGAAACAGATACAGGCTCAGGAACAGATACAGGCTCAGACATGGTGGCGGCGTGGCGTCAGCGGCCGTCATGGCTTAGGACTTTGGCGGTGAGGCAGCAGCCATCTTTGCCAAGGGCTTAGACGGTGAGGCAGCGGCCATCTTAGCAGAGGGTTCAGGCGATGAGGCAGCGGCCATCTTTGCCGAGGGCTCAGGCGGTGAAGCAGCAGGTATGACTTGGAGACATTCAGGCTGTGTGGCCAGGAAGATGGCTGGTGATGGTGGTTGAGTGACTAATTATCAGCCTCACCCACGGTGAAGGCTGAACCGTTCACAACAGCACATGATCCAGGAATTGTATGAATGAACATGGTTTAGTGGCTGAAACTGGCTGGTACAGAGGAACATCCAGTCCAAGTCCAAACACGTTCTTTAAAGGGATAGTTCACTTTGAAATTAATTTTTGGTATGTTTTAGCTTACCTCAAGGGCATCCAAGATGTAGGTGTCTTTTTTTCCGCAGTAGTTTCAATTTTGATATTATTAGGTCAAACCGTTCTTGTCTGTCAGTCATACAATGCAGGTCTATGGTCACCACCTCAAAGAGCATGCACAGAGTCCAAATTAAAACAATTCCCCATCGTCCAAATTAAACAATTCCCCATCGTAAGTACACACTGATGGCCTAAGACACGAAACGAGCAGTTTGTGTGAGAAAACGAACAGTATTTATATAGTTTTTACCTCTTGAACACAGCCACGTCCAAGTGATCTGAGAGCGCGGGCGGGTATAGATATATACAATAGAAGTCGCCTTGGCTACTGCAGTTCATTGGAACGAAACCGTAGCCAAGGCGACATCTGTCCAGCTTCAGTCTGTCTCTGAATCTCCCATCAGGAACATCATCATATGTGGAGAAGATTTGCTTCTTTATCTTTATTTTCGCTATTTGAGACTTTTCAGCTCCAAATGTCCACAGTATATCATCATCTTCATGTATTTCAGTGAGATCAGTGTTTAGAGTGACTGAATCTCCCTCCATCACTGACACTGACTTCACTTCATCAACACCAAACACACCTGATGAACAAACAGATTAAGGCCTGGTAGTTTACAAAGCCTGAAATCAGCTGAAGTTTTTAAATGTGAATTAAAAAACAATCACACCAGTAGCAAAGACACAAAAGAAAATGAAAGGTGAGATACATGAACAGACAGATGTGTGTAAACTATTAATTGTTTTATGCTGTTTTTAAAGTCATCTGGCATAGAACGAAATAAATGAATGAGACTACAAAGTCAGTTACAACATACTGCTATTTTTAACACCTTGTGTTTATGTGAACATGTATATCAGTACATAAAACATGTTTCTTGCACATTTTGATTAACAAATTTTGTATTACTTTTGGTGTTTGTCATGGTTATCATTTTTAGAGATGACTGGGGATATTTAAAAACACATAAAAAAATGCTTTTTTATCATTAAATATTGAAGATTTGAAAGTAGCTCACTGGAGGATTCACTTTATGAGCTTCCACTGTTTGAAATTACTATGGTAATGTCCATTATTTTCAATGATTTAACATCTGTGAAGAATGCTACTGTTATTAAGTCGAAATATATATTTAAAACTTACCAATCAGACGGCAGAAGCACAAACAGAATAAAACAAACACGTGAAACATTTTCTTCAGCTGCTCAGTGAAACGCTTGATCTAGTTACACAATCCACTGATAACCATCAATTTATTAATCTTGCATGCATATGAATCCTCCCACGACAGCGCTTGACCCTTCTAGTTCACACACATTACATACACTCACCGAAAGTGTGTTATGATTTTATATATAACAAATACATGTTCTTCTGTCTCTTAAGACTTAAACTATTCCTAATAGTGGAAAACAGTCTTCATTTTATCATTTAACACTGATAATTATTCAAACGTAGTTTCCTTACTATGATAAATATGTAAAATTAGAATGTATTATTAAATGAATCTTCCTAAATTTCATGTTTAGAGAGCCTATTATAAAGTTGATTTTAAAATATATTCTTTAATTCACTTCAAAATGGGGGGTGGGGGGACAAAATAGATAAAACAATCTGCCATTTTACATTGCCGGTCTTATCAATGTGAGAAACTAGCAGCTCAACTGAGTCAAACTGAAACCTGATGCAATCTGATTTCTATAGAAACATGCTTTATCTTTTGAGTGGACAACAATCTTGGCTATTCAGTGCATGTGTGTATAGTGTGTAAGCAAACAGTTTCTTCCTGTCCTGCTGTTTATGAAACTTACAGTTGATACCCTCAAAGAACAGCTTTGCCTAATAATGTTTCAAAAACAGTCAAATCAGAGTTACAGGTCCAACTGCACACTTATCCATCATGCATCTTTGATAACGTACACATGTTGACAGCTAAACAAAACACTAAATAATACACCAGAAAAAAAGCAGTAAATTTGTGGTTTGTATGTTAGTCCTCTGTATCGTCTTTGATAAGACATTGAATTCAAACCCTGATCTCAAGAGGTGTGCTAGCAGCCTAGCAACTGATGCTGGCTGGCTGTGGTCTTCAGCGTCCTTGTTAGCATTGCCCTCCTCCCACGCCGGAGACCAGGGTTTGAATCCCACCCGGAGCATGTCAAATAGGACGGGTTACATTTGGTGCTGTGACCCGGATGGGAGTGAGGTTTAGGGGGGTGAGTGTAACGGATGTAGGCTAATAAAAGTGTGTAAACCTCATTCCCCTGATGAGAGGCGACTGCGGTCCTTGTTATGCAACTTTTTTGAGAAGTCATATTTCTATAGCCCAGACATCATGATTAGAGATGCTCATTGCAGTGAATGTAGTTACAACATCTACCAGCAGGTGCTAATGTGATAAAAAATTATTAAAGAGGATTGTACTCTGAGCTCTGTCTGAAAGGCCATTAGGTCAGACTCAAGTTCTCAATTACACTGAATAAATAACTTTGTTTGACATGCAGTATTAACTAATGATAGTAAAGGTAAAGTTACAGAACTCTGTCTGTGAAAGCTTAATGTTTAAATTCATCCAGAATGTAATTATCTTTCTTGCGGCTTCAAAACTTGCATCATGTATTTGATGGTTATCTGAAATTCTCAATGTTATGTCTTATTTTACATGCTCTCTATGTATTCCCCCCCCCCCCCCCCCCATAATACC
>FLSR01000533.1:423877-445204 GCA_900092035.1 Leuciscus waleckii
TCATCGCTGAAATCACTGGAGATCAGAGTAAGATCTGTACAGATGTTCAGTGTGAAGAGAGATTCAGAGACAGACTGAAGCTGGATCATCAGACTGGATCTCTGACCATCACAAACACCACAAACACACACTCTGGAGAATATAAACTACTGATCATCGGCAGCAACAGAAACAGTGATAAGATCTTCAATGTTACTGTTCATGGTGAGTCGATGTTTATTATTTTAGTTTATATATAAACTAAACTGTAGTATATGTGTGCTTAAATCACATTGTTAATATGTTTATTTATTTATTTTTTCAAATAAAATTAAACGTATTAAGTTATTTTCTTTACCTGTATATTAATTAGCATATATTATACAGTTAATTTCTTTACAAACTTGCTATTTAATGGCAGTTTATAGAATTATCTCAGTTTACAGAATTAAACGTTTTGATTTAAAACTAAATTTCCATTTGAAGCTATTGGTTTTAAGAGTATTTTAACAAGGAAGCTGCAGTTGAGCTCAGATTACATCGTCTAATCACACCACCTCTGATCTGCTGATTATTATCTGTTTAAATGAGAATAAAAATATGTAAAATGTGTTTATAAGCACAAACCAGGCATAAATGGTTCTTTTCAGATCAATAGTTAAGAAGGGGCTTGTGCAATCACATTCATGTGCAGTTCTTTTGTAGTTTGTTTTCCCCAAAAAGATCCTCCAGCATCTGTTGATTTGTGTTTTAGGAGTTTCTGCTTCTGAACTATATAAAGTGAATAAACAGGAGGGAGAATCTGTTACTTTAGATTCTGGTGAAATAAGAAAACCAAGTGATGGGATGACGTGGTATTATAATGACACTCTCATCGCTGAATTCAGTGGAGATCCAAATAAAACCTGTACAGATGTTCAGTGCGAAGATAGTGATGAGAGATTCAGAGACAGACTGAAGCTGGATCATCAGACTGGATCTCTGATCATCACAAACACCAGAAACACAGACTCTGGAGAATATAAACTACTGATCAACATCAACAACAGCAGCTTCAGCATCACTAGAGTGAAGAGATTCAGTGTTTCTGTCATTGGTGAGTGTATAATTCAGTTATCAATGCATTTCCATTGAGGAATTCAAAAACAGTTCAGTATTTAGAAATAAACCCAATAAATGTTGGCTTATGGACAGTTTATAAAAAGCAACTTTGACCTAATAACACGTTGACTAATGTTAACATGAAAAAAATACATCATATTTATTTTCCTGTGAACAGTGTTTCCTGTTGAGTTCACAGTGCTAATGCTGTTTTAACTGCTGTTGCTAAAAACATTATTACGATGTTACGTACTGGATGGATCATCAGTCACTCTCTCTCGTAATGATGGCTGTATGTCTTTATCTGTTCCAGATTCATGTTTGTCTTCAGGTGTTGTAGCAGGAATATGTGTTGGTGTTGTTATCCTGGTGGCTGCAGCTGTTACTGCTGGTGTGGTGGAACAAGTAAAAACAAAGAATATACTGAAACAAAACAGGATGTAAGTATTACATACAGCTGATTTAACAAGATATATGAGATTTACTATGAAAAAATCATTTAAAAGAACAGTTAAAGGAATAAATTTTTATATTATTAAATAATTACAATTCTTTTTTTTAACATATAGGGTTGTAAAAGTTATGTTCTGTTTTGTTGTTTTATTAACATGGTGTTTTGGTTTCCCTGTTTGTCTGTCTGCTTGTCTGTGTTCCCTGTGCTCATTTACGGTGGCCGAGAGAACTCAAAAAACACATGCGAATAGAAAAACAAATAGGAAAATTGAAAAAAATAGAAAAGAGTGTTTTTTCTATTTGCATGTGTTTTCTTCAATTGCAGTGCGTTGAGCTCTCTCGGCCACCGTAATTATCAGTTACCATAGCTCCTGATTTACGCACCTGTTTTGTTTTATTTTGATTTCTCTCTCTCTGTATTTCAGCCCTCAGTTCTTTCAGTTCATTGTCTTGTGTTGTCAATATTTTACATGAGCCTCTTTCACACAAAGATTCCGGAAAATACACTGCTAATGTTCCCCGGGATTGTTTGATTTTGGTTCATTCACACTGCCAGTTTTTTTCCAGAATCTGCACGTGCGTTCACATATCCCGTAAAGATCCCATAAAGACACGTGACATCAGGATGTGCCATGTTTGTCTTCCCTTTGTTCCTTGATTAACACAAACTTTTTCTTTATTAATGTTCAACGTGAACATTGATCTGCATTTAAACCCCCCGGTCAAAGAGTCACACGGTAACTATGTCATTGCAACGACAATGTGTCATCATTACGACACACATCTTACGGCATTGGTCCTGCCTTTTGTTCACACAGGACGCGTCCCAGGACTGACCTCAGCAATGTAACTAGGTGAACAATCTCGGGACATGTTTGTGTTCATACAGAAGGCATTCTCTAAAAATTCTATGGCAATTTTCTGGGATCAATGCTGTGTGAAATGGGCTTTGGCTTGTTGAATACGTTTTTAATACACAGTTCCTTGAATATAGCAATTAAAGACTTATTCTAGTAATTCTTCAGCATCATGCGATTTGTGCAACCAAGGGTGTATCCTACATTTTAACAGTATTAACACTACAGAAGCAGATGTTTACAGGTGAGGCAGCATCAAAACTATCAAAACACTAATAACTCCCTAATAAACTATACAATTAATAGAGAAACAATGCAACTTCTTTCAGAGAGCACGTGTCTTATTATAAAACAGAAATACAACAGTTCAATAATTTTAGATGCAATATTGAAATCATAATATTTCACTTTTTTATTACTATACTACAGAAGATGACAGTGCAGTTTAAGACAGAGTGTTAAACATTTAGTAAAAGAAAACCTCTGTACAAACAACTGGAAAAGACACAATTCCAATTCTATTATCCTCCTCATCTCTTTTAACCTTTTGTGAATCTGTGTTGTCTTGCAGGAGCCTGAACAAGATGGGGAAACGGGTTCAGATTAGGATCAGATTGAGGACAAGATGATGGAGAGAGGAGGATCAGCTTAAACTCTCATTGATTCCAGTGGTTCCAGTGGTCGGTGCCAATACCAGTCAGATTATTTATTTTTTACAAATACCTCAAGACTGGCATTATGACCAAGATTTTACTCCTCAACACAAGGACAGTCTGCACTACTGATACTGTAGGTGTTTTTACTGGTGTTGTTGCTGTAACTGGAAAAGTCTGGTATCCTATGTTGCAAAAGATTATAGTTTAACCACTAACACTAACCCGTAGTCATTCACTTTCATCAGAAAACATTGGTTGACCAACTATGAAAAGCAGCTACACCAGAACCAAAACCTGAATTCATTGATTTATTTTAAAGTTGGTGAAACACTTTGCTGAGTGTATTTATTATATACAGGGCCCATACCTGGTGCATATATGACACAGGCTGTGTTAAACTTTGTTACACTGGCGTTAAACTTGAGAAATACTCAATCTGACGTTTGTCAGACGAATGTTACAGCAAAATGTATACACAAATTGTGTATACTTGATAAAACAATGCAATTAAATTACAGTAAGTCTTCATACACTTAGTACATATATTTTTATCTTCATTGTTGAAATGTGCAAAATTTCATCTTGTGTCTCTTTCAGTTTTATTAATGAAGTGTGTTCAGCTGTGATTGTGTGTGATTGTTTTAAAATTGTATTTTGCTGCTGTGTTTGAGTGTTTGATAAAGACGACTGCCTTCACTTTAATACTCTGTTTGTCCAGTCTAGCCTTCAGCTTCAGCTCCAGTTTTCTTTTGACGGCATTCTTGTTCTCTTGTTCATATTTTTGGATTTGTCTTTCAGCTGGTGGTAATCAATATGTGCCTCAATAGAGGTTTCTCTTGATGTTTATGTAAATATTTTAAGAACAGTCAAACAAAGCTAATATATGCTCAAATATATATATTTTTTATCCAAACATCAACAAGAACTGAATAATTCTTGTTAGAATGCATGAATAGACATGAATGTTGTAGTTTTAATAAGCTGTTTTAGTAAGACAAATATTGTTTGCACTCTGGACAGAATATTTCATGTTCAGAATGTTCATGATAATAACATGATTCATTCATGAAGGCTGGATTATGTGTGTCATAGTTTCAGAATCATAGTTTTCTTTAACAAGTTATGATCACAATGAATAACTCTAAAAGTGATGCTTGAAACACATACTACTGACAGCTCACACACTTCCAGTACTACCACATCTGCAGAACCGGCTCACCCAACAGATCAAACCACATTTTTGGTACAGATGTAAATGCACTGTCTGAATTAGTTCTGAGGCTTTAAGAGTAAAAAGGCTAAACTGATCCATACAATAACTGGTAAAAGTCTTTGTATTTAGCCCATTCTGTAGCTCAGACTGAGGTTGACGCTGGAGTTTCCTAGTGAAATGATCACACAGCTGGATCTGCTACTTTTTAAGATTTAAGTTTATTCATTCATCTCATGCTGACAGGCACATAATCTATGTGATCCTCCTCTTCAACTTTCAAGAGAAAAAAAAATCACGGAAGATAAAAAGAAAATGTGTCAAATTCTTCCTGATTGATTAAGAGTGTTAAAAAAACAACGAGTTTATTCAACAATTTCTTCTCTTCCATGTCAGTCTGACGCATGTACTGAATCAGCTGCACTACCGAGGTGTTGTTGCTGGTACTATTGATAGAGACCTGTATATTTATGTTATCATTTTAATATTCTCATCTTGCTCTTATCACATATTGTGTTTTAAATTGTATTCTCCAGATGCTAATGCTAACCTACACCTTTTAATCCAATTTTTTAAACTTATTCTTACAGCACATTTTCCACGCAAATAAAACTTTTTTTAAATGAATTATTTTTACTTTTTTGAATGTGAATCACAAGGGAGTTGTCATGTCTTCCTGTCTGAAATAGTGATATTTTCCCCCAAGTGCAAGTTTTTGTTTTACTCTGAGCCGGCAGGTGTATTTTGATGTTTTATTTCATGTTTTACTGTTATTTGCCAAACTCCTCCACAGCTGGAAAGATATATGTATATTCATGTTATAAATACCATTAAAACATATAATGAACATTCTTTGAATAGTAAATTCCTAGTTTGGACACTAGATGGTGGTCTAATACAGTATGCATACTTGTAGTAGTAGTAAACCAGCTTGTTTATAATTAAGACAATACATTAACATATGTTTAGAAAAATCAGTTTTCAGTATCAAGCAGCACAACAAGCTGTTTTACGCTAAATTGGAGCAGTTGACACTGGAAGTCAGACACATTAAAATTACATATTGCCGTGCCTGCTCTTATCTTAAAAATAAGGTGATTATAAGTGTGGGATCTTGTTCTTACAATGGATTTATTTTTATTTTTTTCAAGAAGTGAACATGAATAACCTTTACAGAAACAGTAGGCTAGTAATCATCAGCAAATACCACATTTATTTCTGGGTGGGAATGTGATTATTCCCTCTAGTGGTCAAATATTGCCATATTTTTATCTTTTGATCTTTGGGATAGAATTGCCGAATTATAATTATGATAAATTACTAAATATGATTTACTTTACCAAACAAAACAGAGAATCAAGTAGGTAATTATGAGGAATTCATGTTTAGTTATGTAGACGTTATACATTTTATGTATGTATTCATGAAAGTGTTAGCTATCATGAAAATCAGTAACACTTTACAATAAGGTTTCATTAGTTAAATTTGTTATTAACATGAACTAATAATGAACTGCATTTCTACATCATGTATTAATCTTAATTAATATTAATTTCAGCATTTACTAAAACATTATTAAAATCAAAAGTTGTATTTGTTAACATTAGTTAATGCACTGACTGTGACATAACATGAACAATTAAAAGATGTATTATTATTATTATTATTAACTAAGATTAACAAATAGGCCTACGGTAGCCTAACAAATGTTTTGCTCATGATTAGTTATGAATAATAAACATATGAACCTTATTGCAAAGTGTACTATGAAATCAGAGATATAAATTCCTTACAATTTAGAGTTGGACATGGACTTAAAATTTCTTTTCACTAGATGTATTTCCCCAAGCTAATAACACTTGCTATGGCCTTGGATAAAAACGAATGACATTGTCAGACTCAGAATGCGGCTGAAATTGAGTTATACTTTTATGATTGTTAAGCATAACTCACATGCTGCAGCAACTTTTACAGTAGCATTTTAGGATAAATGTAACTTTTCCGTATTAGCTTAATGTTACCTGCTGCCCGTGTGTTTGAAGACTCGCTGCGAACTGCTGCGTATGAAGTTGCGATTTTTTTTTTTTATTATTATTGTTAGTGGCAATGGTGTATAGCCTACGTGTATTGTTATTTATTTAAGATATTTATAATAATAATTATTATTATTTACATTTACATCAGAGAGGGGCACAATGCATTTGGAGACAAAAGGGGCAGGGGCATTGTTTCAAAGCCGTTTCAAACAAATGGTGTTCATCGGCATATAGGCTTGTTTGAGATGAGCAAAATGTGCGCAGAATCGATCACTGGTGATCGGCAGATCCACTGCGAGAAGAAGAACTGTCCGTCTTGCCTGCGCTTTTTTCACTCCTCCTCTCACTGCAGCCGCCTACTCTCGCATATTTCAGGCGAGGCAAGGCGCATCTCAAACAAGCCTAATGACTTCGACATCGCTGCGCTGTCATCATCTGTTTAACTCTCCTCTGGCCCACCTATATCAGATAACCCGATGTGATTGGTGCAGTTCAGATACAAGGGCATATTCAATGAGCAAATTCAGTGAGAACTCTGGATTACCAGGAAATGAAAACACAATCAATGTAATGTTCAAAACACTTTACCTGACAGTAGTCTACAAATTATTTAAAATAATAAAATCCACGCTTCCAATAAGCAATTTGTACTAATTCAATAAAATTATACAATGTTTTACAAACAGAACACAATGAAAAGCCTGCCTGCGTGACAGAACACGCCACACACTCTTCTCCTCGTCATCGCACGCTCCTCAGGGAAGTTCGAAGTTTTTACTTTCACTTTAAACAACTCCGTCTCCATTAAAGCAGAAGAACAGAAACATTTTTATGGATCGGAATTTGCGGTCATTGTTCCGAGTGAAAAGTGGTGAAAATGAAACTTTTCATTCATTTGTTCTCAATTGTCTTGTTTTTTCTCGACCATGGTAAGACTTTGATTCGTTACAATCTCTCTTCCGGGTCAACCATAACAACGATTTATGGTCAATATTCGTTTTGAGATATGAAAATACTTGGTGCATCAGTGAACAAATGTATATCTATAGGGAAAGGGGGCATTGTTGAAATCACAACACTTGTATATGTTTTTGTTTGACTTATTTAACTGATTTGTTCTCCAGGTGTTTTCGGTGTTGGATCAGATGAAGTGTCAGCTTTTGTGATGGAGGTAGATTCAGTCACTCTAAACACTGGTGTTCAAACAAACCAACAAGAAGATATTAAATGGTATTTTAATGGCATTCACATCGCTCAAATCAGTGGAGATCTCAACCAGATCTGTACAGATGTTCAGTGTAATGAAGATACTGAGAGATTCAGAGCAGACTGAAGCTGGATCATCAGACTGGATCTCTGACCATCACAAATATCAACACAACACACTCTGGACTTTATCAACTGAAGATCATCAGCAGCATCAGCAGCAGTAAAAAGATCTTCACTGTTACAGTTCATGGTGAGTCATTGGGGAATGTTTAAATGCAGTTTATATGCATTTAATGCACATTGATATTCTTTTTTTTCTTTTTTTTTTTGCCTGTATATTAACTTACAGTACAGTATGTAGATAATCTCTTTACTGCAATAATTTTCACTTTACATCATTAAACAGTTCCTTTTGATTTAAAACTAAATCATTTATGAAAAGCTGCTTTAAAAAAAATTCATAGCAGCAGCTGAGCTTAATCATGTCATCTGATCAGCTACTGTTATCTGTTTAAGTGAGGATTTAATGTAAAATAAGAATGTCAGATGTGTTTATGAGCACAAACCATGCATAAATGTATCCTTTCAGATCGAAAGTCAAGTGAGGTCATGTTCACATTTCTCTCATGTTGTGTAGTTTTTGTTTGTTTTCAGCAAAAGATCCTCCAGCATCTGTTGGTTTGTGTTTCAGGAGTTTCTGCTGCTGAACGAGATGAAGTGAAGAGAGAGTCAGTGAAGGAGGGAGAATCTGTTACTTTTGATCCTGGTTTAATAAAAAACCCACATGATGTGATGACGTGGTATTTTAATGACATTCTCATCGCTGAAATCATGGAGATCAGAGTAAGATCTGTACAGATGTTCAGTGTAAAGAGAGATTCAGAGACAGACTGAAGCTGGATCATCAGACTGGATCTCTGACCATCACAAACACCAGAAACACAGACTCTGGAGTTTATAAACTACAGATCAACACCGGCAGCATCAGCATCAGCATCACTAGAGTGAAGAGATTCAACCTTACTGTCATTGGTGAGTGTATAATTCAGTTATTTAATGCATTTCCTTTGAGGAATTGAAAAAAACAGTTCAAGTCAACAGTTCCAAAATCAACCCTATAAATGTTGGCTAGTGGACTTTCAAAAAAGAAAAAGGTTTCACCTAATAACATGTTGACTAATGTTACCATGAAAAATGCATAGTGATAGTTTTCCTATCAATGTAAAAAGGTGTATCAGTCAAAGATATTGTAAAGTACTGGATGCATTATCAGTTGCTCTCTCATAATGATGACTGTCTGTCTTCATCTGTTCCAGATTCAGGTCTGTCTATAACTGCTATAGCAGGAATATGTGCTGCTGTTGCTGCTGCTGTTATCCTGGTGGCTGTAGCTGTAGCTGTAACTGCTGGTGTGGTGTGCAGGAAAAAGAGCAAATCTAAGAAAACAAAAGGGAATGTAAGTATTACAAACCGTTGATTTAACAAGATATATGAGATTTACTGTGTATGAATCCTTTAAAATAACAGTTATATGAATTATTTTTTATATTATTAAATAATTAAAAATCTTTTTTAATGTAGGATTGTAAAGGTTATGTTCTGTTTTGTTGTTTTATTATCATGGTTTTGGTTTCTTGTTTGCCTATCTGCTTGCCTGTGTTCCCTGTGCTTATTAGGCTACGTTCAGACTGTCAGTCTAAATCCAATTTTTGTGCATATCCGATTGAAATCAGATCAGAATTAGCTAATGTGCAAAGCAAAAAGAAAAAATAAATCCCATGAAAAGCTACATCCATATGTGGTTTGGAATCCTATTCAAATCACACATCTGGAAATCTGTTTAGGTCTGAACGTCTGATTGGATTGACCATGGTTAATGTAACTTTCTCATGGCACATGAAACGTAAACGTCAGCCATTAGTATAGGAAACATGCTGAAAGTCGCTGGCGAAACAATGCTGTGTTGTTGCAAAGTGCCGGACAAGCAGAAAATGACAATATAACAGAGACATATTTTGAAACCGGTGGAGAAAAGCCAGACACATAGTCCAGCAGGACGGCTACACATTTCTATGTTGTAAAATTTAAATAAGACAACATCTCTATTGCAAACCCCTCCATGTTGCGCTTGTTGTTGTTTTTGGCGTAAGGCGTATGCCTCCAACGCAACGTCATTGCCATAGAAACCAATGCAGATATTCCGGAAAACGAAAGAGCTGCATGGACACTAATCGGATCTGAACATTTGTGATACACAGTGTGGACATCAATCATTTTAGATCAGATTCCAATCGGATACACAAATAATCGGATTTGGACTGAGAATGTGAGTGTATCCTTATTTTTTATAGCTCCTAATTTACGCACCTGTTCAGTTTTACATTGATTACTCTCTCTCTGTATTTAAGCCTTCAGTTCTTTCAGTTCATTCTCGTGTCGTTAATATTTTACATGAGCCTCTTTCACACAGAGATCCTGGAAAATACACTGATTATGTGTCCCGGGATCGTTTGATTTTGGTTCATTCACACTGCCAGTGTTTTTCCTGAATCTGTGCATGTGTTCACATACAGTACATCCCTTAAAGATCCCATAAAGACACATGACTTGCCGTGTTTGCAGACATTTTTCGTACTTCCTTTGTTCCTTGATGAACAAATCATGGAATTGTGCAACGTGAATGTTGATCTGCATTTAAAACCCCCGGTCAAAGAGTTGCACGATAACTACATCACTTAATGTTTGTGTTCATACAGAAGGCACTAGCAATTTTATGGCAATTTTACGGGATTGAACGCTCTGTGTGAAAGGGGCTTTGGCTTGTTGAATAAGTCTTTAATTACACAGTTCCTTGAATATAGCAATTAAAGACTTTTCTAGTAATTCTTCAGCATCTTGCAACCAAGGGTTTAACATAAATGTACATTGTTAAGTTATTGGTTACACTTTATTTTAAGGTGTCATTGTTACAGTGTAATTATATATTTAAGTACTGAGTAATATTAAGCAACTACATGTACTTACTATAGGGTTAGGGTAGGATTAGGATTTGGTTGAGGGTTAGTTGCATGTAATTATGCATAATTTACTGTTATTACTATGGTAATGATTTGCTGATCAAGAAACATTTCTATTATTATCAATGTCGAAACCAGTTGTGCTGCTTAATATTTTTGTGGAAACCGTGATACATTTTGTTTTTCAAGAATATTTGATTATTATTTGATTATCCATTTTGGATGAACTATCCATTTATTAAGTAGATTTTTGCATCTTTCTGAGTCTTTCAGGCCCCAAACAAAACACGAGGAATAAACAGGCTTAGATTTTGTACAATAGCAAAAGTTATACAAAACCAAACAGAGACATTTCAGTCATTCCTCCCTCTACTTCCATCAAGCTAAAATATGCCCCATTTTGCATTACACAGGTGGCGTGTGGGTCATTATAACAGCTAAAGCTCCGTGCTTGATTGAGCTGATAATAACTGATTGTACCTCCTCAAGCATGAGCTAATGTCTGTGGCCTCATTTGCATGCCGTACAGGGCTAATATCCATGTGTCAGCGATCATAGCTGCTGTCCACTGTAATAGTCTCCGCTCACAAATATCAGAATTTAATAAGAGACATGTTCATATTTCTCTTGCACCAGACCTGCAACGGGTTCCCAGAAAGTCGCTAAGCTTTTCTAAGGCACAAAGCAGTAATTTGATTTGAAAAAGGCCACACATGAATTTGAAAGAGACAATCATCAGTCCCAGCACGCGGAGCGACTCTGCTCGGCATTGCTTGAATTGTAGAGTGATTGTCTCTGAAAGGATGTAACTGCTGCAGGAAAAAATGCCATTAACTGCTGGAAAGCATTACTGGCATGTAAATGTTATGCAAAAGTGTGTAAATTAGAACCTTTATGAGACATGTAATATCCAATATCCATTGCAATTTAAGTCTTCAATACCTCCCTGATTAAAAAAGTCATAAAGTCTCTGTTTGTGTGATAGTGTCCTTAGATGCACCACTATGTCATCTGCTGTGTGATATTTATGCAACCTTTAATAAATACCTGATATTTGATGTTTAAATCTGTCAGGTCCGACATGGCCATCTTTGTGCTGGAGAGGTAAGGTTCTCTGATAAATATTGATAAGGCTAACTCTTTTCATTAGTCTGATTTAAAAGAAGGCTGGGAGTGCAGTCATGGTCTTGCTCATGTCATAACGTATAAGCCGTATGGTTGATCCACCATCTATAATGTACCACAGCCTAAGCCCACAAAAGCCTAATGTGGAAAACAGGAGAAATTCAGTGGTTAAAAAAAAGAAAAAAAAGTCTGGTTACAGTAAATACTTATGAGCTAGTGCCTTTTAAAATATTTATCTTTAAAAAAGCCATTCTTTATATGTATAATATATTTAATGATATATATGATGCATATAATAATAATAATGGAAATTATATAGTAACCAAAAATAATAAAATACCCTTTAATCGAGTCACTTCATCATATAATCAAGCCTATTACAACACACTCTGGACATTGGAGTAATACAAATTATATAAATAAATAAATATATCACTCTAGGAATTATTATTATTATTTTTTGTTTACATTGGCAGCATTTACAAAACTAATTACAAGCATTTAAGCGTATGAGTACATCGATAAAAAAAAAAGGTTTTTAAGATCATGAGGATCATTTATTCTGAATTTTAGCACAGTTATTAAAGATCCTGGCACAGACTTCGCATAATTTATGATCAATTAATGCACTTGACGAACCACCAAATCACTAAAAGACTCTTTAGTGTGCCACCTATTTCACTTTCTATGTGCTGGTTGGGGGTGAACACAAAACACACGCATCCTGAAATGTTAATGATGATTGCTGCTGAAAGCCTTGAATTAGGAGGGTACGCTTCAGAGCCTGGGCGTCCAAAGAGGCCCCGAGACTGTTTGAATAAGGGGGGCTCCTTTTGTATGTATAACAGACTGTCATCTACATGTTTCACTCCTTCCCATAGTCCGCCTTTATCATCCTGTCCTGACTAAGTGACATTGTTTTGATAAGATAGCCTCTTTAGCTTGAGAGTGAGAGAGCGGTTCCCACACTGCTGAAGTTCTGGAGCTCTGAATGTTTCTCTTATCATCAGCGTTGTGGTCTCAGCGGATGTACTTACCTGCCCGGGAGCTGTCTGTCAAAAGCCTTCTCGAGAACCAAGTGTGAGTTGCAGTTCAATGTGAGAGCCAATAGGGGGCAGACTGAGCAACTTGAATGGTAAAACTCCCCAACACACACTATCTGAATGTTTGTGCTTTAAATTGTGTGCTTGGGTGGCTGTTTGCATGTTCACAGAATACATCATATAACCGGAAAGGCTTTAGTATTCATGCTTTGTCATGAGGATCTGAGCAGACACATGTGTTTAAGCAGCATTAATAAGTGAGGAATCAGAGAGGTGTATCACACATAATGAATGACAACTGTACAGCAAACACAGACCTGGACACAGTTGCAACAAACTAATGAATGCTGTTCATCATGAACCTTTAGTATAGGATTCACAACATTAGTATTTAGTAAACACTAAAAAATAATTAATCTGCTGCACGATATTGAATAATGCGATTCTCAAATAATCCGATATTCGATATGCGATACGATAATGCTTTAACTTCTGAAAGTGAACAGCAGTGTTAAACTTTGGCATTACATAAAATCATTTAATCATTTGTCATTTAAACGTCAGTTGTAGGGTTTCAGGTAGGCCTACATTAGGTTTATTTAACAACAGAAATTGAATAAACAAATGTAAAAAATAAAACACTGCTTAGTCTTTACTTTATGAATTAAATATATACTGATTCTTATCAAAGCAACAAAAGTTATTCCAGCATGAGCAGTGAGTGATTTACTGTCTTTTGTTGTTTCTTTAACATTAAGCACAAATGAAGCAGGTTTATTAGGCTGCTGTCCCTTTAAGAACTACACGGATCCATGTTACACGTGCGCTTTCTTCTTTCTCTACTGTTTACTCCACTTAAGACAGTTATGTCTTAACTTTCTTTAAGACTGCGTTAACGTGAATCCTCACCAAGACTGGAATTTCAACATGATCTCACGACGAATTCGTACGAGTGATAAAAAGGTGGCTAATTCGTATGAATTCGTACGACCTCACTCGTACGAATTTGTACGATTTGTCTAAGCCCACGTGATGGGTAGGTTTAGGGGCGGGGTCAGGGGTAGGTCATTCGTATGAATTCATACGAATTGGGCAATTCGTAAAATATGTACGATTTTGCAAAAAACGAGTGAGGTCGTATGAATTCGTATGAATTAGCCACCTCGTAGAATTCGTACGAATTGCCGTGATATCAGGCTGGGAATTTTGACATAATTTTGTGTGCATTTGGCCATTTAGTAATTCAGGATCACGCTCTGTCTGGGAGGCGGCTTTTATGCGCGTGAGTACTTTGCTTATTGCCTTAATAACTATAAGCATGTCACACCTAGGCTATGTAACAGTCATGTGTCCAGTCTCTGCGGCGACCTAAAACCTGCACTTTTTGTAATCTTTTGGAGTATTATTAAAGGTATGCAGTTATCGCAAGCCGTTGCGATATGCATATGGTAATATGTACACTTGCGATAACTCGATATATCGAGATATATCCTGCAGCGTTATTAATATTTAAGAGCTGTCGGGATGGATTTCAAGGGAAATTGCATATGTCATCGGCCTGTGCTTGTCGCAAAGAATATAAAAAAAAGTGTAACTTTATCGTATACAACCTTAAGTGTGGCGGCATACAATGAAAACAGACCAAAAATAAGTCAAATTAAGTTAAAGGACAGTAGTGTAAATGGAGCGAGTAACAGTTACCTCGTGCCATTCATTTCATGGCAGACGATGACATACTGTACATCACTCAAAAGTTTCAAGTCTTTCATCATCAGTGCTGTACCCAGACACATCAACCACACCAGACATACAAGGTTTGGATCTCAGTGTGAGCTGTCACTGGACTCATCTGAGTTCCAATCGTTCTGGGTCTTGGTTACAAATCATGAAAGGAACAGAGAACAATTATAACAGCACCAAGCAGAGATTAAAAGAATATGTGAGGAGGCACGGGGCAACGCGGAGAGGGGGGAACACAGATATGGAGAGGGGGGAACACAGATATGGATAGGGGGAAGGATCCTGAGTGTAGATGTTATGCATGCAGACTTTAATAAAAGAAGGATAGGGAGAGATTTCTCTGTCAAATGCACAGGTCCCTGGTGGCTGCATTGCGAGTGTTTGAGACATTAACTTTACATGAGTGTACGGGAGGTGCTGTAGAACGCACAAAGAATGTTTTTGAAATAATGCTTATAATAAGTTGACTATATGGGATCATATCTGTGCATTTAGTCTCACACAATTAAATAAATAAAAATTGTCTCCACACTGATGTAATGTTGTTTATACTATTAATTATACTTCAATTTAGTTCCACACTGAAAAAAGATAATTTTCTTAATTATAGCATTTTGCCTTGTTGTCCAGTAAAACTATCTAAACATCATTAAAACAAGAAACATTTGCAAAATGTCTCAATATTCTATGTCTTACTCTTAATTTAAGAAAATATATCTGGAATTTAGTCAATGAAATAATAAAGTTAATTCAAGATATATTCTTTGAAAACAAAATCCTATCTTACACTGTTTTGCTTTTTAAGCAAATTTCTAAATTTACTGGAAAAGTTTTTGCAGTGCATGTCATATTGGATTTTAAAGCAACTTTAAGCATCATTAATCTTTGAGGACGAACAGGTCAAAATATGGATAATATACTTTAATAAATATAATAATATATACTTAATATATATACTTTATAAAATATTAAACAGATGGAAATCATATTAGTTTGTGTTCCTTCAACATGTCACAATTTGGTGTACATTGAAGTAAATTTGTATACTTTAGGTCTGGTAGACATTGGCAAAATTGTCCATATGTACTGATTTCTAAAATGAAATCGTAAAATTGTAAAATTGTACAACTTAAAATAAATAAAAAATAGGAAAATGTAATTCAATGTATACAAATATTTCTTAATGGAATTTTACAGTATCATTTTACTTATATATAAGTCCTGCCATATGTTTATTTATTTTTTAATTTGATACACCATCTCTCTTGTATATATATCACAATGGGGAAAAAAAGTTGGTTGCAATTTTGGTTTCTTTTCAAAATGAACATGCTTTTTTGATCTTGTTATCTTTTATCAAGTACTACAGTTTTTTATTGAAGCAGAGTAAAAGGCTCATCACGTGTTGGGGGTACAAATTCAAACCTGCAGGGCTATAGAAACGAACTACACATGCATCCTACCCAGTCTCTCTTTCTTTGTTTAATATTCCATCAGTTCATGCCCTCAAGTCAATGGGCTAATGTGAAACCACTCTGTTCTTATATAATGCAGGGGCTGCTGGAGTGTCCTCCACCTGAAAGCCTGGAAAGAGAGGCTCACTGGCTCTCCCTTGTGTGAAATGAAAGGTTGGTGTCTTTTCAAAGCTGACAGCTGTCACAGGCATAGGCTGAGGAAGGTTAACCATCTCTCATAAAGCGATGTTGCCTTACTGTGTGTTTGAAATGCAAGTACGAATGCTTGAGGTGGGGAACAACATATCATACCGCTTGAGGTAATAATAGAATAGTCAGTAAAAGTAGGGACTTCAAATAATCCAATGATTATTATAGACTAGAGGCTCGGGATATTTAAAATATTCATACAAAGCTAAGTCATTTTTACAGAGCAAAATAGAAAGTTCATTGCGTAAATAATCAATCGATAATGTGCAGTCAATCGTCATTATTGATAAATAATTCCCAAGGTCGTAGGGACAACAAACTGATCGTCTGACTGTCTGTAATCCTGTTTAGTGTACATCTACTTACCAAATAAATAAATAATTGGACATGAAATATAGAGTATATTTTAATTTCTTTATTTTGTTACTTATATTTATTTGTTATATTTGAATTTTTATTTATTTATTGTATTTTAATTAAATTTTAGATTTAATAAAACATTTTTGAGAGTTTTGCCTGTAATGCTATAATCAGAGAAAATAGTCAATTGAAAAGGCTGTAATATTTTGTCCTCCCACTCCCCTTTTTTTACTCACTTTGCTAGAAGCAATGGGCTTTTTCAGATAGAGTGCTGGCCAGAAGCGCTGTTGGCGATCTGCATTCGGCATTGAGCTGAATGACTTGGATTGGAGTGTTGAGATGATTTGGTTTTGGGCTTTTCCTCCAGCTCAGTTTAGCCTGATCTGATTTCATTTAAGCTCTGATGTTGCAGAAAAGAGTTTCTCTGTCATTATTTTATGTGTGCACATGTGACCTTGTACAATCTTCAACTAATTCCTGACCTGTGCTGTCATGGTCTGGTGAGTTGGTCAAATTACAGCGCATGTGTTGTTGGTCTTTCTGGTTATGTTACATTTTGTAAGATAACATTTGTCATCCTGCTGGATCCGTTGTTATTGCAGTTGTGTGTTCGCAGAGCAAATTATGGACAAAATCTCTTTCTTTCTTTCTTTCTTTCTTTCTTTCTTTCTTTCTTTCTTTCTTTCTTTCTTTCTTTCTTTCTTTCTTTCTTTCTTTCTTTCTTTCTTTCTTTCTTTCTTTCTTTCTTTCTTTCTTTCTTTCTTTCTTTCTTTCTTTCTTTCTTTCTTTCTTTCTTTCTTTCTTTCTTTCTTTCTTTCTTTCTTTCTTTCTTTCTTTCTTTCTTTCTTTCTTTCTTTCTTTCTTTCTTTCTTTCTTTCTTTCTTTCTTTCTTTCTTTCTTTCTTTCTTTCTTTCTTTCTTTCTTTCTTTCTTTCTTTCTTTCTTTCTTTCTTTCTTTCCATCATGAAAGACTAACAAACTGGGCCTTTGTGAGAAATACCTCCTTCTTTCTCCTCAAGCTATCTCGGACTCCCTCATGGCTATTATTCAGATTTCCCTGTCACGTGACCTTTGACCTCAGCTCCTATATATATATATATATATATATATATATATAAAATCTTAATGACTTCAAATTTTTTAACATGTGTATATTGAATTTCATAATATTTTTATATGTTGAAATAGACGTTTTTATATCGCAAAGAAACAATAAATATAGATACATGTTCAAATAACACATTGTTAAATGTGCAGGTTTTTTTTCTTGTATTTTTTCTTCATTTAATTGCATATTTCACTATTTTAATAGAGCAGCCTTATGATTTCTAAAACCTTATCTGCCTGTAAAATCGTTGTGTGTTTGTTTATTTATTTTACATCTGAATTTGGTTTCGGCAGCTGTCCCAGAAGTGGGCCATCCCACTGGGAAAAGCCCCAGCGCTCCCTATGGCCAGCCCATCCTTGGTGCAGAGACAAATGTAATGAGCAGTATCATTCACAAATGGCAGTGGTAGAACAGTCTTGGTCTTTGATTAAATGAAGAGGAGTTCAGCCGTGGCATTGTTATTGATCGCACAGAACAGATCGACTAATATACAATCTGAGTCATGTCTTTGGGTCACTAAATTGATGAGCCACATGAGGTCAGTTAAGACAGGGCCAGGTCACTATGGAGACCGAGGAAGGTCTCTATGACAACCAGGAGGACCCTGTGTCTCCTTGCCATTGACCTTGGCATTTATGCCTTGATAGTATTGGTCATATACAGAGTTGAACAAACTGTTTAAGGATTTTTATCTCTGTTCCGACATGAAGAAATAGTCATGATGTGGCATTCGTATGTGTCTGCGAGAGAGAGTATTATTCAAGTTCTTATTCAACATTTCTTAATGCTGTGGTGTCTGGAGGCAAACAGCAGATATGAGCCTGAGGGGACATATGTGATTTAGGATTTGTGCCCACCGAGGTTCCCCCAGGCGAAGCAGACTCCAGCTGAACCCATCTGTGCAGAGAGAGACGCGTTATCATGGTCGCTCAGAACGCTTCATTACTGCTTTTTCCTTCCCTCTGTGGCTTAGTTTTTTTCCCAATCAGATATCAAGTACTATCAAGGCTGATACCATTGTAGTTATATCCATTTGCCATTAAAAAGCTATTAATATTAATTTAAAAGACCCTAAACAACATCTATTTTTTTAACGTTCTATTGATCACTTGAAGCTTATGCATTTATTTTTAGGGCTGGGTATCGATACAGATTCTGATTCAATTCAATTCACAAGCTATTATTTTGATTTGGTTCGATTCTGTTTTTGATTCAATTCTAATCCATTTAGGTATGTTTCCAATCCATCCATAATCCAATTACATTTGAAAGAAATGTTCTCTCGTCTTTCATTAAAAGAACGTATAGGAGTCGTTGGTTTCGGCAATTGGACTACACTAGTCGTAATGTATGTTTTTGATTCACTGAAATGAACCAGTGCATAAGAGTAATTTGTTCATTGTCACGCTCTATGTTTGTATTATTATGTATTTTATTGTTTCACATTCAATATAGACTGCAAACTCACATTCATAACTTGGGGATAATATCATTTCTTTTGCATAAGCACTGAAAATTAGATTCAGCGGTTACGACTGAGGCGCTGAAGATTCAGTAGTGGCAGCATAGATTCAGCAGTGTCTGAAGTATTGATGCTTCAAGATTGATCCGTCCATTCCTGCTGCATCTAGATTACTTCATGTTCTCTTCTGTGCTTCCTTGTGCATCTCATGTTTTTCCCCTCTTTTTATAACTTTCTAAGTTTCCCTCTGTTTTTCCTAGTCTCTCATCTTTGTATTTCCTCTGGTAGGTCCTGAGGGATAAACCCTTGTACCTATGTTTTTTTTTTTATATATATATTAAGTTCTCTAGGGACCAAGCAACATAAACACACATACTCACACACACACACACACACACACACTCCTTGTAATCCTGTGTGATGTCTCTCGCACATCTGCCCCGGGCCCTTCATTTTCAACCAGTCCATCACATTGGTTCCGGTCCATCCGAAAGATAGATGCCTGGTGTGGGCTTTAAAATAGAATAATGTATACATAATTCATGCAGTGCCAACCCTAGAGCCTCTCATTAAACTTTACACGGCAAATGGGGAAGACAGCCACATATTAAATGTTTCTCTCACTCACAGATGTCCTTGCATAATGATATTTGAGAATGGAGGAAATTTGAAATGGAAGCGGCCTGATTTCAGACTTAATATACCAATATGATGTACTCTGACTGAACTTTAAAACACTGATTGCTGTTTTGTTGCTCCATTTAAAAAAAAAAAAAAAAAAAAAAAATATCACACCCCCCTTTAAAAAAAGGTTTTATCCAACCCCCATTGCAAATCAGGTTTATTGGCAAAATGTACAGACTTTCAGCTGTTTTCAATGGAAAAATCAAACAAAGTTAATTGAAATAGCTCAACACAACAAATCTAACTGAAAATGCAACTTTTAATGACTTCTGCAGTTTCAAAATTATTCAACCCCTTCATGGCAAGCATCTTTAGTACTTAGTAGAACAGCCTTTTGCTGTCAGAAGCTGCTTCAAACGAGATGTATAACCAGACAGCAGCCTTTGAGACACAGACACCCCTTTGCAGTCGATATGCCCCCTCGATGCGCACTTTTGCAGAGCCTGCACATGTGCACCTGCTGTGGATCACCAACCCAACAGTCAAAGCGTTACATCTTACATCTAAAGACTGACAGTGTTTAGGGTGCAATTTAGGACAAAGTCACACATGGCTAATGGAAAATGTTAGCGTTTTAAGTATTTATGTATTGTCAAAATCAGTATACATTTTGGTATGGAAAAGCCACATATGGTCCCACCTTAATGCTTTTCATTGGAAATTTTTTTCCACAAAGTAATATTTTACATTTTAGAAGCAATACAGGTTCATGTTGAGCAAATCACTGCGTTTTTGCAAAATAGATGAAAGCTTCAAACAAAATATATGTCTCATATATTGGTAGGTAAGATTACGTTAAAAAAAAAAAAAGTTCACCAAGGCTGCATTTATTGGATCAAAAATACAGCAAAAACAGTACTATTGTGAAATATTATTACAATTCAAAATAACTGTTTTCTGTTTTGATATATCTTAAAGGGGTCCTCCTCCTATTATGCCCTTTTACAATGTGTGGTGTACTAGAATATGCTTTCAAAACACATTTTTTTCACATATTTTACATTATTACAGCTCCTCCCTTCCAGTGTGTCCGAATTTTTTTTTTTACAGTCTATGGTCCGAACATAGATATCATATAATAAAGGCTAGATGTCTCGTCCGCGCTGCTGGCCAATGGAGGTCGACGTCCGCACACGGCGGCCATCTTGCCACAGGGAGCTCGCTCACTCGTAACATTGTGTTAATGGTGCATGTACTTTTCAATAACCATAACTTGCTCAATTTTCTACCGATTTTCAAACGGTTTGGTTTGTTATAAACATCACAGATGTAGTTATGACACTGCATACATATGAATAATTATAACAATGGACTTCCATGTGAAAGCATTATAGCCACGTTAATAACGTTTGTAAGAAACCAAACCGTTTGTAAATTCGTCAAGATTTCAGCGAGATGAGAGGATTTGTGTGCGTGCTGATCACTCACCTTACTTCAGATACCACAGAGCTCGCCAGAAAGCTTCCCTGTGACAAGATGGCCGCCGGTGATGCCGTTCGAGACTCCGCCATAAGACATCTAGCCATCTAGCTCTCCCAGTTTAAAACTAGATTAAAGTCGCATCTCTTCAGCCAGGCATTCATATAATCCTACAGTTCAAACTACAATCCGGCCTCTAGCTCAT
>FLSR01000533.1:447194-463754 GCA_900092035.1 Leuciscus waleckii
TTTAAAGTTGAAACAATGTTGGATTTTAAGTTGTGATAAATAATCGCAGCAATTTTTTTTTTTTTTTTTACAGTGTATGTTTTCCTTACAGTGCAGTATAAGTGTTGAATATTATGTGCATGTGATGAACATGATCATCAGTGCTGGTATTGTGTTTTTAATCACATTATTTGTAGTTGGTATGCTAAAATGCACATTGCCGTCAACCTTCAGACAGCACATATCAATATGCACCTTGCACGTTGCATTTGTGTTAATGTCAAGCAGGCTGCAGACATCTGTGATCAATAGGGAGATCGATATCTAAATGCTGGCCTAACCATTAGGTAGCCAGAGATGTTTGTAATGTTGTTGATGATCCAATACATGTTTTTCTGTCCTACACTTGCAATTTATGCTTCCAAAATGATTTCAATAATCATCTCCAACCACAAAAAGAGAAAAGAAATCTCTTAAAACGTAACAAATAAAGAACTTGAATTGTTTTTCCAGTGTTTGCATGTGCATATACTGAGCAGTCTTTCTCCTCTCTCCTCCGGGGCTCTCCTCTGATAACTGGAGCATCAGGAGCATGTGCTTTGCTGATGAATAGATGTAATGAATGAAGAGAAATCGGCTAATAGTGCAGTGAGGCCTCTGTATTGATCTAAGTCCAGGGGTAGATTGAATGGATGTATTGGGATGCATCTTTGTGCCCTATTATTGAGAAGAAGACAGATGAAGGTAAAGTGTGTGTGTATGTTTAATTTTAATCAAGAGATGCTGAGAAACATTAAGTAATGTGGGTAAGATTACAAATCTCAACTTTTTAGATTCTTTATTAAACGGATGGTTTGCCCAAAATAAAATTCTGCCATTACTCACCTTCATCTTTTGGAGCAGAAGATATTTTGAAGATCGTCACAGTGTATTTTGTAGTGTTCATACAATAAAAGTTAGTGGTCCTATTTTATTTATTTATCTTTTGAGCCTCAGTGTTCTTTAAGATATCTTCTTTTATGTTCCAGAAGAATTAATGTCATACAGGTTTGCAGTGACATGAGGGTGAATAAATGAGGACAGAATTGTAATTTTGGGTGAACTATCCTTTTAAGACTATTATTTATAAGGCTTTTGTCCTCCTTGGGACAGTTGTCTTGTCCCCACATTGTCGGTGATTGCACAATGATGATAAATCATTTCAGCTTTACTCATAAATATTAATTAGGGGGCTTCATGTAGTTAATATTCAAATGGCCCAGTAGTCCTAGCTAATTTGCGACGTTTTAGTGAAGAAATAGGCGCTAGAACTAAACTGTTTGTCAAAAGCTTCTGTTTGGTCTTAAAATTGTTGTTCATGTTAATGGCAAGCAAAATAACACATTATTATCAAAGTCCCTTTCATTTCACTTGGCAGACATCTATGAAACGCCTCTCGAGCTGATATTTCTGTCATGCAAGTACTCCTATCTCTTTGAATGGGGAAACATCAAGTTATCCAAAGCTGTTTACCAAGCTTACAATTAAATGTTATATTTGAAATCATAATGCAATCTGACAACAACTGTCTGAATTTTGTTTCTAAATGTTCAAATCATGAATAAAAAAATCAAAAAATTCAAGCTGATCCAGCCATTGCGCATGTAATAAATAAAATAGCTAAATAGCTGCAGTGTCTCAATTGAAATCCTCATACTACTATTTCAGCCTTAGATATGGTAATCATAGTAGGAGTAGTATACTAGTCGAATTCAGTGAATGACTGTACCACTTTTATTTAGAAGGCGTGACTTATTCTGCCATGTTGCACAATGCACTTTCTCCCATTCGTGATAATAGGAGTGCACCATCTTTGTATATGTAAAGTCTTTCTTTAGTCTGTAATGTCTGCTATTATTTACCAAAAAATTAGTGGTGCAAACTTAGAAATGTCTAAAAGGGGATAAAACATTTTTTTTACGTCTCTGCTTGTGGGAGCATTTTGTCCAACATCAAACCAGCCTGGACCAGCTTGGAAATGTATGCTAGTCTAAGCTGGTCTTTTCAGCAGGCATATATAATATATAAGCTATTGGAATACACACATACACACTGACATGAATAAATGAGTGGTACCAAATCAACAAGAAACACTTCATCATCATGTGCCTAATCATCTGCTAATAGCCACTATTATATAGTTGGTCCAGACCCCATGTTAGCTCGACCCTGGAGCAATTACAACTCACATCAGCTAGTCTGAATATATTATTAGCTTTATCTCGCCATATCCCGACCCCATCAACCAATCCCTCACATTCTCCTTTCGTCTCATTCTGTTCCTCTGTGAAATCTTGCTCAGTACACTGAAATAACATGCTAATATTCAAATGTTTCCATTTATGAGATGAAACACTTGAATCTATTAACAATGATCACTGTGATTATAATTGCAAGATCTCAAGGACAAGGAAAAGAGAGTCAGCAGGGTAAAAAACAATGCAGTCACAGGTCAAAAATATCTCATGGCTCTTTGAAATATTACTTATTCATTTAGCTGTGGCACAAACAAAAGTAACAAAATGTTTTAGCCTCTCAAAAGACTTTTCAGGGTGTTTGTTTTATTTACTTTGCTCATTTCTGAGTTTCACTAATTTGGCCCTCACAGTATAATTATATTTGGAATTTACTTGCATAAGAAATGTAAACCAATACTCTTTACTCACTTTTTTATATTATGTTTTTTTTCTTTCTGTTGTATTTAAAGGTACACTACTCGCCATCGACATCTGTGGTTGAAACATAACATTATAATTAAATAGTGGAGTAATATTTTTACACTGGTTGCACTTCGGCAGAGCTCTTTTGTGAGTTTTTTTAGCGGATATGACTAACTACTACATCAAGATAACTGATAAGAAGTCCTAGGCATAGGTGAAAATTTAATCTGAGCAAGTAAATATCATATAGTAGCCAGACCTTATATTCTTTGTTTACAGAGATAAGCCTGACATTTCTTGCCAAATTGAACCCTACAGTCACTCACTGTTGTATCCCTGCTGAAAAATCCAGCTTAAACCATCATGGATTCCCTACTGGTACAGGCTGGTTTATGCTGGTTAGTGCTGGCATAGTGCTGGTTCATGCTGTTGAAAGCTAGTATAGTGCTGGTCTAGCTGGTGGACCAGCATATTCATGCTGTTCTCAAGCTGGTGAAGCTGGTTCACCAGCATGGTCTTGCAGGGTTGAGTGTGAGTTTATTTATTTTGGAATTAAAGTTTGTAAAACATTAACCGGTTCCTGCCTCCTTCTTCCCTGAACTACTAACTTCATCACAAATATAAGGTTTAAACATATGATTTATTGAATTATATGATTATAACCTTGTCATTTATTTTACTTTCATTGCAGTCAGGAGCAGGAAATATTAAATGTTGAATATAGTGATAGCATGCACTTTCAACAATTGCTGAAAGAGAATTAATTCAATCAAAGTCAATGGCCCAACAAAGGGAACACTAATCACCATAATGGTGATTTCGAACAGACTTCAAAACCTTTGTTATATGTAACATATGAAATAAATAAAATCAAACTCGTTTGTAATAAGTGAATATGGTAATGCTGTTTTTGGAGTTGTTTAAACATCCTCTGGTGAGATATTTCTTTTCATTTGCAGTTGAATTCATCTAAGGCTCTGTGGCTGTAAGTCAGTTGTAGTTGTTGTGTTTCTGCTAATCTATTCTCTTTTTCTGTTCTTGTTGATTCTTTTAAATTATTCTGTTTGTCAACCACAGGTGTCATCACTAATGCTCCATGATCACTTGTAGAGTAAATCTTCTTCATTTCACTAACTGCAACATTACTTCAGTGTTACTTTTACTCTCTATAGATTGGGACCTTATTAAAACTGAGCAGTGTTTTTTTAACACTGGGGATTTTACTGTGTAAACGTAACCAACAACATTCATTTTTCTTTATTAAATGAAGTTCAAAACGTAGGTTCGGGAGGAGCCTAAACATTCAGTCCTGTCAATCATCAGTACGAGCATACTATATAAGCATCAGACACCACATCATCTCATTGACAAATTCTTCTGGCAGATGACCCCACCCTGCCCTTTGAACCATGTCCCAACCAACCCGATGAGCTCCAGCAGCACTTTATATAGATAACGAAAAAGACGCATTGGGATTGACATTTAGAGACATTCTGAACTCTATTGGAGTTAGACAACACGTGTCAGGACCTACTCATTGTCATAATCTTACTTTAGATCTAATTTTGTCACATGGAATCAATGTTAATGCTGTTGAAATTCTGCAGCAGAGCGATGACATCTCAGATCATTATCTAGTCTTGTGTATACTCCATTTAGCCAAGGCTGCAAAGCCGACTCCGTGTTACAAATATGTTAGAACTATCCCTTCTGCCACTAAAGATTGCTTTATTAATAACATTCCTGATCAGTTTCATCTCCTCAGCATCCCAGATAGCTTAGAAGAACTCGATATTGCGACAGTCATCAGACCAAATTTCTATCAGGCTCCGCACCTCCTCACAACTCCAACTTTGTCCGCGAGCTGTCAAGCTTAAAGTGCAACTGTCAACAAACATTTCTCCTCATCCCATAATGCACAGCGCAGCTGACTACGGCAACTGGTTTAGTCCAAAAATGCGCAGTTCTTTGGCAGTTGGTTCTGTTCGAGGTCGGATCATGTTCTCACCACAAACGAACCACTCCAGTGTTTGTTTGAAAGCGTACGGAGACCACCTCTTCGAGGAGGTCTCGGTACGCTTGTTTGTTCCCGCTTTTGGTGCGCACTCGAGTGCGACTGCCGCATTCACACCTGCCCAAACGAACCGCACCAATGGGGAAAACGAACTCTAGTGCGATTCAACCGAACTAAACGAGGCAGGTGTGAAAGCACCCTTAGACACAGTTGCTCCTTTGCGCTTAAAGAAGATTAAAGAAAATAGTCCAACACCACGGTACAACGAGCACACTCGGGCCCTTAAGAGAGCAGCCAGAAAAATGGAGCGCAACTGGAAGAAAACAAAACTAGACGTTTTTCGAATTTCACGATTGCATACAGAAAAGCCTTAAAACTGCTAGATCTGCTTATTTTTTAACTCTTAGAAGAAAACAAACACAACCCTAGGTATTTATTTGACACAGTGGCTAAATTAACAAGAAAGAAAACTTCTACTTCTGAAGTTTCCAAAGAGCATAATGTAATGACTTTATGAACTTCTTTACTTACAAGATCAGGAAGGCAGTGCATTGTAGTCTCCCTGAGGAAAAATTCCATTAATTCGTTGCAATAGGAGAGGAAGAATTGTCTAAACTTAAATCATCTAAATCAACAACATGTATGTTAGACCCTATACCGACTAAGCTACTGAAATAAATGCTTCCAGAGGTCATAGATCCTCTTCTTAATATCATTAATTCATCTTTGTCACTAGGATATGTACTGAAAACTTTTAAGCTGGCTATTATTAAACCTCTTATTAAAATAAACGCAACCTGATCCTAGAGAATTAGTCAATTACAGGCCGATCTCAAATCTACCCTTTTTGTCAAAGATACTAGAAAGGCGGTATCCTCACAACTAGGTTCCTTTTAGAAAGAAATGATATCTGCGAGGATTTCCAGTCAGGATTTAGGCCGTACCATAGTACTGAGACTGCTCTCATTAGAGTTATTGATTTGCTCTTATCATCCGATCATGGTTGTATCTCTCTATTAGTGTTACTCGATCTTAGTGCTGCATTTGATGCCATTGACCACAACATTCTTTAACCCTCTGAGGTCTGAGCTGTTTTCTGACCCTGGAGGTGTTCTGACATGCTCTGACATTTGTGTTTTTTTCTGTTACTTGTGACATTTTCATGGCTAAAGTCTAATTACACTGTATTCAGCACAAACTCTGCCACAATAATATATCAGCAGCATGTATGTAAAAGAGTGTAGAGTTTTGAGATTGTCATATATATGCGTGGTGTGAAAAAACAAAAAAAAATTCTCACTGAAATAAGGCCATGAAACCCATACTGATTATTTCTTCACAAGACTTTTGAAAATTGTATCACGTAGCCTAGAATATTTGCTCCAAAACTATGTGAAAAACTCCCTGACTGCTCATTCAGATAAGACAATATATTGATTTAAAATTTCAAAGAGGTGTTTTGTGTAAAAAAGCCATAGGCGAGGGGGGGTGATATTCTCATAAATATGAAAGTTTTAAACCCCTGTTCGCGTTGCATGTGGAGATTTGCATGTGAATCTCTTTTGCGCGAGTGGGCGTGGTCGAATTAAAAGTAATTAGCAAGCGTTTGAGATACTGGACATCCTGTTGGTTTTATACAAATTACTTAAACAGAGAGTATTTGTTTTCAGTTTGAATCCGATCATTTATAAGTACACACTTAAATGTGTATAAAGGTATATGGCTCATAAATGTGTGAAGTATTCGCTGCGTTTTGTTTCAGTTTATAGACGTGCTCAAGAAAAATAAGTTCACCGCGACGGAGGGGCAGAACGCGCACCCTGTTTATTTTCTTTATTTTACAAAAGTACAATGTTTTGATTTGATTGTAAGTGGACACATACAAAAGTAGAAATATCACAGATTCTTTTTTTATATTTCTTTTTTCTGTATAACCATAAATGACGGAGTAATTTAAGTTTATGTTGCTGCTATGTGAAAAAAATCCATCAAAACGCGTCGGCGTGTTTCTCGACCTCAGAGGTTAAAATAGACTCGAAAATTATGTTTAAACATGACCTGAAGGCTATAGATTATTGTAATGCTCTTATGGGTGGTTGACCTGCATGCATAATAAACAAACTACAGCTGGTCCAAAACAGCAGCTCGAGTTCTTATCTAGAACCAGGAAGTATGACCATATTAGCCCGGTTCTGTCAACACTGCATTGGCTCCCTATTAAACATCGTATAGGCTAAATTGTAAAATATTGCTGATTACTTACAAAGTACTAAATGGTATGGCTCCCAGTACTTGAGCGAGCTCTTAACGAATTATAGTCCTTCACGTCTATTGCGATCTCAAAACTCTGGCCAGTTGATAATACCTAGAATATAAAAATTGACTGCTGGCGGTAGATCCTTTTCCTATTTAGCACCAAAACTCTGGAACAGTCTTCCTAACATTGTCCGGGAAGCAGACACACTCTGTCAGTTTAATTCTAGACTAAAAACACATCTCTTTAACCTGGCATACAAAACACATCTTCCTATTATTCCTATCCTATTATATATTATTAGGTTGCATAAATTAGGTCAGACGGAACCGGGAACACTTCCTATAACACACGATGTACCGGTTACATCATAAGAAGAATGACATAATGTTAGTCTTTCTGCTTATTCCGACATTTACTGTAATCAGCTGGATCCGGGCCATATCCAGATCAGATGGAGGACCTGCGCCTAGACACGACCACAACGCATGATGTAGTCAGCCGAATTCGGACCGTATCCAGATCAGATGGAGGACCTGCACCTATACACGACCACAACGCATCCCTGAAGTGTCAGCAGAGATTGTGTCAACTAGACTATCCCCTGTGAAGGCCTCATCGACCTGACAGCCATCGGCACTGATCCTCAACAAACCCTTCTCCATACCGGCGTGACTCCGATCTTCAACCAGATGGAACTGGATAATATTCTGATTGTTCCAAGCCAATCTGACTTCTGATCTATAATGCTGCCTGAATATATATATAAATTAACTAAATTACTAACTTTTTTTAAACAAAAATGAAACATCACTGAACTAATTAAGCTGGTTCATATACATAAATGTATCATATACATAAAATGTCTTCTGGAAACAAACTTTTTTGCATTATTTCCCTATTATCTCTGTAAAGCTGCTTTGAAACAATCTGTATTGTAAAAAGCGCTATATAAGTAAATTTGACTTGACTTGACTTGTGAATCAGTTCAACCACTTGGGGCATGGAGTAGCTGTCGAACAAGGAGACGTCATTCAGAAATCATTACGGAAGTGGAATGTGCCATCAGGTTTCGGGACTAATACAATCAGGCTAGACCACGGGCTTTTGGAAGGTTCTATGACCCCAAGCTGGAGCATCTTCTGGACCTCTTCCTCAATGGCTTGTCGACGGGCTGCCGGAACTCTATAGGACCCCTGTCGGACAATGACACTGGGTGGGGTCCAAATCTCATGGGAGACAACTGTGGCATGACCTGAAAGATTCAAGAACACATCTCTGAAGCTGTGAACCAGGGACTCAAGCTCCTTTCGCTGATTAGCCGCAAGCTGGTTTCCGAGCTCCACCACGGGTTCGTCCTTCTCTGCTAACAGGGCCATGGCGGTGGGGGCTGCGACCCACTGCTTCAAGAGGTTAACATGATGTTCCTTTACCAGAAGCAGATGCTCCTTTACCAGAGGCATTACTTTGTCGATTCTCTCCCTCATGTTGTGGACATGCTCAATGACGGTTTGTGTCCAAAGAGCAATTCAAAGGGGGTGAAACCAGTGGAAGCCTGGGGTGCTTCCCTTATTCCAAAGAGCACATAGAGCTGCATCCGCCCATCCTCAGTGACCACCCTCTTCAGCATCTGCTTTAACATTCTATTAAATCACTCCACTAAACCATCAGTCTGGGGGGAGTTCGCCCATTATTTGGGAGATGAAGTGAGTCCCTTGGTCAGTTAGGAGACTTAAAGGTGTATACTGCCACGCACTGACAGCTGACGTAAAATTAAGGTTCAGGCTTTGGATAGCCGATACCAATCAGTAAAAAATAAAAAAAAGTTTAATCTGCCCATCCTTAGATTGGCTCAGGACATCCCTAGTTCATGGAGTTTGTGCACTGGGTATTTTTTACTGCGGATCCCCTTTTACCATCGGTGAGGTGGAGGATCCCAAAACCACCGTCCACGCTGCGCACATCGCCCAATCAGCCATGCCTCTAGCGGAATTAAAGCCAGAGCTCACCGTTGACAAGGAGCCTGAGCCCGCCACGAAGCCAGCACCAGACCTGATGCCTGAGCCCAAGATTGTTCCTGAGCCTGACACTATGCCTATTTCATCGCCCAGCATCATGCCTGTTTTATAGCTGAGCACCATGCCTTGCCAGCTCTGCCCGGATTTGTAGACCCTCATCACCACCTCAAACCTCCAAGCCTTCACCTCAGCCTGTCAAGCAGTTGGCTCAGCCTTGGCTACTTTCTCCCTCCACCTGGGGCCGTCGTTCTTTCAACTTCTCCAGGACCTTCAGTGTCGCCCGGTCTCATCGACTCTTTGGCTCCGCTAGGGTCTCCACCGCCATCAGCTCCGCCTCAGCCAGTTGTCCCCCCCGGTTCCGCAAGGCAAGGCTCCAGCATGGCTCCTCTCTCCCTCAACTCTGCCGTGGGCTTGCACCCTGGTTCTATTTTCTTCTCACTCTGAGTTCCGGTTTCTGTCTATCTTGCTGCTGAGTGGTTTGCGTTTGTAGCTCTGTATAGTTTTGTTTCAAATCTCTATTTACTAGCATTCCTTGTTGTTTATATTGCTAAATATAACTTAATCATCACCATATATCTGATATTATCTAATATTGCCTATCACATTAATCTGACATCACTAGCTTTTAATCTAAATTGCTTTCGTTAGCACTGCTTCGACACCCACTGTTGAAACCTGTTGAAAGTGCCCTAGTTATTGGAAATTCTATTACATGGAACGTGAAAATAGAGACACCAGCCACCATAGTCACTTGTTTGCCGGGAGCCAGAGCACCTGACATCAAAGCAAATTTAAAAGTGCTGGCTAATGCTATCATAAATTCTCAGATTATTATTCATAATTAAGTTCATAGACAATTGGAACAATTGCTAGACAGTTGTTCTTCTCTCTAGTTATATGGCACATAGTCTTAGGGTGCTTTCACACCTGAGCATTTTTTTTAGGAACATGGTGCGTTTTCTCCCTTGGTTCGTTTCGTTTAGACATATGAACACGGCAATCACGCTCGGATCGGATCCACACCAAAACATTCGCTCCGAGATTGGCTGAACGAGATGGTCTCGGACCAATTGCAAACGAACTCTGGGGCGGTATGCTTGAAGTGTGAAAGCAATCCGACCCAACGGACCAACAAACCAAATGGTATTATAATTCATAATTGGAAATGTGCTATATACATAGCAGTAGTGTCTTATTATGTGATTGAGCACTTTAGTTTTCACAGTTGAAAACAAAAAGATCACCTCTTCATTTTAAAATGTTGTGTAAATCCGTGTGAGAATGCTGTCCCCGATGAAGCCTTGATTCATGCTCTAGCTCCATTATAACTTTTGTATATTTTTGCAAGTGTCTTGACCACTAGACAGTGCTGGGAGATCCATAGAGAGCGTGCTTGAATTTGCTGTAGTATTAATATGAATGTAGTATATCATTTAACAGCGGGAATGACGGTTACATTCTTATAGTGTTTGTGTTTGTCTCGACAGTTACAAATAAAGCCACGATAAGCTCATGGAGCGAACTTGACAGTCATCTTGATGAATGACGCAGAGGAAACTGACCAAAAAGAGAACAGTTGTACTCGCATGTGATTTGCATAAACACATTTTGGTAGGCTTTGAAAGGTTGCCTTGTAAACCGATCCAAACCGATCCAAGAAAATGCTAGCCTAGAAATCTAGACGCACCCTAGCGGCAGCAAAATGTATTTTGCAGCCAAGGTAGTCTAGCAACTCTCTGTTGACTTTCGTGCTGGAAAAACCTAAATTGGGTCAGGCCAATCACGTTGTGTATAGAGTAGGCAGGGCGGGCTTAACATAATGACGACAGAGTTAGACGGTTCCCTGCTACTTGAAAACAAAGAAGAGCGCTGCTGGAGAACAGTCTTTCGAATCTGCTTTGGCCGCGACTCTGGAGGACTTGGAGTTAAGTTTTTCTTTGAGAAAAGAGCAAAGAACGGCACTTAAGTCATTCTTAAAAAGGAACCGCCCCTACCGTCTTTGCCGGCCAGATTCAAAAGTTGAATCTATCAACTGACGTTAGCTCCGCTGTTGGGAAAACGCTCTGGTTGGTTGAAGCACTGTCCTATTGCGTGCAGAGGGAATTTGAAAGACAGCCGTTTATCCCGCCCCTCGGATTGAGCCGTGTCTATGGTGAGTTGCCAGACCTAACATCTTGATGTAGGCTAAGAAAATGCTACATTGTAACAAATTAAGTCCCTTTTTCGGAACAAAACAAAGGATCTATAGGTGTGAAAACGCCCTTAGAGTTGTGAACCTTGACTAACTCTGGCCCAGGTCAGGAAGCAGACAGACTGGCTAAACTGACTGTATGCTAGCTGTCTCACGTCACAGAAGTCCGATAAATCCCAACACAAGACTCTTTCATTTACATGAAAGATCACCGCCATCAATAGATATCATCATATTTTTTTGTATTAGTAAATACAAAAAACTCTCAAACCTATTTAAGGGTAACATTTTACTGATGTTTAACAAATAAAAAACAGACATAATACAGATGAACAAATGATCAAACTGAATATTATGGTTTGCTGAATATTAGAAACATGAGCCTCGTCTGAAAAGCAAAGGGAGAGGTGTTGATGTAATTTATAGTAATATTTTTTTATTTTCAGGAGGTCAAGTTTCAAGTGTAAGACTACTTTTCTGCTAAGACAGAACATGAGATCAAACACCCTGCAATAAAACAATAAAACACACAAATCTGGAGAGAAGATCTCAAAGAAAGAGCATAGGACACCGCCTTCCCATCTATGCATCCCCCCTCTTCCTACTACACTCCTTTCACCCTGGCTCAAGTCACTAAAAGTTCACTAACAATGGGTCTCATTCAGAAACACGAGCAGAACGAATTTTTGTGTAAATCGTTGTAAAGTGATTCTGGCGTAAATTTTCGGATTCATTAAAATGTTCGTATTTTCCAAATGTTAGTTGGTACGAAAGAAACCTACACCTGCTCCAGCCACGCGTAAATAGTGCGTTTAACATCCGAACGTTTTGCTCATTAATAAGGCTGCATTTTAATTCACCTTAATCGGGTACATATTACACAGCATTTTGAAAAAATATTATATATAGTAATTACATACGGTTTTTCTTTTTACTTTTATTACGAGAGCCAGTAATAACATCTGCAAACGGAACACAAGTCCGCAAGTCTTTTATTTTATTTTTTATTTTAATATTCAAGCTGTTTATTCATTTATTTATTTTTTCCGCAAGTCCGCAAGTCACAAGTGTTGCAGTCAAGCTTCATGTCGAACCATTTTCTTTTCACTTCTGGGACTGTTCGATTAACAGATGAAACTCCGTTAACTGCATCTGTAATATGCTGCCAAGCATTTTTACCTAAAGCATTTAGGTTAAAGCATTATTATCTAAAAAATCCTTTTTTTTTAGGACCTGATACGCCACTATGTACGCTTGAAAATAAAATGTGGTGTTTTTAATGAACTTCTGATAATAACACTTCAATTTCTTCATCTGAGAAATTTCTCTTCTTCATTCGCTTTTGAGAAGACATGTTGAAATCCTTCGTTTCGTGTCATAATATGATGCCCATATATAGTTGTCAGTCGGTTTTAATGGGTGGGATTTATGGTAATTGAGAATGAGCGTGGTCCCATTTACGACTGATTGGAATTCATTAACCCACACACATATTTCACTATCAAATCTGACGTTTACGAAGTATTTGTGAATCAGGAGAAGAATTTTCGGGAATGTCTCTTTACGTGCAAATCACTCACATATTTACTCGTATATTTACGAATGTTTCATGAATGAGACCCAATGTATATATACCACATGATGTATATTATGAATCTATTGTTTTTTCCCTTTCATCTTTAGTTCATTTTAACACAATTAATGCAGCACCCGTTTTTTCGTCATCCTTTGACTAACGTTAGATTATATGATCACGCTGTTATTCATCCACATGCTTTTTAACCAGTGGTTCTTAATCCGGGTCTTGGGGAACCCGCTCTGCACATTTTGTACGTCTCCTTTATCTGACACACTCAGTTCAGTTCTTGGAGCTCTTGCCTAATGAGCTTATGATCTGAATCTTAATCTATATTTAATTAATATGCAGTGAGGACTGTGAAGTGTTTGATAACTTTATTTAATTTCTGTATATATCCTACCCCTTAGACCTACCTGGAAATCTTAAAGCGCTGTTTACAAGGTTACATGGGTCAAAAACAATGAAAACAAAAATGTTTTGTGCATTTTGACTGGGCATTGTGGGTAAGTAAAAATCTGAACTGGTCTGACTGGGCCAATAGATTTTCTTTTAACCCTGATATATTGAAGGGCAGGTACATTATGACATTTATGTGAAGATTGTTTTAACTTGTTATATCTTTTAAAGCCTAATACATGTTAAAATTGATAGCTTTTAATTGTACTGTAATGCTGAATGGCTATAATGGCTAAAATTAAGAAAAGAAATGTATTAAAAACTTGAATGTTAGGTGTGATTAATCGTGATTAATTACAGAAAAATGTGCAATTGTGTAATTGGCATGATACATTTTTACCTAACAAATAAAATGTTATATTTGATTGATTCTGTATTCTTCTGAAATAATTTATTTCTAGTAGATTAAAGTGGAGTCTGGTGTTACCGCAAATTTTGTGTCCAGGATAGATCAAGCTGAAGGCCCATGAATTAATGAAGCATGGCACATCACCGGAGACCATCAACTGTTACCCATATTCTTCAAAATATCTTCTTTTGTGTTCAACAGAAGAAAGAAATTCATACAGGTTTGGAACAACATGGAGGGTAACTTGAGTAAACGATGATAGAATTTTCAAATTTGGGTGAACTATCAATTTAAAGGACTGTTTGGCTGCATAAATTGGGTAACCGGAACCGGGAACACTTCCTTTAACACCCATTGTCTTGTTACATCTTAAGAAGAATGCTAATGTTAGTCTCTCTGTTAATCCAGAGGTTACCTAGCCGTATCCGGTCCGTATCCAGATCAGATGGTGGACCAGCAATGTCAGAACTAGACTCTCCCTGTGAAGGCCTCGTCGACACGACAGCCATCAGCACTGATCCTCAACAAACCCGTTGTGACTCCGATCTTCAACCAGATGAACTGGATAATACTCTGATTGTTCCAAACCAATCCTTCTTCTGACCTGTAATGCTGCCTGGATCATAATCATACACTGTTCGCTCGTTGGCCAGAGGAGAACTGAGCGACTGAGCCTGGGTTCTCACAAGGTTTTTTTCTCCATTCTGTCACTAGGCGCGTTTCCATTACAGGCGCCTTTTTTTTTCTTTTTTTTTTCTTCTAAATGTCGACAAAAAACTATTGCGAACTCACTAGGCGCGTTTCCATTACAGGCGCCTTTTTTTTTTCTTTTTTTTTTCTTCTAAATGTCGACAAAAAACTATTGCGAAATGACATCGTTTCCATTAACCGATGTTATGCGACTAAAACTTAATTTGTTCCTCTCGCGATCAGTAAAATCATTCCAAAAACCATGACAACAGACGTTGGTAGGTTTATATCCCAGCCACTGCACTGGCCATTATTATTAATGGAAGGAGATGTGTGTGTGTTTTCCAAGCATTAATGGTAAGGAACGACCCTTATTATACTCGAGAGCGGCACATATGAGGTGTTTCTGGGTGTTTCTCCCTCATTTCTGCTTCGAGGTCTTGATTGTGGCATTTATTTGAGGTTTAGAATCCATTATTTGTAATTCTTTTGTCTTTTATGAATTTAATAAAGAGCTCTGTCTCGTATTCTGTCCAAACACACCGCGTCATCTACGTCAGGTGACTGTAAATGCGCAAAAACTGTTTCCATTGCAGTTTTGCGAAATATTTATTTTTCGAATTGCCTGAAAAACCTCCTCATGCGAGCGGGAAAACTTTTTTGCAATAAATGGGAGTTTTTGCAAAATTTCCATTAAGCGTATTTTCAATTTTCAATTTCAATTTGCACAATTGAAGGGTAATAGAAACGTGGCTACTGATGGTGTTTGGGTCCTTGCCACTGTCGCCTTTGGCTTGCTTAGTTGGGAACACTTAATATTCATGTTGTGTATTCCCATAATATTTAAATATTGGATGATAGCTTAACTGAGCTGGACGATGACATCACTGTTTTCTGCAGAATTGCTTTATAGATGAAATTAACTAATTTAATAATTGATCTTTAAAATGGATCTTAACACTGAACTGACACTATTTTCTTTTAGACCATCATTAGACCACCTGTGTGCATCATTGCATATTTTTTTTTCTGTTTATCACTGTAAAGCTGCTTTGAAACAATCTGTATTGTATAAAGCGTTACATAAATAAAGGTGACTTGACTCCTGCCCTGGGGTGCGTTTCCCGAACAATGACGTAACTCGCTGCTTCACTACCATAGTACGATGCATCGTTGAAGAAATCAACTAGCTAGTCACGACGGTTTCCCGAAACTGTATTGTCACAAAGTGGTCGTTCAACCACGTTGGTTTATAACGTCACGCACGTGGTGGAGTAATAACTTCTTTTAATGAATCTGTTTGAGATCAAATTAACGCTAGATGTTTTGCTATAAATTACAGACATGACATCTGAAGACCATTTCAAATTTGAAACACTGACTCGTTGAACTATGATAACGAAGGAACTTGCGAACATAGTTGGCTAACGATGCTTTTGGGAAACGCACCCCTGGTTACTCCTGCCTGCATGTCTGCCCTGGCTTGATTATGTTGTACACCTGATGCTCGTTTCATTGGTTAGTTTGTGTATGTCACCGCTAGGGCCGAGGACAACCACCACTCCGGAGGAGCTACACCAAAGGCCAGACAACGACGTGATATAAAAGCTTAATTCTTTTTATTGAATATAAAAACAACTTTAAAGGAATGTCACTGACACAGAACTCTTCGTAGGGGCCGCTCGTCGAAACGGGGCTTCAGTGGAGAAAGGCTCAGGTCAGCCGCCAGTTGATCGCCTCCTTGCACGGATCAGACCGGAGGGGAGGGGAAGGGACAAGGGACGGATGTCTTCGGATAAGTAACGGCAGGTGACGGGGTAGCTCTGCTCGTAGGACAGGACAGCATCAGGTAACTGAGTGTCACCTCTCTTTCACAGGACAACGGGGATTAGACGAAGGACCAGGACCTTCTTGTGGTGAGCAATGAACAATATACAATAGACAGAAGGCGATGACCATTCAGATGAAATGCAGTAGTCAACAGTAGGTGGTGGGCAGGACACAAGGGACCACAGGTGGGTAGCAGCAGACAATGGGCTTTCTCTTTTCACAGGACAGCATCAGATAACTGAGGGTCACCTTCCTTTCGCAGGACAGCAGCAGCATGCGGCAGCAGATAACAGGTTCTCTATGTTCACAGAACAGCAATGGTGAGTACAGAATCCAGCAGTTAATAACTGAGTCTTCTTACCACAGGGCAGCAATGGCAGAATGCAGTGGCGGATAACAGGTTCTCTATGTTCACAGAACAGCAATGGTGAGTACAGAATCCAGCAGTTAATAACTGAGTCTTCTTACCACAGGGCAGCAATGGCAGAATGCAGTGGCGGA
>FLSR01000533.1:473224-483320 GCA_900092035.1 Leuciscus waleckii
TTGCACTGATGTAACAAGACTGACAGTGACACAATAAGACCTCATGTTAGCATCTTTTTACTCTTAAAAATAAAATATTAAAAAACATGTATGTTCTTTAATGTTTGATTATAATTTTACTGTCTTCACATAGGGATGGGATTTGATAAGATTTTATCAATAATAATGCCACTGACGATTCTGATTATCGATCCAATTCTTTAACGATTCTCTTATCGATTTTTGATAGCACTGTGTGGAAAAATGTTTAAAATGCTTTTAAAAAAAAGTGGTTTTATTTATTTTAAAGTTTAAGCTTGAGTTAGCAAACTGTACTTTTTATATAATGTATGTAATAAATAGAACCTTATTGTAAAGTGTTACTGATTAGTTATACACCGATTCAGACGTCTCCTGAGTTCACTGTTGGAAAGATCAGTTGTTTTAACGATTCATTAAAATGAATCGGTTCAAAGGAGTCATTATTAGTTCGCGAATTGGACGTGTCGTGCGCGTTGTGTGATTATCCCAGCAGTTAGGACATGGACATCCAAGATTTGTGTCAAGTTGTCAACATTGAAAACATTTCATCATTGTATAGTTTTATTTCGTTTAATTAAAGTGTTGTTTTATGTCAGCTGAATGTCCGGAACGCTTTTCAGAGAAGATAAGGAAACTTATTTAGCACAATTCACACCCAGCAGTATAATTCAGGAAAAAAAAATCTCTGAATGCTCCACACGAAACTTTGGTCTTCCGACCTTTTACCACCGTGTCGATTTATTTTGATTAATATGTGCGAGGGAGAGAGAGCAACACAGCGCCTAGTTTGGAGACGGTGAAGTCGTTTACACAGAGAGTGCGCGGGCGCGACCGGTGAAGCAGTCGATTCTGTTCCCTTCCGGAATTCCTGTTCCCTTTACGCAATCATACTACAAATCATGCGTAGTTGCCGCGTTACCATCAGGTTACCATACGTACCGTCAGAATTGATACGACAAGAAGCACAACTGGATGTACGGGAAGCCAAAAGGTTAAAAAAGTATTCTTTTTTAATAAAAAAGTTAAAGCGAGTTTTTCCTGCTCTGTCATTTCAATCTAGCTTTTTTTTTTTTTTATATTCAAATTTAAACCGTTATTAGCGATTTCAATGTAATGTTTATTAAGGCTTTGATTAGTAGCCTAATACTCGTCTAGCTGAAGACTATTTGAACCACAATCACTTCACAATTTAATGTCACATTTTATAAAATAAATAGGCTACTTGTTTTGAAAGATTGATTTTCGAGTAGGTTTACCAAAGGGAAAATGAAGGGGAAAAATAAACTCCAAAAACAATGGTTTCATATTTAGTTATTTATTGCAAGAAGCACATTTGTATTCATCTTCCGTGGATGGATTGCCAACACACTTTAAGTGGATGATTGCCAATACACTTTAAGTGGAACTATCGCCCACAGTCATCACAGGCAATCTATAAAAAAATAAAATACAAATATAAGATTAACAAACAAAAAAAGGGTGTTTAAAGCATTGGTCCATTCATGATTACTTTGAGTATGCTACACCAACCAAAAATGCTTAGTCATATTTACCCAAAGAACATCTGCACTGCAATCATCTGCACATGCAGTCAATGTTTCTGCCTCTCCTTCAGAGTCATCAAAAGTTTCTGCCTCTCCACAAAAATGACACAGGTCACTTAGGTCATCTATGAGGTACAGTACTACACTGATGAAAGTGATGCACATCAAAAAGCACGTCAATAACATTCAAGAGTTTATAAAGCCATACCAGATTGGCGGAGCAGAGTTAAAGAAATCTCCATTCTGAATCATGTTAAATATTGTAGATCACTGGAGAAGTTTATTGTGGTATTTTGCAGAATGTGTTCTGCAAACTGAGGAAGTAACAAGATATTAACTTAAGCATCATCCCATTTTAATGAACACTTAATATTTGCTACAATACTATAATCACACACCTTCAAAGCGAATACACCACATGATATGGCATCCCTCTGAAGTGGGTGAGGCAAGGTTTCACACACCCAGTTTGAAACCGAAATACCCTTTGCCATAATCAGGGCTCTACAAACAAGATAGTATTATTTCAAGCATACAGTACATATTACACAATAACACTACATATGGTGCATGAAAAATACCTTGTTGTCTCCAAACACTTTTTCTTCTTGATATCGGACTCTCCAATTCAGTCAAGCAGAATGTTTTTTGTTGGGAGGGGTATATAACTTAAGTAACATGCAAAAAGACAATTGATAGGGGTATATAATTGCTAATCAGGATTAAGGGAAAAGGGAAAACTTAAGTGAAACTGTTCTAACCACAAATACTTACAACTAGGAACCAGTGGTGGCCCTCATTTACAATACCCACTATGACCTCATAGTTTGCTGGGTCCAACTAAAAAAAACAAACATGTTCTATCATTTAAACTTTGCGACTGTACACAAAGCCCTGAACAAAATGGGCATTAGAACAAGTAAAATATAAAATATATAAAAAAAATTGCACTTTTGCAGGACACCTTGAGCCTTTCATGTTTTCCGTTCCACATATCGGTCATGGCGAATGTGTCCATGTGGAATGCCTTGCCTGGTGAAGTCAAATTGTGCTCCCTCACTTTTAGGGAGAGATATGCATTTATAACCTTGACAAACATGGAAAAACATTAATACAAAATATTAGCATAGCAGATGAAAGGCTTATCTGACAAAATCAATGAAATGTGTACCTCACTCTCCAACTCCCTTCCAGGGCCGATCGCTTTCCATTTTTTCCTTCAGAGAAATAGCCTTTGATATGGTGTCCTCTGCTATCACAGATTCCACTGTGCTGTTGACCTTTTCAGAAACATTGAAGATTGAAGTTATTTCACTAACTTGTAATTGATATAACTTGTAATTGATACTACATGATATTGATATGGAACAATGCAAATTATCACATACCTCATACGTCTCGGGCACCTCAAAAGGATATCGTGCTTCCATGCCGAACATTAAAAAGAATGGTGAGAACCTGGTTGTCAGCTGTGTCTTGGTTCTAAGACCAAACATTACCGCATCTAGGTACAAATCTCATTTTTTCTGGTCTTGTATCCACCAAGTTTGCACAAGGCTCTGGAGTCATGACCAAAATGAGTTAAAAATTATGAGTAACCAATTTTCAAAGACAAATATTTCCCTGAATATTGCATTCCCACAAAGCAACCCATAAATGAAGGTTCACCTCTGAATGGTTCCGTTTAATTTTTCCACGAGCCCGTTTGTTTGTGGATGGTATGGGGCACAGAGGCTTCTCTCCACATTGAGGAAGGTACAGAGCTCTTCATTGATCTGTTTCCAAAACATACATTAACATTAATCTACATAAACAAAAACAAATGTGTGAAACCATTAAATTCTCATGCATATTGAATTTAGTTATTTAACAAACTACAAACCTGGTTTACAAACTCAGTCCCTTGGTCAGTTAGAATTCTCTTTGGTGCCCCAAACCTGTAGAAAAAAATTATAATGCAGCGCGAGACAACTGCTGCAGATTTATTTGGGATTGGATATGCCTCGGACCATTTAGTATAGTAGTCAACGAGGACACAATGTACTCATTTCCCTGGTTGGTTTTGGTGACTTTCCCCACTAAATCCATGCCTAGCAGTTCCAGAGGCTTATCCACCTTAAAATTAAAATAAATACTTTAAATTATGTGCACTCATGAAATACCAGTCTCAAATCCCATGCACATCTGTGGACAAGCTTACACATATTGGGATGTACTTGGGCTCCTGCTTGATGGACAGTCTGCTAAATTGGCACTGGGCACACTGCAAAACCTGATGTTCAGAAATAAGCACATGAGAAATGCATTCCAAAACATAATACATTCATATGTTTCACAAAGTTAGAAAGGAATAATTTAGTATTTACCCATTTATCAATGTCCACCCCCATTCCAGGCCAGTAGAACCTCGCTGAAATGGCAAGCTTGGTTTTTTCTGTTCCACAGTGTTCTCCGTAGGGGCTGGCATGGAATTCTGTGAATATTTGGTTGGCCTCTTTTTGTCCAATGACCACTTTTTTCCTCAAACCCATACAATTTTTGGAGGAGATGTAGTAAAGTTGACCATCTATTGAAATAGCTTTATAGTAAAGTCTAAACAATAACCTGCACGGAGGTTCTGAATGCCTAATGAAAGAAATAGGATATTTTAAACTGAAATTGCAGGATAGGTAATTTTTTGTGTTCTATTTGCCAAGAAGGCTATAGTCCATGGACAAGTATGTTTTTTTTGTTTCTATCAAGTCTTGGTGTATTACTATACCTCACTCCTGTCTGTGGAGTTATGTTATCTTCACTTTCAAAAATAATTATAATTTAGAATAGATTACTTACCATGAATTTGGAAATTGGAGCAACGTCTGCGAATCACATATTTATGGTCTTTTTTTATACCAAATGGATATGTGCCTTGAGTTTTATAGCTCATGATTTCCTCATACATTTTTGGATCCATTGTTGGCATGTGCAAGCAAGAATAGAAATTCAGGTGACAATGTTGTGTGGTCATCTCCCCAATTTATAACACCATTGATTAACTTGATTAATTAAAGCTAATTAGTGCCTCAGAAATTGTTAATGAATTACTAGAATGTTATGTTGCACCCATGTATCTTGCATGTGAAAAATATTAAAGAAAAATAGCAATATGGTTTTATTCATATTTATTTATTTATTTATTTTCATACAGGGAATATAAAAGGTGTCACCTGAAAATGTGTTTACCTTTTGACAATAATATGATGAACTTTTTTTTTTTATGTGTATTTTGGTGACATTTAACATATTAATACATTTTGTATACTGTTTAGAAATCAACGTTGAAATAACGTTTAATGCTAAATGGTTGAAAAAGGTTAACAAAAACACTTCTAAATCAAGGTTGAAATAACGTTTAATGCTAAATGGTTGAAAAAGGTTAACAAAAACACTTCTAAATCAACGTTGAAATTTTAACAAGATATGTACGTTGAAACAACGTAATGTTTTCGAACAACATAATATCTGCCTTTTAACGTATTATTATGATAATTAATTAGCATTTAATGATTTTTTTATCATAACAGCTCTTCAGTGTAAATGTTAAAATACAATTATTATCATTATTAACAATAATATTTTCACCCTCAAGAGAGCAGTAGCAAAACCTTTTGCCTTATGTGATTTTGTGTGAATTTGTCTGCTTGCAGTTTACATTGCATTATTACATTAGTATTCACACTGTCATGTCATTGACCAATTAATTAAATATTAATACAGACTGCAAATAAAACTCAATAGCCTACACCACTGAGCATGATTGGTTAGTCTGTCTGTCTTTCAGGAAACTGTCCAATGAGAGTGTGCGCGGCTCTGCGCGCCTATTTTAAGTTTGAAAATACGTCCGTTATCTCGGTCGGTGAGCAGCTGCTGCCTGCGTTGATTACTCGGTCAGACCGGATTATTTTATATCTGCCTGTTGAATTCTTAAATTTTGAGCGAATTTTAGTTGATATGTCAATAAAGAACAAAAGCTGGAATGTGAACAGAGGAAGGGGTCGTACGTGGTCTGTAAAAATACTGGCGATATCAGGTAAGAAAACATTTTTCAGTCCTTAACTAACGTTAGGGACTGAACCTCATAAAACCTCATAAAATAAATAAGTGATTTTGTGTGTGTTTTTGTACTGCTTCACCATTAGCGTAGCGATATTAGCATGTATTTCAATGTAAGTTAGTAAGTTACCATCTGACATTGCTGTGTTTTGTTGTTGGTAACGTCATGTGTTTAATGTTTTCAGCTAACGTTAGTTAAACGCATAAGAGGTAAAAAAAAAAATAAATAAAAAAAAAAACCTGGGAATGAGTAAAGTGATAATAAATTGCATCGAGCACCATCTCGTTTAAAAACGCATGAGAGGTAAAAAAAAAAAGAGTGGGAATGAGTAAAGTGATAAAACCATCATTTAGAAGTTTACATAACCTCTTCAAACACTGATAACGATATTGAAAAGATAGCCTACGTTTATTTTTTTTTATTTTTTTAGATCAAGCATTGGAATAAGATTTTTATCGGGGGAGAACACCCAACAGAAAGACCCATTCACCAACTAAGTTACAGTAAGTCAATTTTAACCCACTGTTCGAGGATTATTCTTTAGCTGCTACATTGGTCACTTCTGGTACGGATTCATTGGCCTTTTGTGTTTTTATTTTTATTTTACTTGATTTAATAAATTACTTTTAATTAGTACAATGTATGGTTAGGATTCTGAATTAAAACAGTGTAATGTTTCTCCACAAATATCAGAAATATATAATTGTTGAAACAATATAAACCTGCATTGAAAGATATAAAGAACAACAGACCTCAACCCTCTCAGCTCAACACCACAATTTGTTGATTTCTCTGTTTTAAGGATGAAATCATGACCTTATGATTATAGTAACCGTAACTGACACATGGGAGTAATATTACATTTTTTACAATTCCACCTTGGGGCTCTGAAGAATTTCTTGTGTAAATGTACATCTGAATACATAAAATATGTGTTTTAGATGGATAGTGTTGTATACTTTGTTTTCTACCCGAAAAATTGAACTGTAAAGTGAAAATATTGTACATGATTTATTTTGTATTCAGTGTTTTCAGTTTTCAGTGTTTTTGCTTTTATTTATAGGATAGTAGCAGACAGCGGGCAAGAAGTGAAGAGGAAGTGATGGCATCTGAATGGACCTCGAGCTGGGACTCTGTCGGAGCACGGAGTCACATTTATTGAGAATAAAAAAATAAAAAAATTTTACTGTACATTTTAAATATTAAATGTTTAATTTAAGGGTTACTGTAATTGAACAAAAACTGTCTTTAAATATTCCATTTAGATGTTGACTTCTACAGGTTTTTAACATTACTTCGAAAACGCTGAAATTTAAAGTTTGAAATGTTTTTCATCTGTTTTAGAAAGTATTTTTAGACTTGTTTTTTCAGAATAAAACTTGTTTTACAATCTTGAGCATGTGTTAACTCATTATTTAATGTGTTTAATTAAGCCATTGCTGCCAGTCATTTGACAGTTAACAATTTTTAGTGTAGAGTATGGACAGTTAATCACAAATTCAGTCAGCATTGTCATGACTCATGTTTCAACTGCAAACTAGGTTGTAATTGAATGTACAATTGTAGTATCCCATGATGAAAGGTAAGACGGTGAAACAACGTCACGATATCAACGTTGATTCAATTTGCAAAATCGAAAGGTAATTCAACGTTGATTCAACGTCGACAGAAGACCATAACCCGAAAGGTAAGAGTGAAACGACGTCGCGATTTCAACGGTGAATCAACGTTGTTTCTTCCGCGGTGAAACGACGTCACAATATCAACGTTGATCCGTTTTGCAAAATCGAAAGGTAATTCACCGTTGATTCAACCATGGTACCTGACGTTGTTTCAACGGTGAATCAACGTTGAAATGCCGGCTGGGATAAAATAAATATTTGTGTGTGCTGTAAAGTGGTTAGAAAATAATTAAATCGGAATCGGCTAAAATCGGTATAGGCAGGTCAAACTCAATGGGAAATCGGAATCGGCCTAGAAAATTGTAATCGGTGCATCTCTAAATAAAACAGCACCAAATATTCTCAAAATTATGCCACTTTCCTTTCCTGTTAAAAGACAAAGGTCATACATTTGAAAAAGAGAGAGAAAGTATTTTTACAGAAGTAAAATACATTTTTTTGTTATTATTTTTGGGCAAACGTGAATTGACGCTGTCAATGAATTGATGTACATTTTGAATTGAGACATTTGAATATAGTGCTCACTGCTCATATGCCTACATGTATGCAGTTGGACAAGTTAGTTGTTGCTCTTTCTACCCAAAAGAATTGCACATTCACATAGCATTTGAGCGGCGCTAGAAAAAAACTGCAGAAAAGCTAGGGTCATGACCTTTCTTCCCTATAGCAAAAGTGTGGGTACTGTAATGACATTATATAACTGCATAATGCTGAAATGTAGTTAAACTGCTGTTGACTCAGACAGAGTGATGAAACTACACACCAAGCACCCTGCTGTTAGCTATATGAATATTTGATGGGCAGTTAGCACTGCATAAAGAGAGCTGCAATCCTTTTTTATTTGGCACAGTTTCTGACAGTCCTGCTGGCAACACATTACACATTTCATGAAAAGTGAAGTCTGCACTACCACCATTGTCACCTGTTCAGTAATAAAAATGCCATCTCCACGTTGCCTTTACATTTTAAATCCCTTAGTTCTCGGTATCTCAAAAAGCCAAGCCAATGTTGATTTTGGTTTTATTATGAACTCTGTTGCATTCTCTTTTTGCCAGAAGTCTCTCCTATGTTTTGTGTTAATTTAAAACGGGTGATCCCCGGAGTTTAGAGATTTAGCATGCTCCATGTCAGCCTTTCTCACTCGTTGTGACAACTAACCTATGCCACTCCCACACCATACACACATTAAAGTAGCTGGAGCAACTTTTCTCTATTTACATATATGTATTAACTGCGCATAATGTAAAAACTGCACATAATGTAATAAGTATTACATTTTTATTGTAATAAAAATTTTCATAATGTAATAATTTTCTCAAAATGTTATAAAATCTTGAGCTCATTATGTAATCAAATATTTTACATTATGAGAATCTTTTCACATTATAAATTCGCCAAAAACATGTCATATTTTCATAATTGTAATAGCTTTTAAAACATTCAAAAATATTAGTAATCCCTTAGGGGCCGATCACACCTGACGCGTTTTTGGCAGTGAGAGGCGCCTATTTTCAATTGGTTTCCTATGGCAGCGAGCGTTCTGCGCGCTGTTTAAGCGCCTGCTGCGCTGTTTAAGCGCCTGCTTCGTCTTGCGTTTTTGAAGTTGAAAAAAAAGCAACTTTGAGCGGAAAAAGCACCCGACGTCATCGCGTTTTTTTCCACTGTCCAATCGAATGAATGGAGAGGCGGGCCTTCCGTTGTAGTGATGAAAGCTACAGTTGCTTGAACGCCTGGAGAGTGCGATGATGGAGGATGAACTTGTGGTGCTCTCACGGGTTATCAGGAGCTTAACGACTTCACGAACGTGACTACCACAATGTTAACAGAAAGTAAATAAAGTTAATAAATGGCAGATTTGACGTTTACTTAACTGACAGGACAGCTGTTTCAGTGGTTGCCTAGCAACATAAAAAACGCAGCGCACTGCTCGTTCTGTGTGATGGTAAGTGCTGTGTGCCTCGCGTTTTCGAACCTGAAAAACGCGTTAGGTGTGATCGGGGCCTTACAGTGCATTTTAAAAATCTAAATCCAGGCTTTAGCTGCGAAATGCAACAGATTTAACCTGTTAACTAGCATCGGGCCGTGGGGGCGTGTCTATACTTTTATTACTTTTTTTTTTTTTACCTTTGTTTTATAACAAATATTCAACTGACTATCATTAACTACGCATCATCTGAAAGCTAAAACACTCAAGAATCATGTTCTAAACTTGTTTTTGCAATCAATACACCAGAGAGAAAAGGGTTAAATTAAATGCAGAAGGACTGGTATTGTAAACATGAACAAGATGAACGGCAATACTTATCTTTCATCTCCTATGAACCATTGGACGGTTTGATCAGTTCAGTTTGGACGAATCCAAGAAACAACAGCATACATTTCAATTTAAGGGTCTACTCTTCAAAATGCAGCCCACTTTTTAATCCAAAACAATGAAAAAATAGGGGACATTTTTTTATATCCTCCTTTGTTTGCATGAGCGTTTTCAAGATAGAGTTTGCATCATGTTCATTTTCAATGAACTATCGATTCTAATCCGTATTCCAACACTCAAAAGCCATCTCTCCCCCGTAGTTTAGAGTCTTCCGGATTCTTCCAGATTCTTCTCTCTCCTTCAATCACAGGCTTTGTTCTCTTACGAGAGGTTCTCTCGTACTTGCTTAATATCTTACGCTAGGGGAAAACCTCTTTTCCTCGAGATATTGAAGCCAAAAATTATCCTTAATTTTGCAATAATGTAAAACGCATTGCAGCAG
>FLSR01000533.1:486518-500087 GCA_900092035.1 Leuciscus waleckii
GCCAATGGGCGCGCGAGCTGTCTCGCCCATGTCTGCATGCTGCTGCAATGCGTTTTACATTATTGCAAAATTAAGGATAATTTTTGGCTCAATATCTCGAGGAAAAGAGGTTTTCCCCTAGCGTAAGATATTACGCAAGTACTCATTCCCTCTCTAGAGAGAACCGAGGTTACGTTAGTAACCGAGTACGTTTTTGACCATAAAAGAAAGCCCTGTCAGTCTCGCACCTGGATTTTCGACTGGATATAAGCCTGGATAAAGCCAGCCAATGTCTAGTCAGCAAAGTTTTGATTGATGGGAGTATTAACTAACTAAAATCGATTGCAGTGATAGACAGTTTATGCAAGCAGATTCGTCAAATTCAAGTGCGCAAAGTTTTCGTTCACATACGTGCGCTTTCACCATTCACACGCAGAGCGCACACACGCACACACATGTTTTGCCACATGGAGCTCGCACGAGCTGAATAAGCGCACGGAAAACGATCACTTCTGGAATGTCTATACATGTAGTGAGAAATCACTGTTTTTGCTATTAGAATTGTTCAAAATAAAGAGTATTTTGTTCAAATGTTAAAACGTTGTGCTGAAATCGTTTTTTCTTGTGGTTTGATGGGCAGAACAGTTCTGAATTGATATACATGTATGTAGCAGGCCTATGTAGTGTCCATTTGGAGTCTCCAAATGGCCTTTTGGAAAGGACGCATATACTTTTCTTGAATAAAAGCTTACATAAATAAAATTTTTGGGAGTATCATCCTCAAATTTGAATTAAAACATGGTCAGACATTCAATTTTATCTTTATAGTGTTTTCAGGCCTTTAACATAAAAGTCTGATCAATTTTTCCCTAAGTGAAGTTCATTCAAAGAAATCGTGAGTCACTTTCATGTAAATTTTACCTTGTTTTCTCTGTTCCTTTGTGTCTAGTTTTAAAAAAGATCACAGTTATGAATGTGGACCATAGGGTTTAAGAGCTACAGACATTTGTATTTGGGTATGTCATTTTCAGAAAATTCTGGTTTAAATATTCATGCAATTATTCTTATTATATTTTTATTAAACATAAAGCATTGGTATTTCTTTACAGTACATTTAAAAAAATCTAAATCAGTCTTAACCTGCCTACAAAATCCACCAGACTAGTACTATTATTATGATTATTATTATTATTACTACTACTATTACTACTTCTTGTATACATATTGTGTACATACTATTAAACAGTTTTGGGGAAAGTTACTTTTAAAAGTAATGCATTACAATATTGTGTTACTCCCAAAAAAAGTAACTAATTGCGTTACTTAGTTACTTTTTATGAAAAGAGTAGAGCTAGTGTGTGTATGTGCGCGTGTGATAAAACATGTTATCTGCTTCAGCCAATGGCAGCACAGAGCGCAAGTTAAGCAAACATTTCTTCACTTTAATATAAGTTACAGCAAAACAAAGCCTGAATGTACATCAAAGGGCATGTTGGAAAACAATCATGTACAGTGGTTATAAAAAAAGTTCACACACCCCTGCTAAAACTGTTTGGATTTGTCATGTACAAAAGAAAGAAAACTTAAATCAGAACTTTAACACCTTTAATCTACTACTGCTAGTGGTAGTAGTTGTAGTATCAGTAATCTGGTGGTTTTTGCAGGCCGGTTTAGACTGGGAATGTACTGTAAAGTAATAGCAATGCTTTGTTTAATAATAATAATAACAATAACAATAATAATAATGATAATGATAATAATTGCATGAATATTTCAATCTGTTGCATTTCACAGGAGGTTTAAGGCTGGATTTAGATTTTTTTAAATGTACTGTAATGGAATAAAAAAAATGTTTTAAAAGCTATTACAATTATACAAATATGACAGGTTTTTGGTGAGTTTATAATGTAATACATTTTTCATAATTTTATAAATTATTACATTATAAGCTAAGATTTTAATACGTTTTGAGAAAATTATTACTTCATGAACATTTTATTACAATAATAATGTAATACTTATTACATTATGCAGTTGTTACATTATGTGCAGTTATTATATTGAGTTGCTACTCATGCACAGTCCAGTGACGCATGTACACAATTTCCTGTGAAAACTTAGCAGCAGCATGTGTTATGTAGTGTTAACAGGTCTAATGCAAGCTGAAATGGAATAGGTGGCAAGTTGGCAAGTTTCGGTACTTTGTGTCTTGCTCCCAGTGGGGAGCCTCCCACAAATCAATATAAATAAATATAAATACATTTACTTAGTTGACATTATTTAATTAGTAATTAGTGGTTCTTCTAGTTCTTCCAGATCTTCTGCATTAAATTACTTGAGTTAAAATAATTATTTGATAAACTAATAAATATTAAATTAAGATCCTAACCATATATTGCTCGTATCTGTTATAAATATGAATACTGCAGAGGACCGCTTTGGTTAATACAGAGGGTGATCTGAGGGTTATAGTGAGAGCTCTCCCACTGGGTTAATCCCCATATCCCTCCCACTCCTCTTTCGGAGGCGAAGTTTTGACCTCCAATCCGCTGCCTCCTCCGCTCTCACTACCCACGTGGAGATCCCCCAGGTGGAGCGTGCAGTTGCAATGCAATTATGCCCGCAAAGTGCTGCCACCTTGCAGGGTCGCCCGCGCCACCCATCCAAGGGCTGAAAGTTCTCGGCTGCACTGCACACTATGGCCCTCCTGCAGATTTACCAGGCCAAATCGCTCGAACTGCACAAGGGTAGTTCTGACCTGGGCCGGGCCGGACTGGGACACAATTTCAGGCCGGGAAATCCCACACCCATCCAGGCCATCCCATGGACCCAAATAAAATTTAGAAACATGGACCAGCCTATTTTTTTCTAAATGACATTTATTGGTCTAAATCCTTAGGCTGGGGCCGTGTAAAATAATTAAAGGCTTTCTCTTGAACAGTATATCCTCGCTTCCCTTTTCCTTCTCTTCATTACCCTAATATCTCTATGTCTCTCACTTCCACCAGTATCATCAGCTCTTCTTCATCTGTCTCTTCTTCATCTGTCTCTTCTTCATCTGTCTCTTCTTCATCTGTCTCTTCTTCATCTGTCTCTTCTTCACCTGTCACTTGTTCTGGCCTCATGTTGCAAACAGAACTGGCTCCACCTTGGTGTAAAACAACCACCTTATTGTAATTTGTTTGCCCAGAATCTAAATTTATTTTAGTAAAAAATCTAAGTATTATATTTATGACAAAATGTTGTTGTTTTCATCTTAAAATTACTTAAATATCCAACATTTAGCAACACTAGGCTATATTTCATACAATATGTTTAATAATAATAATAATATTATTTTGCTTCTACATGTCATCTCACTCCCTGGCTGAATGTGTGATCATTGCACCACACCTAGTGCTAGGTTGACTGTCTCCACCTTCATTTGTTAAAAAAATAAATAGATAATAATAATAAAAGAAGGAAAAAAGTTTTAAACCTCACAAATGGGCAGACATAATTTTCTAAACTGTCTAATAAAATGTTATTGCATTATTTTTTGTTGATGTCTGCACTATCACTCCTGTCACCCTGCTCCCAGTACCACATAACTGTTAATATTTGTCTGCTAAATTACTAACGTAACTTTACACTAAATAATATTAATCTCCTTTAGCATACAGTATTTTGAGTGACGATAGTAGCCTAATAGGGGCGCTACCGACATTTGCTAGAATTTCAATACTAAGTTAACGAAGAAAAAAGTACAGTATTTACAGATGAAACTGACCTGCACGTGAAGCCCTGAACAGGTCATTCATTTTGCAACATTTTGCTGCTTGTTCTCTGAGTGCTTTCTTTTTCGTTGTCCTTTCCCTCTCTGCTCCACCTGGCTGTTTTCTCCCATCATCGGGTGATGCTCACATTTTCTGTTTAACCGTTTGGCTGATGCTTAAAGTGGAATCGTAGCCTTGCCAGTCAAGACTAAAAGATTCATGATTTCATTTTATAATAATAATTTTATTGAATGACGAATTCGAAAATGATCACTGGACACTGGTAAAGGTAGTAGTATAATATATATATATTTTATAATAATACATAAAAAAAAAAAACGCTGGCTGGCAGCAGGCCAAATTAGTCGCCAGGCCACCGGGAATTCTCCCGGTGCTCCCGATGGCCAGTCCGGGCCTGGACCTGGGGTTAATGCAGGAACTGCAGACAGCAACGGACTTCACGCTCTGGGCGACAATTGGTCGCAGTCTCGAGCCCTGTAGTCGCGTCTGCGGACGGCAGGGGCGGACTGGCCATCTGGAGCACCGGGACTTTTCCCGGTGGGCCGCTGGCCAATGTGGGCCGGTACACCCGGTACACAAATAGGCTATATATATTTGTTTAAATGACGAAATTCATAATATTACATCTCTACACAAATGGATGAGTGAGTCGATCACGACAAGGAGTGTGTTTTGTGTACATGTGAGTGTATTGCCCTCCCTGTTAATTAGTTTGGTCTACTACTCCATTGCGTATCTTGAAATACGCCCCCTTTTACGTCTCATTTACAGAGAGAGAGAGAGAGAGAGAGAGAGAGAGAGAGAGAGAGAGAGAGATTTATCTGTTACAGCGAATTTCTCTGAGCAGATAATTACAAATAATTGTCCATGGATGAAAAGGTGGAAGAAAAGAAAAGGTGGAGCTGAAAAGTTATGCGTAAAAAAAAAAAGCAGCAGTTTAATGTCACATGATAGCCTAATAGTATGCGCATCAGTGTAATGTCACATGATAGCCTAATAGTATGCCATGAGGATTCGTGTTGTTGCAAAATAGTTTCAATCGGGATTCAGGAGTTGTACAGCTGAGTGGTGCAGCCTACTCTGCTGAGTAGGCAACCTTGATAGTTTTATATTAATAATGTTGTATGTCTTAATGTTTTTCTGTTTGTTTCCCTTTGTTTTACAATATGACCTAATATATGTTGTGTTACTTAAAATAAATGTTTAAATATAGCATTTATTTTTGTATTGTGTTATATTTGTATGCTATAAGTGGTGTTAAATATTATTCTGCAAATTAATGAGCCAATGTGTTATGATGTGGGATGTGGTTGGCTGCTGTCGGCCAGAAAGTCCAGGGCCCCTTTTTGGTCCTAGTCCACCCTGGCGGACCGTGCATGGAAAACTTCCGCCAGTTGCTTCAAATTACCGCACTGAATAACGCATTTCTATGGGAAAAATGCACCTAAAAATAGAAGAGGAATAAGAGTTAGTTGTTGCTGGAAAGGTACGTGATCCAAGCAACCCAAAACATGAGAATTCTTAATTTTAAGCTTCAAGCTAATGCATTAGTGTAATGTTTAACATGGCTTGCCATGTCAGGCACTTTGACAGATGCGTGTGATGTTTAATGTGTGATATGTTTCCTCAGCGCAAAACTTTAATTTTACGGTTATACCCTTATCATGTGCATCAAACAGACATCCCGACATCCGGTATTAAGCAAGTGTTATACATTCCGTGTGCGTGAGGGTCCGCTAGGGTCAGCGTGACTTTTAGCAAAAATCGTCATCGGAGTGTATACTCGGAGGCTCTTTGCGGACCTCCTATTTTTTAGGCTACAAAAAGCACCAACTCTGCATGTGCGTAGTGCGTAGCAAATTCAATAGACATTGAATTTGAAGAGAGGCTGTGTGAAGAAGTCAGTCACTACCCGGTCATACCTCTACAATCTGCCGTTAAAACAATATATAGACAGCCAGATGTGCAATAATTTGTGGAGGGAAATTGCGTGTGTGGAAGTGTACACACCGATCTACTGCGCATGTGTGTACACGCCAATCAACTGCGCATTTGTGGAACATGTCCGCTGTGCGGACCCCAACATACATTTTCAGGAGTATAAATACACGTAGGCCTAGTCCGTGTCCGTGCTGTCCACAGCTGTCCGTGTACGCGTCCAAACTGGAATATAATCAAGGCTTTAGAGGAGACAATTAATATTCAGCTCAAAAATATTCATTTTGCTAAATATATGTGACCCCTAGGGGGGCGCTCCAACGCACAATTTGGATATTTAGAATAGAAACCCCAAAACCCACGCTCCCCTTTTAGATAATGGGCTTCATGCACAGCTGCTCTACTTCCTGAACTTCAGGCAGGTCCTTTGTTTCCTGTCTGACATTTTGGACAAACTGATTAATCCAGGTGGTCCTGACCAAACAGTGGCTAGTGACCGACGTAGACAATCCTCCTGTAAATCACAAGCATAAGTGGTTTATGATGCTATGACAATTTAAAACAATAACAAATCTCTAATTAGAAGATTAAAACAGGGAAAGGATCAAACTTACGTTTTTCTTTGAATCAAAGCCGTATGCCCCGTAGCAATACAATTAAGTGGTGTGGATGACTAATAACTGTGCACACTCTCATCAATGTTGTTTATTACTGCAACTCTTATAGGATCACTACTCATTATTATGAAAGCAAGTTTCTGTAAACTCGTCACTGCTGGTACCATTGACTGGACACCATAGCCGCAGACGCCAGACCGAGGTTGCTGCAAAACCTGTGTAAGAGGACTACTCGCTATTATGAAAGCAAGTTTCTGTAAGCTCGTCCTGCTGGTACCATTGACTGGACACCATAACCGCAGACGCCAAACCGAGGTTCTCCCCTTCGCACAACCGATACACCGAGAGACTCACTCTTCACTCACGCCGCACCATTCTCCTGTTCATCTCAACACCTTTAAAGGGGATGCGTCGCTTACGCCACCTGATCCAAATAATCAGCTGGCCTTAAAGGTACACTTCCCAACTCAACCACCTGACCCGCTACATTCACCGCCCCTAAAATGTCACCGTCTCGGTGGCAAGTGGCAAAGGTGCTACAACCAGGGCCTAAAAACAACATTGTGGGAGCTAATGGTTAAAGCAGCTTCCCCATTCCCCTACTACCCCGAACTAGCATCACAAGAGAAAGCCCTCGCACGCACTGGGCGGACACCCTCCCCATCGTCAACCCAACGAAATGACTCTCTACACACCTCTAAAAACTACGAGTCAGGATTGAGGCGAATAAATTGTTTAAATTCCCTGCGCAACATTTTGTCTCGAACATTTTCCACAAACTGATCGCGAAGAACCGAGTCAGGGTTAGAAATAGCAGTTGAATTTTTGTGGTGACAAATTTCCATTAGGACCATTAAGGAATGGGAAAACTCACGCAACGATTCTCCCTCACGCTGGCGGCATTGGAAAAACTTTTGTTGGGCCTCATGTAAGAGTGTGCACAGCCAAAAGTCTCCAATAATATTAAAACGATTCTCTCAGGGTCAGCCCTATCAGTCGCTGGACGAAGTTTAATCTCCAATTTAGCCTCCCCTTCAAGAAGATCATATACAAAATATGCCTGTTCACTGAGGGACATATGTCTAGCCTGTAAACATTTACGAACCTCTTCAACCCATTCCCCAGAGGAGGACATTCCGGACCCGGACTATCAGAAAATTTGGGATATTTGCGTTCTCTTGGCACATAGACATACTTCATACCAGCTGAACCTGGCACTGACCGACTCGGCCCTCCCGGATTTGTATCCACTGGGGGTGCTACATCTCCCTGCCGAAGTCTTTCATTATCTGCTTGAAGTTGTTGGATCTGCTCAGTTAAAAGTCTAACCTGATCCTCCATGACCTATGATATTTGGGCAGAATAGAAAAACAGACAGTTTAATGAAGAGACAGTTAAATGCTAAACGCGAACCACTTATAGTGTCGTCGTCCCGGATCTCTCCTCAGCCACTGTTTTTCCTGTAATCAATATAACCTTGGTTATGAACACCAAAAAAAAAAGAACCCATACAACACAGTACACACACGAAAACAAAATTCACAAATATTACACCAGTCCCAATATTGATCCTGCCGACTACGCCAAATGTGACCCCTAGGGGGCGCTCCAACGCACAATTTGGATATTTAGAATAGAAACCCCAAAACCCACGCTCCCCTTTTAGATAATTAGGCAGGTTGTGTCCAATAAAGGAACAGAAATGGGACTGATGTACTCAATTGTAAGTTTATTAAACACTCACAAATATAATGATTGGCAATCAGGGCAGACAAATATTCCCTATAGGTAACAGTAAACAACTCAACAATAAATAGGTCACAGTGAATAAAAGCCTCATAGTAAACGAATTACAAGGTATAAAGTCTAACAATATCAAAACTACAGTGCATAAAGTCGAATAGATAGGTACTGTTGTTCACAAACCACTGCAGAAACACTTCAAACCATTCGGCCGTGCAAACGTACACTAACACAGCATTTCACAGCATTTCACACTTCACTAGTGAACATTTCATCACAAAATAGACGCTGTTCCTAAAGGAGATATTGCTCAATGACCATAGGCCGAATGTTGGAAGTTATGACTGCCAAACAGAAAATAAACAAGAAAATAAAACAAACAACATTTAAATGAACAGGCTACCACAAGCAGGGCTCCATCTTAAGCCCAACTAGGTCCGGGTCATCCAGAGGGTAGCCGCTCCCAAGGCGCACGCACACACACACACACACACACACACGTTTACATTTCATGGTGTGACACAGACTTCAGAGCGGCCAAAGCGTCAACAAGCTTCCCCGTACTTTTTTGACAAGCGTCCTTGACAGGGCGGCCAGAGCTTCTTTGCAGCTCAAGTCGGCGGCGGTGTGAACGTACAGTTAGGAATGAATGGAATGTGAGGAATGCTTCAGTACACATAGAAAACGCTAAAAACGCTAAAACTTTTCCAAAAAATTATTAATGTCTACATGTGTATCTGAATGCACACTGAAGGACAACTGACTTTAGGACCCAGCGGAAGGACTCGATTGCTCCATATAGAGCTATAAGGCCATCTAGAGTCATGAAATATCATCTTATATTATTATTTTTCCACAAGAGGTCAAATACACACAATGTAAGATATTTAGAGCTGAATTAAAAGGGTTATGCATGAAATTGTGGGCTATTTTGAATTTAAGTTGAAAGATCTGAGGAATGTGCTTAAATTACTAAATTACTATTTATTTATTATTTATTGATCAAATCTAGTAATTTAAAGGTAAATAAAATGTTAAAAAAAGAACAAAAAATCTACAAAAAATTGCATTAAAAAATAAAAATAAATCAATTATCAAAATGAATTGAAATAAGCTTTCTGGACAAAAAACAAAAACAAAAAAAAAAAGTATAATTATTTTGACCCGTGAAGGAAAGATATGTTATTTTTGTGTGTATTTTATTGTTATTAATAGTTTTTAGTCAGTGTTACATGAAATAGAAACTTCCATTTTTAGTTACTGAGTTTCTCACACATTTGCATATTCTCCTTCTGACACAATCAGCCAATCAGCTGAAGGCTCCGCCTCCAAAACAGCCCTTCGCAAGACCTCGATCTCCGACGCCAACAAGAAGAAGAAGAGCAAGAAATCGAACGATGAAGTGATGAACAAGGTGTACAATAACCTTCTGAGCAGCGTCTTCGGACAGGTATCTGATGAAAACACTCCTGCTGATGACTTCCACCTTAAACACAACCCTCTGGTGCTAAATTGAATGTTTTATTTTTTTTATTTTTTTTGTTACATCATCGGAATGGTATGAAACTTGGTAAAGGTGTTGGCACTCGCTGTGTGAACACACACAAAAATCATGGACATGATTCGAAAAGGTTAAATAGTCCTGTAAGAAATAGTCACACTTGAGCTCCTCGCGGTCAGAAACGAGCGCAGTGGGAATGAATGAGACGATTTTCCTCTAGTGGAAGCGTTTGGTACTGCAGATGGACAACATCTCAGATCAGATCATGAAAGATCAGATATCACGAGATATCAAGATTATATTTGGAACACAACTTGTTTAGATTGTTGGCTTTGATTTTCTCGCAGTTTTATAGTAAAATGTGATTTTGAAAATATATATTTCATATGAAAATTAAAAATACTATTTTTGTGCATTTTTCATAACAATACACGTAAAATTCTGTTACTTTTTTTAAGATAACCATCTTCAGCGGCCATCGGCAGCGGCATCTCTAGCGGCCATCAGTGCAGCGGCATCTCCAGCGGCCATCGGCAGCGGCATCTCTAGCGGCCATCAGTGCAGCGGCATCACCAGCGGCCATCAGTGCAGCGGCATCTTCAGCGGCCATCGGCAGCGGCATCTCCAGCGGCCATCAGTGCAGCGGCATCTCCAGCGGCCATCGGCAGCGGCATCTCTAGCGGCCATCAGTGCAGCGGCACTTCCGATGGCATCTCCAGCGGCCAGGACTTTCGGCATCTCCAGCATTCACAAATTGGTTTATTGAACGAGCACAGTACGGAGGTAGGTAGGATTTTTATAAAAAAAACTTTTTTCCAAATTTGTTTAAACTTTCTATATATATCAATGCATAATTAAAATGTAAGTACTCTGAAAAAGAAAGTATAAAAATCGAGTGTCTGTAGTCCTCTCACGACTGTTTTAAAGACAGCTCATTATTTCCATTCGGGATGAAACAAAGGATTGGCTTAGGCAACTGTCACTCTCTCTCGCTGCCATGACAACCACCATGAGCTGCATGAGCTGCCCACATGTGCGCACTCGTGGGGAAGAGACTAGTAAGAAACACAATTACATGCAAAACACCGTATATGTTATGAATCTTACACGAAATTATCCTTCATCACAGTGTAACTGATTGTAATGGGAAAACGTGCATCAATGCAACCTGTTTTTAGCTTTGCTTTATGTTACTAGCTCGTTACCGAATCAAACTCAATATATTTTAAACTTTACCAGTATCGATATGCTAGCTTGATAGTGAGTACTAACAGCCATCTTAGTTGTTTATATTCATAATGATAAAGTTAGGTATTTTATTACATGTGAGTCTGACATGATGTCACTACATGCACTGCTCCTCTCCGCTCGGCGCTGGTAAGCGCGTCCTCCAGCTGTGAGCGATAGGTATCGCGCGTTCTTGTGTTTTGGGGGCGTGGCTTTGGAAGGAGCCCAGAATGGAGGGGGTGGGATGAATGGAATAATAAGCTGTGTTTATTGAAGCCCTGAGAGGACTACTGACACTCGATTTTTATACTCTCTTTTCCAGAGTACTTACATTTTAATTATGTATTGATATATAAATAAAGTTTAAACAAATTTGGAAAAAAGTTTTTTTTATAAAAATCCCACCTACACTACCTTTAAGCAGGGTGAAAAATAGATGAATATAAACGGTAACTTGTTGAAGATCACGAGAGTTGACTGAATGTCTTATCTGAATGAAGATGATGACGACGAACCAGAGAGAATGAACAGGGAGACAGGACGAGGAACCAGGCAGATGAGACGAAGATCAGAGACGAGATGGAGACCAGACCGGAATCGGGATCCGGGGAACCGGTGACAATACAGGTGAGTGGCAAATGCTGGGAGTCGGGTGGGTCGAAATAGACCGGATAATGAACATATCCATTTTATAAATGCTATACAGCTTTGAAGCATTAGTTTATAATTCACTAAATACTTTGACCATGTTTGATCTTTTACAGCAGGACAACAGTTTTTGGAGAGACCTCATTGCTGCAGCTGATTGGTGCAGCAACACAACTTTTGAAGCTTCAGTTAAGGTTCCCAGTGTCCTTAACATGCAAAAAGAGAAGCAAATCAAAAGCCTTCAAACACTGCATGATTTCAAGGGTGAATATAATGAAAGTTCTCCAGCCGAACTTTTTACCTTTGCCTTTAAAAAAAGACAGGACTTTGAAAAGTTCATGAGTGAACTAGTTGATAAAAGAAAGTTCAAAGTCTTTGCGAGATTTGAGGAGCAGTGAGTCCTGCTCTATATTTTGTACATATGTACCCATATGGCCTTCTGTTCCCAAAGGCCCCATCATGTAGTTCCTCCGTGAACTAGTTGATAAAAGAAAGTTCAAAATCTTTGTGAGATTTGAGGAGCAGTGAGTCCTGCTCTATATTTTGTACATATATACCCATATGGCCTTCTGTTCCCAAAGGCCCCATAATGTAATTGCTCATTAAAATGTAGCATTTACTTATCTACTGTTTGTCCTGGTGTTTTATTATCGGTCTCACCTTTGTCCTGTTGTTTATAATCATGTTTCATAACTAATTCATCAACTAAATCATTAACTAATCAATTACTAATTGCTTGTAAATTACTTGTAACGGAATTCACAAAACATACATAAAATGTTAGCATCACTTGATAATCATTTAAGAATATATTGTAAATGTTTAGTTCTCATTAACTAAACACGTGACAACTGAACGTTATTATAAAGTGTTACACCATATGTTTATGTGCTTGGCTCAAGCATTTTCTGGAGGTCTAGTTTCAGAGGCGTAGAACTAGAATGAAAGAGATTCTAAAACATAAAAGACCCCATGAATGATACTTGCGACTTCATAAGATTCCTTTAAATAAAATGGATGTCTTTTCACACTGATCTATAATTGTGAACATATATTTTAGATTCATCTAAACTGCATGTCAATACTGTGATGGGTTGCTTAACATTACAATCAGCCTGGTTCTTAGCCAGGATACCAATCAGTTTCAAGTTTTATGCTCTCAAATGTGTGGTCACTAGATGACAAATGAAAATAGTGCAGAGTCAGATGGTTAAGTGGCAGTGAATGCATGTTCATCGAGGGATTACTGGAGGTCAAGAGCATGACCATATTTGACCAATTCATTAACAGCCCTAACCCACTTAAAACATCTAAAACAATTAGCCCACAGCAGGTCAAAGGTAATGTGAAAGATATGTCAAAATCCTAGAGCTATTCATCACTTATAAATATGTTAACTGTTACACACATCATTCGTAGGCCTAGATTACCACTTCAAGAATCAATCTCATTGATTCAGCAGATCAGAAAATAATTTCTGTATTGACAAAATAACCGTTTGTTCTAGCTACATAATGTTAATGTTGTAATGCTGGAGATGCCGCTGCACTGATGAATCAGAAACTCAAAACTTTATTTACAATATGCTTACACATGATATGCTACTCTTTGGTAGCTACATAATGTTATTTAGTTCAAATGCAGTTAATAAAATAAAAAATATTGATTGATGCACTGATGGCCGCTGGAGATGCCGCTGCACTGATGGCCGCTGGAGATGCCGCAAAAGTCCTGGCCGCTGGAGATGCCACCGGAAGTGCCGCTTCGAGATACCAGTGCCGCATTTTGCGCTAGCCCTTACTGCAAAAAGAACTAACCATGAGTAATACATTTGTTACAGTATCTTGTAAATCTTTGTTAAGGTTAATAAAAATACAGCTTTTCATGTTAGTTCACAGTGCATTAACTAATGTTTACAAGGGTTTAATAAAACATTAGTAAATGTTGAAATTAACAAAGATTAATAAATGTTGTATACGTGCAGTTCATTATTACTTCATGTTAACTAATGTAGTTAACTAACGAACCTTATTGTAAAGTGTTACCGTTAAATTTCTTTGGAATATCGGACATTACTGGATATACATAAAAAATACAAGCAATTATGTTCAATAGTTAATTGACATTAATGTGCAGAAAA
>FLSR01000534.1:1372-16944 GCA_900092035.1 Leuciscus waleckii
TATCCAGGATGAATGGCAATCTAGGGTCTGGGGTGACCAAGACTGGTGTATGACACAAAGCCTCCTTCAGGCGTGGGCCTCGACAACCCGATCCCTGGACACGGAAACTAGCTCTAGGGACGTGGAACGTCACCTCGCTGGCGGGGAAGGAGCCTGAGATTGTGCGTGAGGTAGAGAGGTTCCGAATAGAGATAGTCGGGATCACCTCTACGCACGGCTTGGGCTCTGGAACCACACTCCTTGAGAGAGGATGGACTCTTCACCACTCTGGAGTTGCCCATGGTGAGAGGCGGCGGGCTAGTGTGGGTTTGCTTATATCCCCCCAGCTCAGCCGCCGTGTGTTGGAGTTCACCCCGGTGAACGAGAGGGTCGTTTCCCTGCGCCTACGGGTCGGGGATAGGTCTCTCACTGTCGCGTGTGCTTACGGGCCAAACGGCAGTGCAGAGTACCCGGCCTTCTTGGGGTCTTTGGGAGGGGTGCTGGAAAGTGCTCCAACCGGGGACTCCGTCGTTCTACTGGGAGACTTCAACGCCCACGTGGGCAACGACAGTGACACCTGGAGGGGCGTGATTGGAGGAACGGCCCCCCTGATCTGAACCCGAATGGTGTTCAGTTATTGGACTTCTGTGCTAGTTACAGTTGTCCATAACGAACACCATGTTCAAGCATAAGGGTGTCCATCAGTGCACGTGGCACCAGGACACCCTAGGTCGTAGGTCGATGATCGACTTGTCGTTTCATCTGACCTGCGGCCGTATGTCTTGGACACTCGGGTAAAGAGAGGGGCGGAGCTGTCAACTGATCACCACCTGGTGGTGAGTTGGATCCGATGGCGGGGGAGGAAGCTGGACAGACTCGGCAGACACAAGCGTACTGTGAGGGTCTGCTGGGAACGTTTGGCCGAGTCTCCTGTCAGAGAGATCTTCAACTCCCACCTCCGGCGGAGCTTCGACCAGATCCCGAGGGAGGCTGGAGATATTGAGTCCGAGTGGACCATGTCCATCACCCAAGCTGAAGTTACCGAGGTAGTTAAGAAACTCCTCGGTGGCAAGGCACCGGCGGTGGATGAGATCCGCCCCGAGTACCTCAAGTCTCTGGATGTTGTGGGGCTGTCTTGGCTGACATGCCTCTGCAGCATCTCGTGGCGGTTGGGGACAGTGCCTCTGGGATGGCAGACCGGGGTGGTGGTCCCTCTTTTTAAGAATGGGGACCGGAGGGTGTGTTCCAACTACAGGGGGATCACACTTCTCAGCCTCCCTGGGAAAGTCTATGCCAGGGTACTGGAGAGGAGAATACGGCCGATAGTAGAACCCCGGATTCAGGAGGAACAGTGTGGTTTTCGTCCAGGCCGTGGAACACTGGACCAGCTCAATACTCTCTACAGGGTGCTGGAGGGTTCATGGGAGTTTGCCCAACCAGTCCACATGTGCTTTGTGGATTTGGAGAAGGCATTCGACTGTGTCCCTTGCGGCGGTCTGTGGAGGGTGCTCCGGGAGTATGGGGTCCGGGGTCCTTTGCTAAGGGCTGTCCGGTCCCTGTACGATCGAAGCAGGAGCTTGGTTCGCATTGCCGGCAGTAAGTCAGACTTGTTCCCGGTGCATGTTGGACTCCGGCAGGGCTGCCCTTTGTCACCGGTTCTGTTCATAATTTTTATGGACAGAATTTCTAGGCGCAGCCAGGGGCCGGAGGGTGTCAGGTTTGGGGACAACACGATTTCGTCTCTGCTCTTTGCGGATGATGTTGTCGTGTTGGCACCATCAGACCAGGACCTTCAGCATGCACTGGGACGGTTTGCAGCCGAGTGTGAAGCGGCTGGGATGAGAATCACCCCCTCAAAATCCGAGCCCATGGTCCTCAGTCGAAAAAAGGGGGCTTGCCTACTTCAGTTTGGTGGAGATTTCCTTCTTTCTGTCTTTCACCCTTTCTTTCTAACTTATCTATGTATCTATCTATACACTACTTTAAACTTCAAGCTTTTAAAACTTTCTTTCTCTCTCTCTTTCTTTCTTTCTTTCTTTCTTCCTAACTTATCTTTCTTTCTTTCTAACTTATCAGTCTATCTATTTATCAGTCTTTTTAACCAACCAATCTTTCTTTCTTTCTTTCTTTCTTTCTTTCTTTCTTTCTTTCTTTCTTTCTTTCTTTCTTTCTTTCTTTCTTTCTTTCTTTCTTTCTTTTGTTCTAACTTATCAATCTATCTATCTGTCTTTTCAACTAATCTTTCTTTCTTTCTTTCTTTCTTTCTTTCTTTCTTTCTTTCTTTCTTTCTTTCTTTCAAGTAATCAATCAATCAATCAATTAATCGCTTTATTTATAAAGCACAATTAAACACAACTTCCGTTGACCAATGTGCTGTACAGAGTGCAAATTTAAAATAAAAACCATAACAAGATAAAAGACAAGGACAAACAGGACAACTGCATCAACATTCATTTTGTATAAGACAGATCAAATAAAAAAGTATTTACCTCACTTTAAAGATGGACAGGGTGGGTGCAGTTCTAATTTCAAGTGGGAGATTGTTCCAAAGTCTTGGAGCAGCAATAGAAAATGCTCTATCTCCTCTAGTCTTAAGTATCAATTTAGGAACCACTAAGAGGCCTAAGTTCGCAGACCTAAGAGCTCTTGTAGGTTGGTGGACTGTCAGCAGATCAGAAAGGTAAGACGGAGCTAACCCATTTAATGACTTAAAAACTAATAGCAGAACTTTAAAATTAATTCTGTGACACACTGGCAGCCAGTGAAGTGACTGAAGGACAGGAGTTTTATGTTCCCATTTACAAACTCCTGTCAAAACTCTAGCAGCAGCATTCTGGACTATCTGCAGGCGGTTTATGGATGATTGACTGATCCCCAAATAAAGCGAATTGCAATAATCCAGCCTTGTAGTGATAAAACTATGTATAACTTTTTCAAAATTTGAGAATGAAAGGAAAGACTTAATTTTTACCAGGGTTCGAAGCTGGTAGAAGCTTGCCTTCACAACGTCTCGGTTACGTATGTAACCCTCGTTCCCTTTCGTGGTCACTCTGAGTTACGTCGGATGATGACGAATGGGGTTTCGCTTAGAAAGCCTCTCACCTTCGAGTATACAAAACGAGTCAATGGCAAGAAAATGCCATGGGTCTGCGGAATTTGCATAGCGTAAGTCCGCCCCACGTCGTGGGTATATAAGGAAGTACAGCGGAAGTGGCAGGGAGACGTAACGGACTTGGAATACACATATGACCCCGAGGGGCTGCATATGGAGAATCACTGGGGTGTCCAGCCACAGGTGGAATGTTTCAACCCCAGGAGTGGCAAGGTGGCTTGCCGAGGGAAAGACACATGCTCAGAGAGGCTTACAGTGGAAATACACATGTGGGGGTCGCCCAGAGGGGGAACCATGCACCTCATTTGCATTTGTAAAGCTCTCAGCAGTCTCATTTACATGTTAAAGCATTAGAGGGAGGGGGGTCACGGGGCAAGCAAGTCCCACGTCAATTTCCGACAATTTCCGACAGTTTGCAGTGTTGCCTGTAAATTGCCGTTTGCAGTCGTAAACCTGAACTTCCACGACAATCTACAGCGCCGGTAACTGTCGAAAATCCCACTTTTCATGCAGTGCTAGGTGTGGGTCATTTTTTTATGTGTTTATACATATAAATGTCTTATTCATATAAACTCCAAAACGAAAAGAGATATTTTCACCAGATTTGACACACACATCCATGGGCTCACTCTGAGGATACATAAAAAATGGTGGGATTGTGACTTCCATTGACTTCAATACAGTATTGTGATATAAAATGCTATACTTCATGAACGCATTAGCGTATGGTTACGAAACTCTGTATGATTCATTGGCACCATGCCTTGAAGGTACTCAAAAGATTTCACAAACAGCGCCACCTTTTGCTCAAAAGTTATAATGAAATTTCCAAAAATGCTAATAAATGTTTAATAAATTAGCCTATTGCAATGAAACTGGTCTTAATCGATCTCTTGGATCAGGTCGAGAACATAGATACCAAGTTTGCCGTATTTGGCTGAGCTTCCTGTCCGCCATCTTGATTTTCATTCAAAACCTACTTTTTTGAACTCCTCCTAGACCGGTTGTCCAATTTTCACAAAAATTGAAAAGTAAAAAAAAACTCAAAGTTTTTGATTTTGTATTGATATAAATTTTAATATGCCGCAGCAGCAAAGTTGAAGTATGATGCCAAAATGACTATTCAGGCTTTATCTCTGCAATGCTTTGACTTTAAAATTTTGCCCAATTATGTCTATAATCATGCTCAGGTGATCTTTGGACTGAGCCGACAGAAATGACTGAATGGATTTTTATATTCGCTACCGTTCCCAAGATATTTCTCTCTCAAGTTGACCTAGCCTGTGTTTGTTGTCTTTTGTTAGTTAGCTTAGCACGCTAATTGGTTAGCATGCTATGGAACTTTTTTGTAAACTTGTTCTCACACTGAAACCTTTCCTCAGCAGACTAGTGAACATGCATGAGTGATTGGCTCAACGTATACACCACGGATCCCGAATGCTTCGCGTCGTGGGTTCGCAACTCAGTGTGACACGTGCCCAGACCGCATGAGTAGGGCCCTATAATTTCCGCGATCACAGAATCGCGGACTGAATCACTGAAATTTTACATATTTGGAATGAAATTCTGTTTTTGTGTGGGAGAAAAACGTATGTCTGCACAACACACCAATATATATAAAATAAATAAAATACAAGATAAGTAAAAATACCTAACGCATTTAATTGCTACTGCTAATGTGTAAAGGTGCATTGCTCCGTGTCATATTCAGCAGTTTTACTGAGGCAGGAACAAATGAAAGCTTCAGTCTATTATTCTTGCATATTGGCATTCTCAGTCTCTTTCTCGATGGCAACGGCTGGTATTCACTAAAAAGAGGATGTTCAGAGTCAGTACTAATACTCGTTGCTTTCCTCATCATTGCCTCTTCGTATAGAGTCTGTATGGGTTCATATTGTTTTAATCCTATGACTTTCATGGCTGTTTTGTGGATATGAATCAATTTGCTTTTCAATTGAACAGACAAATTTCCGAACCAGACTATAATTCCATAACGAATAAGACTTTCAAGTGTGGCTCGGTAAAAAACAAGTAAAATGTCACTGCCCACCCCATACAGTCGTAATCTTCTTAAAAAGTACAGCCTCTGTTGTAGTCGTGTGCACAGACTGTCAATGTGTGTCTTCCAACAAAGAACATTGTCCATGTAAAACCCCAGGTATCTATAAGATGTAACTTGATGTATCACTGTGTCTTTAATGATCACAGACTTATGTTCAGATACATTTCTTGGTCAAGGACCATTTCTTGTGTTTTTTGTACATTTAACACAAGACAGTTCCTGTCACACCACTGAATAAATTGATCTATTTCACTATGGTAGGATGATAAGTCCATATCCTTGTGTAAGAGACTCAGAATAACAGTATCATCAGCATATTTTATAATACTATTATTCTTGTGTGTGCTCCTGCAATCATTTGTATACAAAGCGAAAAGTACAGTGATGACACGCAACCTTGAGGCACTCCAGTGTTACTGTATCTCACTTCAGAAAGTATTTCATTGACTCTGACCTGCTGAGTTCTGTTACTTAAAAAAGAATAAAACCATTTAATTAAAAAAGCACTGACACCCATACCGTACAGCTTCTCCAAAAGCAGATGTGTCTGCACAGTATTAAATGCTGAACTAAAGTCAACGAATAAAATACGAGCATATGCTTTAGTATTCTCAAGATGCTTAGACACAAGATGAACAATGCTAAGGACAGCATCCTCAGTACTTCTGTTCTGTTTATAAGCAAACTGACAGGTATCCAATTGTGACTTTACTTCTTTTTCCAGCAATGAGGTAACGATTTTTTCAAAACACTTCATGACATTTGAAGTTAAAGCGACAGGACGAAGATCATTATATGTTCTAGCACCAGGTTTTTTTGGAATTGGTATTATGTAAGACTTTTTCCACAATGCTGGTACAGTATGGGTATCCAGAGATCGCTGAAATAAGGGTCACCATGCTATTGCAAGCTCCTCAGCACAGTTTTTTAACAAAAAGGCTGTTAAGCCATCTGGCCCAGTAGCCTTGTGAGTGTGCAAGCGCTTAAAAAGGTGCTGCACCTCACGTGGGTCTACTTCTACCCCAGAGGTCTCTTTATTAGCAAACACTGATTGCAATATGCTATGATCCTCGTCTAACTCAGTTTGTACCTCAAATCTCAAATAAAAATCGTTTAGTTCATTTGCTCGCTGTAAAGTATCTAATGTTATAGTATTTTTCTTAGCAGGATTCATATTAGTTACTAATTTCTTGTTTCCCAAAGTTTTCTTGTGTTAAAAGTATAAAAACTATATTCCATAGCTTGCCTGTGTTGTTCCTTTGCTTTTTTCAACTGGTATTTTAATTCTTTCTGTGCCACTAATAATCCTAACTTATCCCTGTTCCTAAATGCCAGCTTTTTTTTATTGATGCACTCTTTAATGTCCTTTGTAATGTAGGGCTTATTGTTAGGATAAACAACTAATCCTTTTTTTCTACCACATTACCAACACAGAAGTTAATATATTCAGTCATTGTGTCAGTGGCCTCATCAAGCTCTAATTGATAAAATATGGACCAATCTGTGCACAAAAAACAACCCTTAAGTGTTTCCATGGAATCCTCTGTCCATATGTTAACCGTTTTGTACTCTGGTTTGTGTGACTTAAAAACTGACCTATAAGAAGGAATCAAATGTACAACATTATGATCCGAATTACACAGAGGGGCCTTTGACTTCGCTATATATGCATTTTTAACATTACCATAACATTTATCCAAGATTTTCGTTTTCCTGGTGTCACAGCGCACAAATTGTTCAAAGCCCGCTAACACAGATTCTACTTTACAATTATTAAAATCGCCCAAAAAGAAAATTGGGGCTCCAGGTGAGCGCTGAAGCTGCTCATGTGCACACTCAGCGATGCATGCGGCAGCTTTACCTGCATTGCCCTTAGGCGGAATGTACACTGCACATATGATGACACAGCCGAATTCTCTTGGCAAATAATGTGGTCTAAGTGACAAACAGAGCAATTCGATATCAGGGGTGCACATCTTGGATCTTACTGTGTGTTGTTTACACCATCTGTCACATATGTACATACAAACTCCTCCTCCTTTCTTTTTTCCGGACTCAATGCAGCGATCTGCACGCACCAGCGTATATCCATCAAGTTCAAGAAGTGAATCCGGGATTCCCCCGTGAAGCCAGCTTTCTGTAAACACCATAAGATTAGACTCACGATATTCAAAGCAGGTCCTTGTAATGGCACGGAGTTCATCCATCTTAGCGCCAGCGACCTCACGTTGCTCATGATAACTGAAGGCAGCGGTGGTTTATTAGTTCGCCGGCGGAGACGCTCCCGAACGCCTCCCCATTTTCCTCGCTTGCGCCGCAGCCGGGTCCCAGCATGTGTCGCACGTATAGCCGATGGAAGGTAATCCATTGCTGCATAATGATGTTTTTTTAGAGACAGCAATGCACTCCTGGAATATACCAGTCTTGAGTTTGGTCCCGTTGTAGTCTTAAGTCCAATGCAAAGCATGGAATGAACATTTCCCCGATGATCAGAGCCAAAAGTAGAAGGAACAGACACGTGGCCATTGTTCAAGTCCACAAACAGCAGTTTCGTATTAATCGCAGAACACCTTGCGTCGCATTTAAATGTGTTAATTTTTACAATCCAGACTCTAAAATACTAAATAATCATTTAAAAAGCGCTTAAACAAACAAAACAAACAATCGTAGCACAAGCCCGTGTCGCTGCAGAGCTGCGCCAACGGAAACGGGAAGACGCCATTCAGATGATTCTGGACAGCGAGGAAGAATGCACGATACCGGGTTGTTTCCTCAGAGGAAGATTGTAACAGACGACGAACGGCAGCATATTGAAGAGCGAATTCCGCCGAGGACACAATTTCGGAGTAAGTTTTACTTAAAAGTCTTTTGTCTTTTATTTTTCGTGTTCGCATTTATGAGGAAAAAAACAATATTACGTGACAGTTCTCCATTATCGACGCGCGCGCTCTAAGCCCTAAAATACTTTCAAACATTCACAGAGACCTCAAAACAGAAAGTACAAATCCTTTCTTTAAAACGAATTTCGTTTTGTATCAATTGTATCTTAATTTTAATAATTTTTTCATTAACAAATTTCCTGGATTTAAAGTAAATATAGGCTAGCAATCACAACATAAGGTCTGAACTGGAGATCATCATGAACCCCTTGCCTTCTTCCCTCACCTGTTTAAAAAAAAATTTAAAAATTCAGAAAGCTGGTTCTAAACAAAACCATCCAAAACAAAAAAACTATGTAGCCTAATAAATGTGCATTTCTCCGGTGCGTTCACAACGTTACAGTCAGGCGAAATATGAAAGACAACATTTTGTTGACTAGATTTAGGTACAGCACACCTGAATGAATGGCTAATTATGCAGAGTGGGTGTATTCTAAGGTGTATACCACTCCTCGTTACTCCCCCCTCGCATATTGGCTTTCCAAGCAAAACCTGTTTTACATCAATTTAAATCAATGTATGGTTTTATGTGAACGATAAAGCAAGACTATTTTCACATAATTTTGAAGAAAAAACTATAGGCGACGACATCCATTAGTCAAAAGTCTTATTGACACAATAGGCGACCACATCCATTAGTCAAAAGTCTTATTGCCACATATTTAGTATGTGTTTTGTGGCCTTATTTCTGCAACTTTCATTTTTATTTTTTTCCAATAACCACGCATAAACATTATTCTCTTAAAAATTCAAACATATACATGCATGTTGATCAGATATTTTGGTAGCCCTGTTTGTGCTATATAGAGTGAATTTACACCTTTGCCATTAACAGGTTTATAAATAACTGAAAAAAGCACAAATGTCAGAGCATGTCAGAACATCTCCAGGGCCCAGAAAACCGCTCAGACTCCAGAGGGTTAAAACACCCATCAATATGTCACTATCAAGCTCAAAAATACTGTGTGAGAAATGTAAAACTCAATTCAAATCAGCTGCAATACAAATGAAAACTTTCGGGAACTTAACAATGAAATCTACATCTGGCAAAATATTTACAGCCAAAATTGGCAATAACATTATTGGCACAATCGTTGACTTAAAACTAGGGCTGTGCAATTAATTGAATTTCAATTTCAATTTCGATTTTGCTCCCAGCGATCACCAAATTAGTATAATCGAGTAAAAACGATTATTTTGCCATTTTCTGTTTTAAAAGAACGCTCTTATTTTGTCTTGTGTTCTGAATGACGCGCGCACGCGCACATCCGCCCCTCCCGATGCCGTAAACTCTCTCAGCTTGAATGTTTAAACTGATAAGACTTAAAAAGAAGTGAAAATGATAAACTTTAGTTACGATGCAATGCTGGCCCGATTGTACAAGTGACAATTCCATCATGTCCCGACTCATAAACGCGAAAGTGTAGTTTCGACGCTTGCTTTTGTCCAGCACATTCAGAGAGGCAGAGAGAGAGAGAGGAGACGCGGCGCCGCTGAACACTCACGCGGTTTGTGAAATTGCGTCTTGGAGAAAGTTTTAAAATTATTGATTTGATTTTATAATCTGTGTGGATTCATTTAAGATACTCATACAAGATGCTAAAGTGAATCAATGTTTGTGGGGGGAATTTCCCGCATTATAAGTGCTAGACCTGCGGGAATTATTAAAATACTCATTGAAGTATTATCTGTTACATTATTTATTTTAATAGGTCAAAAAGTACAATCAATGTTCACATTTCGATTTTTAAGAATTGTTGAAAGGTGTCTTTGGTAACACTTTACAATAAGGTTCATTAATTAGCATTATAACTAACTTACCTTTGTTAAAATTTTACTAATAATGAACAATAATTCTACAGCATCTTAGTTAATATTAATTTCACCATTTACCAATACGTTATTAAAATGAAAGGTTGTATTTGTTAACATTAGTTAATGCACTGTAAACTAACATGAACAAACAATGAACAGCTGTATTTTTATTAACTAGCATTAAAAAAGAATAATAAATACTATAACAAATGCTTTTCTCATTGTTAGTTCATGTTAGTTAATACATTAACTAATGATAACTAATTAACATTATTGTAAAGTGTTACCGTGTCTTTTTAATAAATGCAACACGTTCCCAGTCATGTGAAATAATCGTGTTACATAATCGTGATTTCAATATTGACCAAAATAATCGTGATTATGATTTTTTCCATAATCGAGCAGCCCTACGTTAAAGACAGCAGCCTCGAGCAAAACTCTTGAGAGCAGGGGAGTGAAGTTTACCTGCACAGCTCTTACTAGCTGGCCTCCGTTAGACTCACTCCTCTAAACCTCGGTCACATCCGGGTCACGGCACCAATGCACCCTAAATTGATTAACCAAGAATTCTTAGATTTCTATAAATTACTGTACAAGTCTCAAGGAGTAGATGAAGAGGAAATCCAAAAGTTTGTAAGCAAATGGGATATCCCAGTCTTATGTGATAATGACCGAGAAGAACTTGAGAAAAAAAATTCAAAAGAAGAGATTAATTTTGCAGTTATCGCACTGGCTGGAGATAAAACACCTGGTTTGGACGGTTTCTCTATGGATTTTTATAAAACTTTTTTTCCGAAATTAGCCGATCCGATGCTTTCAATGTATACGGAGGCAATTCATAAAAAAGAATTACCAGAGACTTTAAATCAGGCTCTAATTACAGTTTTACTTAAACCTGGCAAAGACCCGAATCTACCTACCTCATACCGACCAATCTCACTGCTCAATTCAGATTATAAAATTCTCACTAAAATGATCGCGCTACGTTTAGAACAGGTTTTGCCAGTTTAATTCACATGGATCAAACTGGATTTATTAAAAATAGATCCTCAGTTGATAACATACAAAGGTTTATGAATATTATTTATTCGGCAAAACAAATAGACTGCATCTGTATTACAAGTCAACTTATAAGTACAGTATACTAGTAGTTTACTGTTGTGATTCCAAAGAATCACCACAAATAAGGAGAGAACGAATACATTTACATCGCTGAAATCTGCACTTTATTTCACATTCTTCTTTAAATTAAGCCGAAGTCTGGCCATTTACAGCTATCTGTATCGACGCAAAACATCAGGAACTGCCACGCCAAACCAGAGCAGAAGAACACCCGCCAGCAAAAACCCGATAGCTTTGGTAGGGAACGAAGAACCTGTGCACCGGTGCTCCCAATCACGCCGCAATCAACCAGTCAACTGCAGACAATACAAACGCAACACACACATACACACACACAAAACAAGGAAGGACTGACAGGGACGTCACACCTTCCCCCATAAAAAAACCTCTGTAATTATAGGGTAAACCCCGCTGGAACCTCTATGTATCCAAGCATACGAGGTCACTCTGACCCTGTATCAGAGCACATCTCCTTCGCTACCATACAATCACTATTCACTAACCTGGAACCTAGAAAAAGAACACAATGATAAACAGAATAAAGACAGAGAAATACATTAACTCTTAAGACACAGGTGCCCGGGACAATGCGTCCGCCAAAACATTTTCAGTTCCCTTTATATGGCAGATCTCCAAATTATAAGGTTGTAGAAATAATGACCAGCGCATCAACCTCTGATTAGGATTTTGAAGGGTCGTCAAAAGGCCCGCATACTTAATGAGCCATTCATTCAGGCGTGTGACTGAGCCACAAGAAAGAATGCAAGAGCATTGGTTCACAGTTGGAAGCATCACAATTTTTTATACCAAAAATCTCGTTCTAATTTCATACAAATTATCTTTTAATATGGTTGAAATATTTTATCTGGTTGAAGTTTTAAATCTGAAGAAAACACACGGAGAACGAAGGTTTTTAAAACTCTTTTCTTAAAAAACAAAACAACATTCACAACAAAGGTCAAAGGTCACATCAATATAAATTACCACAGCAAACACATGAAAACTTAAATATAGCTTTATAATCTCTCTTTTGTGGTTAAACTTTATAAAGGAAGCGTCCCTGGCGAACCCGCTGTTATTGCAGAGCAAAATACATCTCCTCCTCTAATGCCGCTAACACAGGGTCATGAGGTCATGTTCCTCACAGGTGGAGGTGAGACTCAATGATGTGACGTAAACCCCACAGTTCCCTCGGGATCACTGCTAACACAATCACATCATTATTACTCACACAAACACAAGCACACGAACATAAGACGCTCAAATCCCAGATCACAAACTTCAGGCTGAAGATATTAAGAGTTTTGGGAACATTAGTGAACATGAGCTAACAGTGAACAACACTTTTATTAATCTCAGCACAACCTAACATTTACTAATGCATTATTAAAATCAAAAGTTGCATCTGTTAACATTAGTGAACATGAACAGTGAAGAGTTGCATGTTTATCAGCTGACATTACCCAGGATTATTAAATGATAGTTGATAGTTCTTAGTTAGTTGATGCATTAACAAATGAGGCCTTGTGTACAGTGCACCCAGATTATTATTTTCACTATAAATATTATTATTATTATTTTTCACAATTGTCATGAAATCAAGCACATTTACCTCAGAAATGCCTCTCTCAAAACATAATATATATGAAAATCACCATCTTTCTCACTGCAAATTATTGTTGATATTCAAATTAAATGTATTGTGTGATTTATAGGCTTGATTGCATCTATTTTCTTTTTAATTTAATAACGCTTTCCGATAAGGTGCTGTAATTCACACTAATGCATCAACTAACTTTACCAATATTTACTGATATCCGTTCATAAAAACACAGTTAGTTCATGTTAGCTATAATATTCACAGATAAAATAATGGATTAGTAAATGTTGAGATGAACAGATGAACGCTTGCTGGCGGAGTGTTGTTCATGTTCAGTAACTAATGTTGGCATTATTGTAAAGTGTTAACAGCTAAAATCCGCATAAATTCAGTCATGATGTATAGATGTAATGACATCATCATGCGTCTTCATGTACTCGCTCTCGTTGATGTTCTGAAGAGTGTTGGGAACCGAACGACTTTGGACCCCATTGACTCTCATTGTCAAACTCGCTGTGTTTCAGCGAGTAAATGAAGACGGGATGATGATTGGGACAGATATTTGCTTCGGATGGACAGATGTTTGCTTCGGATGAACGGGGTTTGTGGGTAAACGTGTTTAATCGCATCTCGCTGGTAAAATCTCGATCCGGAGGGTCTTTCTGAAGGACACGACGCATCATGACATGAAACCCTCTAAAAGGACCGGATAAAAGCATGATCACGTGACACTGCTGTCACATGACTAGTTCACTAAATAACTGTCCAGATGATGATGATGATGATGATGAAGATGATGACATGAACACGAGCTCAAAGCTTGTCTAAACAGACTCCCATGATGCCTTCTGTTATTTCACACTGACTGAGTTCCAGGAAATCAAGAGTCAAACTGAAGAGAAATAAACGAGGTAAATCCAGACGCTTCTGTCATTATGTCCTCAAACCTCGAGGCGTTTCTGCAGCAGCACATCACCACATCACCACATCACCACATGCTTCAGTAACTCATGATTATGAGATGAAGAGTCTCTACTGACTCTAAAGCCTTCATTTCAACTCTTCATCTCATAATTTCGACTGTCAAAAATATGAATTTACAAAGCATGATCGTTTTTGTTCATGTGGCAGAAACGGGTTCCAGAGTGAAGACAGGAAGTGTGTGTGTGTGTGTGTGTGTGTGTGTGTGTGTGTGTCTGAGGGAAGTGTGTGAGGGAAGTGTGTGTGTCTGAGGGAAGTCAGCTTGCTCAGCATTGTGGCATACAGAAGCAGTTTCTGGAGGAAGAGACGCAAATTCCCATAATGCACAGCAGAACACGTGGGCGTCTTCAGTGAAGCAGCTGGAGTGTGTGTGTGTGTGTGTATGTGTGAGAAGGCAGACAGCAAGACATGACGAGATGGAGCGGAGTGTGTTTGTGTGTGTGTGTGTGTGTGTGTCTCAGCACTCCAGTGGCAGAGGGAAGCAGCGTCTACAGTCCACAGCTTTAGCACTGTGTGTGTGTGTGTGTGTGTGTTGGAGTGTGTGTGTGTGTGTCTCAGCACTCCAGTGGCAGAAGGAAGCAGCGTCTACAGTCCACAGCTTTAGCACTGGGCGGCTGAACTCTCTTCTTCCGCAGCTCCTCTCGACCCACAGATCCACTCAAGCGCATGTACGCCGCCTTGTAGCGCTTATCGAACATAGCTGCAGACGACACACACACACACACAGTTTACACAGTTATTGAACTGAACTGAATCAACACTGATTTCATCTGAATAATGACTTATTGTGTTTTAGAGCTGCATTGCAGCAGTTTACAGGGATAGTTCTCCCAAAACTGAACATGATTTACTCACCCTGAACTCATCCTAGTGTAAATGACACTCTCAGACGAACACAATCTTAGTTATGTTAAAAAATATCCTCTTCCAAGCTTTACAATGGGTGAATGGGTGTCTGTCTTTGGAAGTCCATCAAAGTGCATCTATATTGTATCTGAAGAGTGTCATATACACTAGGGTGAGTTCAGGGTGAGTAAATCATGGGCTAATGTTCAGTTTTGGGAGAACTATCCCTTTAAACTGCTTTGAAACAATCTATCAGATTGAATCTAAAGAATGAGACGTAATATTAAGCGTAATGTGTGACTCACCGACGTGATCTTTGCCCATGGCAGCCAGTGTGAGGAAGAGCATCTCTCTGTACAGACTCCTGCACACACACACACACACACACACACACACACTCATCAGCACTGAGCCTCTCTCAGGTCTCTAACCCTAAGGCCGCGTGTCCACCGAAGAGTTTTTAGCCAGCAGAAGATGCTGTACAGAATAGCTGTGGGTGCGTGAGCAGAATGTGGCGGTTGGTCGGTGTGGTATTAGCCCCGCCCCTCCTCCACTGTGATTGGACGGTGATGAATGCTGCGTTTTACCCAAAGTTGAACATTCTTGAAATCTCAGTGACCGCTAAAAAAAATCGGTAACAGTTTTAAAAACGAGGCGCTCCCACTGAAAACAATTGGAAAAATCCGCCAGCCGCGAGAAAAAACGCTTTGGTGGACACAGGGCGTAAACGTCTCCTCATCTCACCTCTGTAACCGGGGCGGGCCGGGTTGCTTAGCAACCGTCTCCAGGAAGAGTGTGATGGCCTTGTGCACCTCGTTCATGCCGACCCACCGAAGCACTTCCTCCAGGAACCCGAGGCTGAAGGGATGGTTGTGATGTCGCCAGTTGTAGACGTGCATCGGGACGCCACCTAGAGGAGAGGAGGGGAAGATCACGTGACCCACACACACACACATCATCAGATGATAAACAGACTGAAGCTCTTACTGTGGATCCTCCAGAGCATGTAGAGCGGCGGCCATTGCTCCATATCAGGGGTCAAAGTGTCCCACATCAGCCTGACACGCACCGACACGCCCTCTGACCCCTGAGACACACACACACACACACACACAC
>FLSR01000534.1:25254-38084 GCA_900092035.1 Leuciscus waleckii
TAGATGCACTTTTATCATGGATAGATGCACTTTTATGATGGAAAGATGCACTTTTATGATGGACAGATGCACTTTTATGATGGATAGATGTACTTTTATGATGGATAGATGCACTTTTATGATGGACAGATGTACTTTTATGATGGATAGATGTACTTTTATGATGGATAGATGTACTTTTATGGACTTCAAAACAGAAACAGCCATTCACTGCCATTATAAAGCTCGGAAAAGCCAGGAATTTTTTAATATAACTCAGATTGTGTTTGTCTGAGAGAAGAATGTCATATACACTAGGATGACTTGAGGGTGAGTAAATCATGGGCTAATTTTCATTTTTGGGAGAACTATCCCTTTAAACTATGATTAATGCTGCATGTGAAGGTATAGCGCACCCTGCAGGTTGAAGAGGGAGCTGCAGTCTGTGGTCCGGTCTGACGGAGCCTGTGTGATGGGCAGAAGGAAGGAGCGGTAGCCTCTCAGTAAACAGCTCATGAAGCGCAGGAACGCCTCCTGGATCTCCAGCTCCAGCTGCTTCTGACGCCCGTAGATCAGATCATAATCCGTGAGCAGGAACTCCAGCGTGGCCTCCTCCTGACCCGGCGTGTAGACTGACGAGGACGAGAGAAAGACACACACACACACGTCAACTAGAGGTGTAACGATACCCTCACGTCACGAAGCTGAACTCACGATACGATATTAAAAGCGATACTCCAAGACAGGTTAACTAAAAAATTCTGTTCATTAAAACGCTAAATTTGGTATTACATTGTGGGTGTAAAATGAATAAGTTCGAACTTGGTGCTGAAACCCAATGAACAATAAAGACACTAGAATAACAATATTCATGATTCTGAAGCTGAAAATACAGAATTATTTAGATGAATATGCTTGCACTGACTAGATATATTTAAAATAATGTAGGCCACTTTTTAAAGATAACATAAGACATTTGGCTTTATCAGGACCCATTGTGTTATTATACGTTATATTCAACATTATATATAGTAGTTTAATGTTACTGACACTAAACTCTGAAAACTCCTCAGTTCTCACACAGTATTTGTTTGGGTGAACTATACACATTGTCACTATGATATATTGTGACACCCCTAGTGTCAACAGGAAATGACATCATCTGTGTGTGTCAGGCGCGCACTCACTCTTCTCCAGAGTTTTGTTCAGGTTGGTCAGAGAGTTCAGCAGGATTTTCCCATGTTTCCTGGGCAAAGACCTCCAGGACAGAGGCTTCTTATCTTCAGACCTGGACGAAGAAAGTTCAGCACATTATTATTTACAGACAAAAACTTTGATCAGAAATACAGTAAAACAGTGAAATATTGTTCCAATGTAAATCAGCTGTTTTCTATATGAATATATAGTAAAGTGTAATTTATTCCTGTGATCAAAGCTGAATTTTCAGCATCATTACTCCAGTCTTCAGTGTCACATGATCCTTCACAAATCACTCTAATATGATGATTTGATGATCAAGAAACATTTATGATTATTATCAGTGTTGAAAACAGTTGTGCTGCTTCAGATTTTTATAGAAATCGTGATACACCGTTCAAAGGCTTGTGGAAATTGATAAAAAGTGACAGTAAAGACATTTATAATGTTACAGAAGATTCTATTTCAAATAAATGCTTTTCTTTAGAACTTTCTATTCATCAAAGAATCCTGAAAAATACACACACACACACACACACACACACACTCTCAGAAACATCGATGGAAGAATCTTTCTTTCTGACACACAATAATAAAAGCAATTGCGACTTTTAATCTCACAATTCAGACGTTTTTTCTCGCAATTGAGAGTTTGCAAAGACCCGCCCCCTTTAGTTACTGTTGTTATGTCCGACAAGCCACACCATGTTCTCACACACACCATGTTCTCACACACACCATGTTCTCGCGCACTGAAACACACATCGCGGAGCAAAGAGGACACAGACCAGGTTACTTTTGATATGAAACACAGTCTCAATTTTTAAATTTGGTCATAAAAAAAAAAAATTTAACAGTAATAAATAGCGTTTTGATGCTCTTTAATGTGTCTGACAGATCGCTGTAGAGCCTCAGTTAAAGCAGCTCGTAACGATCATCTCTTCCTTCTAGTTAATTTACAGCATCAAATAAACATCAGAAGGATTGCTGTTTCAACCGTGGAAAGATGTCAGTACACACCGTTTTTCAAGTTCAAATCCACCGACGTTAATCTACTAACTCTCCTGACTGCTTTGTCGGACAAAAATGGCGGATTCGGCGGATGGTGGATTATGATTGGTCAGATCGCCTGTCAATCAAACTCCCTGCGAAGGCTGAACTGTGAGCCAAAACCTCGCAATTACCTTTTATATTATTTTATTCTGTGGTCTTTGGGACTGATCTTAACCAACACCAGTGCCTCAAACACACACACACACACACACACACACACACACACTCTGGACTCACCGACACCAGTGCCTCACTGACAGACGTCAGGACATCGGGTCTCAGCGAGTGCAGGAGCAGCTTGTGTTCGGTCAGGACGGCCAGCAGAAGTGTACAGGCGTTCTCAGGACCCAGATTCTGCAGCAGCTTCACGAAACTGGCCCCACTGTGAGCGGGAAACACAGCAGCTAATCAGAGCAGAGCCCAGACGCAACAGCCAATCAGACTCATGCAGGGGGAGTGTGTGTGTCTGACCTGAGCGGCAGCGGAGACGAGACCGGCTGACAGAGCAGGAGGTTATCATACGGAGAGAGCTGAGGACACACAACACACATTAATACACACTCACTCTCACACTCACACTCACACTTTAATTACACACTCACTCTCACTCACACTCTCTCTCACACTCTCTCTCACACTCTCTCTCACACTCTCTCTCACTCTCTCTCACACTCTCTCTCACACTCTCTCTCACACTCTCTCTCACACTCTCTCTCACACTCTCTCTCACACTCTCTCTCACACTCTCTCTCACACTCTCTCTCACACTCTCTCTCACACTCTCTCTCACACTCTCTCTCACACTCTCTCTCACACTCTCTCTCACACTCTCTCTCACACTCTCTCTCACACTCTCTCTCACACTCTCTCTCACACTCTCTCTCACACTCTCTCTCACACTCTCTCTCACACTCTCTCTCACACTCTCTCTCACACTCTCTCTCACACTCTCTCTCACACTCTCTCTCACACTCTCTCTCACACTCTCTCTCACACTCTCTCTCACACTCTCTCTCACACTCTCTCTCACACTCTCTCTCACACTCTCTCTCACACTCTCTCTCACACTCTCTCTCACACTCTCTCTCACACTCTCTCTCACACTCTCTCTCACACTCTCTCTCACACTCTCTCTCACACTCTCTCTCACACTCTCTCTCACACTCTCTCTCACACTCTCTCTCACACTCTCTCTCACACTCTCTCTCACACTCTCTCTCACACTCTCTCTCACACTCTCTCTCACACTCTCTCTCACACTCTCTCTCACACTCTCTCTCACACTCTCTCTCACACTCTCTCTCACACTCTCTCTCACACTCTCTCTCACACTCTCTCTCACACTCTCTCTCACACTCTCTCTCACACTCTCTCTCACACTCTCTCTCACACTCTCTCTCACACTCTCTCTCACACTCTCTCTCACACTCTCTCTCACACTCTCTCTCACACTCTCTCTCACACTCTCTCTCACACTCTCTCTCACACTCTCTCTCACACTCTCTCTCACACTCTCTCTCACACTCTCTCTCACACTCTCTCTCACACTCTCTCTCACACTCTCTCTCACACTCTCTCTCACACTCTCTCTCACACTCTCTCTCACACTCTCTCTCACACTCTCTCTCACACTCTCTCTCACACTCTCTCTCACACTCTCTCTCACACTCTCTCTCACACTCTCTCTCACACTCTCTCTCACACTCTCTCTCACACTCTCTCTCACACTCTCTCTCACACTCTCTCTCACACTCTCTCTCACACTCTCTCTCACACTCTCTCTCACACTCTCTCTCACACTCTCTCTCACACTCTCTCTCACACTCTCTCTCACACTCTCTCTCACACTCTCTCTCACACTCTCTCTCACACTCTCTCTCACACTCTCTCTCACACTCTCTCTCACACTCTCTCTCACACTCTCTCTCACACTCTCTCTCACACTCTCTCTCACACTCTCTCTCACACTCTCTCTCACACTCTCTCTCACACTCTCTCTCACACTCTCTCTCACACTCTCTCTCACACTCTCTCTCACACTCTCTCTCACACTCTCTCTCACACTCTCTCTCACACTCTCTCTCACACTCTCTCTCACACTCTCTCTCACACTCTCTCTCACACTCTCTCTCACACTCTCTCTCACACTCTCTCTCACACTCTCTCTCACACTCTCTCTCACACTCTCTCTCACACTCTCTCTCACACTCTCTCTCACACTCTCTCTCACACTCTCTCTCACACTCTCTCTCACACTCTCTCTCACACTCTCTCTCACACTCTCTCTCACACTCTCTCTCACACTCTCTCTCACACTCTCTCTCACACTCTCTCTCACACTCTCTCTCACACTCTCTCTCACACTCTCTCTCACACTCTCTCTCACACTCTCTCTCACACTCTCTCTCACACTCTCTCTCACACTCTCTCTCACACTCTCTCTCACACTCTCTCTCACACTCTCTCTCACACTCTCTCTCACACTCTCTCTCACACTCTCTCTCACACTCTCTCTCACACTCTCTCTCACACTCTCTCTCACACTCTCTCTCACACTCTCTCTCACACTCTCTCTCACACTCTCTCTCACACTCTCTCTCACACTCTCTCTCACACTCTCTCTCACACTCTCTCTCACACTCTCTCTCACACTCTCTCTCACACTCTCTCTCACACTCTCTCTCACACTCTCTCTCACACTCTCTCTCACACTCTCTCTCACACTCTCTCTCACACTCTCTCTCACACTCTCTCTCACACTCTCTCTCACACTCTCTCTCACACTCTCTCTCACACTCTCTCTCACACTCTCTCTCACACTCTCTCTCACACTCTCTCTCACACTCTCTCTCACACTCTCTCTCACACTCTCTCTCACACTCTCTCTCACACTCTCTCTCACACTCTCTCTCACACTCTCTCTCACACTCTCTCTCACACTCTCTCTCACACTCTCTCTCACACTCTCTCTCACACTCTCTCTCACACTCTCTCTCACACTCTCTCTCACACTCTCTCTCACACTCTCTCTCACACTCTCTCTCACACTCTCTCTCACACTCTCTCTCACACTCTCTCTCACACTCTCTCTCACACTCTCTCTCACACTCTCTCTCACACTCTCTCTCACACTCTCTCTCACACTCTCTCTCACACTCTCTCTCACACTCTCTCTCACACTCTCTCTCACACTCTCTCTCACACTCTCTCTCACACTCTCTCTCACACTCTCTCTCACACTCTCTCTCACACTCTCTCTCACACTCTCTCTCACACTCTCTCTCACACTCTCTCTCACACTCTCTCTCACACTCTCTCTCACACTCTCTCTCACACTCTCTCTCACACTCTCTCTCACACTCTCTCTCACACTCTCTCTCACACTCTCTCTCACACTCTCTCTCACACTCTCTCTCACACTCTCTCTCACACTCTCTCTCACACTCTCTCTCACACTCTCTCTCACACTCTCTCTCACACTCTCTCTCACACTCTCTCTCACACTCTCTCTCACACTCTCTCTCACACTCTCTCTCACACTCTCTCTCACACTCTCTCTCACACTCTCTCTCACACTCTCTCTCACACTCTCTCTCACACTCTCTCTCACACTCTCTCTCACACTCTCTCTCACACTCTCTCTCACACTCTCTCTCACACTCTCTCTCACACTCTCTCTCACACTCTCTCTCACACTCTCTCTCACACTCTCTCTCACACTCTCTCTCACACTCTCTCTCACACTCTCTCTCACACTCTCTCTCACACTCTCTCTCACACTCTCTCTCACACTCTCTCTCACACTCTCTCTCACACTCTCTCTCACACTCTCTCTCACACTCTCTCTCACACTCTCTCTCACACTCTCTCTCACACTCTCTCTCACACTCTCTCTCACACTCTCTCTCACACTCTCTCTCACACTCTCTCTCACACTCTCTCTCACACTCTCTCTCACACTCTCTCTCACACTCTCTCTCACACTCTCTCTCACACTCTCTCTCACACTCTCTCTCACACTCTCTCTCACACTCTCTCTCACACTCTCTCTCACACTCTCTCTCACACTCTCTCTCACACTCTCTCTCACACTCTCTCTCACACTCTCTCTCACACTCTCTCTCACACTCTCTCTCACACTCTCTCTCACACTCTCTCTCACACTCTCTCTCACACTCTCTCTCACACTCTCTCTCACACTCTCTCTCACACTCTCTCTCACACTCTCTCTCACACTCTCTCTCACACTCTCTCTCACACTCTCTCTCACACTCTCTCTCACACTCTCTCTCACACTCTCTCTCACACTCTCTCTCACACTCTCTCTCACACTCTCTCTCACACTCTCTCTCACACTCTCTCTCACACTCTCTCTCACACTCTCTCTCACACTCTCTCTCACACTCTCTCTCACACTCTCTCTCACACTCTCTCTCACACTCTCTCTCACACTCTCTCTCACACTCTCTCTCACACTCTCTCTCACACTCTCTCTCACACTCTCTCTCACACTCTCTCTCACACTCTCTCTCACACTCTCTCTCACACTCTCTCTCACACTCTCTCTCACACTCTCTCTCACACTCTCTCTCACACTCTCTCTCACACTCTCTCTCACACTCTCTCTCACACTCTCTCTCACACTCTCTCTCACACTCTCTCTCACACTCTCTCTCACACTCTCTCTCACACTCTCTCTCACACTCTCTCTCACACTCTCTCTCACACTCTCTCTCACACTCTCTCTCACACTCTCTCTCACACTCTCTCTCACACTCTCTCTCACACTCTCTCTCACACTCTCTCTCACACTCTCTCTCACACTCTCTCTCACACTCTCTCTCACACTCTCTCTCACACTCTCTCTCACACTCTCTCTCACACTCTCTCTCACACTCTCTCTCACACTCTCTCTCACACTCTCTCTCACACTCTCTCTCACACTCTCTCTCACACTCTCTCTCACACTCTCTCTCACACTCTCTCTCACACTCTCTCTCACACTCTCTCTCACACTCTCTCTCACACTCTCTCTCACACTCTCTCTCACACTCTCTCTCACACTCTCTCTCACACTCTCTCTCACACTCTCTCTCACACTCTCTCTCACACTCTCTCTCACACTCTCTCTCACACTCTCTCTCACACTCTCTCTCACACTCTCTCTCACACTCTCTCTCACACTCTCTCTCACACTCTCTCTCACACTCTCTCTCACACTCTCTCTCACACTCTCTCTCACACTCTCTCTCACACTCTCTCTCACACTCTCTCTCACACTCTCTCTCACACTCTCTCTCACACTCTCTCTCACACTCTCTCTCACACTCTCTCTCACACTCTCTCTCACACTCTCTCTCACACTCTCTCTCACACTCTCTCTCACACTCTCTCTCACACTCTCTCTCACACTCTCTCTCACACTCTCTCTCACACTCTCTCTCACACTCTCTCTCACACTCTCTCTCACACTCTCTCTCACACTCTCTCTCACACTCTCTCTCACACTCTCTCTCACACTCTCTCTCACACTCTCTCTCACACTCTCTCTCACACTCTCTCTCACACTCTCTCTCACACTCTCTCTCACACTCTCTCTCACACTCTCTCTCACACTCTCTCTCACACTCTCTCTCACACTCTCTCTCACACTCTCTCTCACACTCTCTCTCACACTCTCTCTCACACTCTCTCTCACACTCTCTCTCACACTCTCTCTCACACTCTCTCTCACACTCTCTCTCACACTCTCTCTCACACTCTCTCTCACACTCTCTCTCACACTCTCTCTCACACTCTCTCTCACACTCTCTCTCACACTCTCTCTCACACTCTCTCTCACACTCTCTCTCACACTCTCTCTCACACTCTCTCTCACACTCTCTCTCACACTCTCTCTCACACTCTCTCTCACACTCTCTCTCACACTCTCTCTCACACTCTCTCTCACACTCTCTCTCACACTCTCTCTCACACTCTCTCTCACACTGCGTAAAAAGTTTTTTGCCATATTCTGGAGTTTTTGCAAAATTGACGTGTTTCCATTGGGCTATTTTAGTTCGCAATTTCAATTTGCGCAATTTGAACAGAAATGTAAACGCGATTCGTTTTAGTCATCATAGTGATGCAGAAATTGCACACTTCACCTACAAAACTTGTACGCTATGAGTAGCTTGCATCTTGAGAAAACATTCTTGCTTTCTTATATCATATCTACAAGCTTTTAGGCCGTGGATTGTGATGACACATGTTAATAGTTGAGGTTAATAGATTCATACAACACACCACAGTATCAACAAATATTGTTTTAACAGTGACATGTCTCATAAATCACATCAAGCTCTCCATGATTGTAATCCAAAGCCCGAGGGAAACGGGACGGAGGACAGAATGAGCTGATAAATCCCTGATTTATCCACACCAGCTGTTCTCTCCTACACTGACTCATGCCACGTCCATCTCTAGGACCAGTTTAATTTAAGGAGCCACTGGTGACGATACGAGAGGACCGTTGGAACGGCGCGTTCAGAAAGAAGGTGGCTCTTTGCATTTTAGTTTAGGAAACGCTTTCATGTGGTGCCCACTCGAACCAGGCCAGACAAACACACACATACAGACGTCATGACGTCAGGAATCCACACGACCACGAGTGTCTGCCGTCGGCATCGGTGCCAGTTGTTTGTGGCTCTTTTGTGTTATGGTGATTTAGGAAGTCTATTCTCTCGGCTAGGAGGGGAAACTACCCATGACGTCTTGGCACACAAAAGACGGCCAATTACGCTCTTCAGGGTTTCATTATAATGCGTTTCATCTCAGTCACACTGATCTTTCATGTTCAGGCGCCATTGTGTAGGAAATTAAATAAAGATTTTTGCTTGAAAACAAACAAAAACTAGATTTTTTTTTTTATATATTACAATGAATGCAATGATTTTTTTGCTCCAGACTTATAAGCAATAGGGGTTCTGGTAGTATAAAAGTGATTGATCAACCACATAAAAATTTTAATCTGATGTGATGGTGCAAGGCATGCTAAACGTTGTAAATATTGTAGAGTCTGTTGTATTATGAAGCTAAACCAGAGACATCAAGTCCTGGGAAAAAAAAATAAACAAAACATTTTTTTTTTCATGAAAATGCATAGTTGAATGGCAATAAAATGACTTTAATTAGTTTCAAAGTTCATAGGCGCTGATTTCGTTGAACATTTTAGACATTTTAGTCTACATCTTATATAATCTATGAATGAATTTCATTTTAATATTGCTTCAAGGGTTGTCAAAAGAGTATGTTTCTCATCAGTCTCATCGTTTGTTCGTTCGTTCTACCTATCGTTCGACTGTTCTATCTATCTATCTATTGTTTGTACGTTCTATCTATCGTTATCCTTGTCTGTCGTTCTGTCAAGTTCAAAACTTTAATTGAAAAACAAACAAAACATTTTTTTTCATGAAAATGCATGGTTGAATGGCAATAAAGTAACTTGTCTTGACTTTCATTAGTTTCAAAGTTCATAGCCGGTGATTTCGTGGAACGTTATAAACATTTCACTCCATCTTATATAATCTATGAATGAATTTCATTTTAATATTGCTTCAAGGGTTGTCAAAAGAGTATGTTTCTCATCAGTCTCACCCACATTTCTATAAACTCAGAATGGTTGCCCTTCCCAATAACCTTTGTGTGAAAGCACACCAACAATAACCGTCTGGACACCAAAAAACCTCTTTGTGAGCTTTTCAAAGTGTCCTGGAAAAACAGTGAGTAGACAGAGAACACATTAAAGTCGGTCGAGCCACAAAAGTGGGAAACAAGGCCACATGCTTATAGCGAAGGAAAAACATGGGCTCGGGATGAACAACACATGGACGAGCGTCTTCAAACGGCCACAAATGATGCCGTCGACTCTTCAGGCCTATCATCAGATAGGAATCACACTGTCGGAACGAGTTAGATTGAATAAGCCTCTCCGTGTAGATTCATGCTTCCCCCTTCTCCTCCCGCAAAGATACACATATGCATTTGGTTTGTTTAAAGAACGAAAAAAAAAGCAAGAGAATCTTTCGTAATGGGAAATTAGGTCAGAAAACCACTGTGCAAATGTGATTTCCAGACAGGAATGCCTCAAGGCTCGGTCTGTGGTCCGCTGGCATTGTTAGTCACATGCCACAGTGACACTCACCCACGATCATCCCGTGATCCAGACGCTTGATGATGTCGAAGGAGTTCTGGACGTTTCCTTCCAGGATGTCGTAGACGATTTCTGGGGTGTCCATGTGAGGAAAGGGAGACGGTGTCGAGGATCGCAGGAAAACGATTTCTGGGGGGGAGGAAACATCGTTTTTTTTTTGGTAGAAGACACTTGTGTCTATAAAATTTGATTTAGAAACAATTTTCACTCAGAAATTGCTAGTAAATTTCACAAACAATTGCAAAGAAGCGGAAGGAACTGAAATAGTATTTTCTTGTAAAAAATCATCTTTGTTTTATTTACAACTTGTTCAGGATTGAAGAATTGGCTATCGTTATGTATATCTATCGCTCTGTCTGTCATTCTATCTATCTACCTATCTTTCATTCTGTCTGTCTATCTATCGTTCTGTCTGTCTATATCGTTCTGTCTGTCGTTCAGTCATTCTATCTATCGTTTGTTCAGTCGTTCTATATATTTTTGTAAGTTGGTTTATCTATAGGAATATCGTTAAGTCTGAATTCTATCGTTCTATCTATTGTTTGTTCTATCGTTCATTTGTTAGTTCATTCTCTCGTTTGTTTGTTGGTTCGTTCTATCGTTCCTTTGTTCTATCGTTCATTTATTTGTTCGTTCTATCGTTCATTTGTCCGTTCGTTCTACCTAGCATTCGTTTGTTCATTCTTTCGTTCTATCTATTGTTCATTCTATCGTTTATTTGTTAGTTCATTCTATCGTTTGTTTGTTGGTTCGTTCATTTGTTCTATCGTTCATTTGTTTGTTCCTTCTATCGTTCATTTGTCCGTTCGTTCTACCTTCCGTTCGTTCTACCTAGCATTCGTTTGTTCATTTTTCGTTCTATCTAGCATTCGTTTGTTCATTTTTCGTTCTATCTATTGTTCGTTCTATCGTTCATTTGTTAGTTTTCTATCGTTTGTTTGTTGGTTCGTTCGTTTGTTCTATCGTCCATTTTTCCGTTCGTTCTAACTTCCGTTCGTTCTACCTAGCATTCGTTTGTTCATTTTTTCGTTCTATCTATTGTTCGTTCTATCGTTCATTTGTCCATTTTTCCGTTCGTTCTAACTTCCGTTCGTTCTACCTAGCATTCGTTTGTTCATTTTTTCGTTCTATCTATTGTTCGTTCTATCGTTCATTTGTTAGTTCATTCTATCGTTTGTTTGTTGGTTCGTTCGTTTGTTCTATCGTTCATTTTTCCGTTCGTTCTAACTTCCGTTCGTTCTACCAAGCATTCGTTTGTTCATTCTTTCGTTCTTTCTATTGTTCGTTCTATCGTTCATTTGTTAGTTCATTCTATCGTTTGTTTGTTGGTTTGTTCATTTGTTCTATCGTTCATTTTTCCGTTCGTTCTAACTTCCGTTCGTTCTACCAAGCATTCGTTTGTTCATTCTTTTGTTCTATCTATCGTTATCCCTGTCTGTCGTTCTGTCGAGTTGTTTTCAAAACTTTCAGACATTTAAAGTTTGTCTTGACAAACTTAGTTACGCAATTGCAAAAATGTATTTTCTCTCGACTTCCAGTTCATTTGAATTCTTCTTATATTATAGACACCACTTTAATTGCAGTCCTGATCCTGTTTGCTTCCTCAATTCAACGTTAAATTCGGGAATCGAACTGGAATATATCCGTAAATCTGTTCTGAATGGTGCACAACCCTTTTCAGCTCTCAAGTTCGCTATAAACTTAATAGTTTAACCAACTAGATTTTAATAATCATAACATTTTAGATTAAAATTATACAATATTTTGTCTAAAAATAAAATAAATGCTAAATATTTGTTTTGGATTAGTTCATTTCAACAACAAAAAATGATCTACTTAATTTTCATGGCTGGTACCTTCTGGTTTGTTGAATTCTCTGAAGGTGGGAAGCGAGATGGCCGTGTGTGAAGTGGACAAGATGGGGTCGAGCGCGCAGGAGATGTCATTAGGCAGGCAGGACTTCACACACCGTATAAAATCTGCACGATCCACTCTCGACCTGCTGGAGGAAGTCAAGTTTTATTTATAGAGCACAAGTTTAACACAACCGTAGTTGATCCACAATGCTTTACAATAAAATTTTAAAAAACAATTAAATTAAAATAAAATAAAATAAAGGGAAAAGGAGTAGAAAAAAAAACAGAAATGGAGATAAAAATCAAGTATCAAAATCATTCAAACAGAAAGACAACACAACCATCTGACCTTTGACCTGAGGTATATGTTAGTAGCCGTGTTTACATTACAGATTTGCGCAAAACTTTTGCGATATATTTTCAAAATTTCGATAAAAAACGATTGCGAAATGACGGCGTTGCCATTAACCGATGTTACTGTATGCGACTAAAACGTCTTTTTCTTTTCGTAATTTTTTTTCTCTTGCCATAATCATTCCAAAAATCATTGCAGC
>FLSR01000534.1:39340-73660 GCA_900092035.1 Leuciscus waleckii
AGATGGCCCAGTCTGTTGTTATTGGTCTACTCTGCTCTGATTGGTCAGATGGCTCAGTCTGTTGTGATTGGTCTACTCTGCTCTGATTGTTCAGATGGCCCAGTCTGTTGTGATTGGTCTACTCTGCTCTGATTGGTCAGATGTCCCAGTCTGTTGTGAGTGGTCTACTCTCCTCTGATTGGTCAGATGGCACAGTCTGTTGTGATTGGTTTACTCTGTTGTGATTGGCTTACTCTGTTGTGATTGGTCAGATGGACCAGTTCATTGTGATTGGTGTCCTCTGCTCTGATTGGTCAGATGGCCCAGTGTGTTGTGATTGGTCTACTCTGCTCTGATTGGTCAGATGGCCCAGTCTGTTGTGATTGGTCTACTCTGCTCTTATTGGTCAGATGGTCCAGTCTGTTGTGATTGGTCTACTCTGCTCTGATTGGTCAGATGACCCAGTCTGTTGTGATTGAATCTGGCTTACTTGATACACAGTGATACATACAGTAACGATGGCATCGTTTTTTTGCTAGGGTGATGTAGATGGTTGCTATGGAGTTGCTAGATTGTTCCAAGGGTGTTTTAGATGGTTGCTAGGGTGTTGCTCGATGGTTCTTATGATTAACTAGGTGGTTGCTAGGGAATTCCTCGATTATTGCAAGAGTGTTGTAGAGATGGTTGCTAAGGTGTTTCCCCACCCAGATGTTTCCAAATGTTAACTATGGCAAATAGCAAGCAGATCAAAACTGTACTGTATTAAAACAAAATTATGACTTTATAAAAAATGTAATATTAAATTAGAAAAATAAAACAATATGAGAACATATGATAAATAAAACTGAATCTAACCTTTTTTTCTTTTTTTTCCTTTCACAACCTGTAAATACTATTAGTACATTTTACAACTTTTGTTTACTTTTCAAATGTTTTGTTTATCCCCAATTATGATTATTATTTAGCATTTTAGGATCATTTTGAGCACAAACATTCATGCAAATTGTTTAGCTGATTATTTTAACACTAGCATAACCATGTTTTAACTAGCAGTCAGAAGTGTTTACATTATCATTGATTACGATATCATTGATATTAGGCCTATAGTTTTTATTAATATTTTGAATTATTTTTATATTTTTTAATAAATGTATTTAAAAAAAATATTTTGTCCTTTTTAAATAAAAAAATTGTATATATAGTTTTTATTAAGTGTTAGTTTATTTTGCTTCAATTTTTTTAGTACTTCAGCTTAAACCAAAGGAAAATGAGAAATGTTGTCTTGTCAACTAGCTGAATTTTTATTTTATTTCAAATAATGCAAATGGTGTTTTAATGGTTTTAGTTTTAGCTAACAATATTTACCCTGGCTAGCAGTTACAGCTAGCATCTTTCAGATCTCTCTTCAAGATCGACATCATCAGATCGCTCCGTCTGTTTCTGGGTGTATGTTGGTGGATTAGCGGTAATGATCCTTTAAATACAGGCTAAAGGGTTCAAATGCCTGGCTAATTATCCAGCTAACCACTTCAATGATTAATGGATGCTTCCTACATGACTAATTAAATGTTAATAAAATCGCGTCAGGGTGGCTAGTGTGGTAATTTTCCAACCGCCTTTCCCACTTTCCATTTCATCTCTCCACTGTATCATTAAAAAAAAAAACTATTTAAAGCCAAAAATATATCTTTTTAAAAATACTATTTAAAGCCAAAAATATATGTTTTCAAAAATAAAATACAAGAATCCTAAAGTAAGTAAAATTTTATTAGAAAATAATAGACTAAAAATCATAGAATATAATAATAGAAATGATTTTGACAGCAGTTGATTTGCTTTGCCTGACAGCGCCATCTAGTGGCCTATAACATACAGACGTCTGATTCAAGTCTCACATCTGATCACAGTTTGGGTGTTTGAAAGTAGTTTCAGATACAGTCATAGACTAGAGTATATAATAAACAGCAGTTTTGATACATGAAGAACATCATCTCAGGTAATATATTCCCATCAGACACCTGAGGAACTTTGCTTTCTGCAGGATCGAGATTAAAGTCGAGAATAATGTTGCCTTCGAGTCTTCATGGGTTGATCATGTTTCTGAGTGTCATTAATGTCGTTAAGTGTCCATTTTTCTACCATTTTATGTGCATATTTTACTGTAAATACATTTATAAAAATGTAATATGATTTTTTTTTTCACACTTAATGTGCAAATAAAAAATATTAATATTGGGATTTTTTGCCAGTTTGTGCATATTTTACTGCAAATACATATTTAATATGTGATTTTTATTTTTTACCACTTTATTGTGCATATTTTACTGCAAATACATGTTTAATAAGTGCATTTTTCTACCAGTTTATTGTGCATATTTTACTGCAAATACATTTTAATTTGTGAACTATTAACCAGTTTTTGCATATTTTACTGCAAATACGTTTTAATTTGTGAAATTTTTAACCATTTTATGTGCATATTTTACTGCAAATATTTTTTTAATTCATTGCAATATTTCTACCATGTTATGTGCATATTTTACTCACAGAAAAACAATTTTGTTTAATTTGTGATTTTTTTTTAACCACTTAATGTGAATATTTGACTGAAAATCATTTAAATTTGTTGAATTTTTTTTACCACTTTATGCGTACATTGTAATGCAATGTAATATTCAGTTCTTTTTATGATGTATTTATCACGGAACTCTCAAGTTTATTGTTTTTAAACATTATGCAAAAAATGTCTGAGTTAGCAACAGTAACCAAGAGGGGGTGGAGCTTAGCGAATGGTCAATTAGTAGATCAGCATCAGTGTTATTTTAGACTTGATTAAAATCAATGTCAAAATCACTTGATAGGGGACGTTTCCAGAAGGACTTGAAGGCAACATTAGACGAGATACCAGAGGCACTTTAATCAAGCACTGGTTTCATTCAGTGATGCCGTTGCTCAGCTCGTCCGGGGTTACGAACAAGCGTATCTTGAAGAGGTAAACGCTAAGGTGTCCGAATCGCCTCAGTTTCATCTCCAGAGAGATTTCAAAGTCCTGAGGAAGCGTGATGGGTTTCTGAACCACCAACACGCCGCCGTGATCCACGCGTTTGACGGAGAAGAAGCCTCCCTGGTTCCCGTCCACGATGGCCACCTCGATGTCGTCCCCGAGCGCCGAGTTGGACGGGCCCATGCGGAAGATGTTGGTGGGAATGGGGATTTTGGTGGGGAATGTCAGGTGGTAGTAGGTAATTCTCACAGGCAAGGCCAGGCACTCGCTAGTCAGATTACAAGGCAAGCGCTCACAGCGACTGCGAAGGGGAGATGGAGAGAAACACGTGGGAAAAGAGAGAAGAGAGAAGAGAAAGAGGGGTTAGAACGGTGCACGACATGCGGAGGAGTGTGTGATTTTAGGGGGAGGGGTTTGTTTGAGGGGGGAGGAGCATTCACAGTGACATCACACTCTAAAAAAAATGCTGGGTTGTTTTAACCCAATTAAATAAAAAAATACAAATTAGCCCAATTTTGGGTCAAATATGGACAAACCCAAACATTTGGGTTAAAAATGTCATTTAAAAAATGTAACCCAACGGCTGGGTTTGTTTGTCCATATTTGACCCAAAGTTGGGTCGAAACAACCCAGCATGTTTTAGAGTGAGAGTGCAACAGTCCCTTTTCTTTTCTACACAGAGACGCTTAAATATTGCAATGCATCTCGGATCAAGCCGGCATAGTTCAATTTGTATTGAAACTTTTTTGGGGGGAGAAAATGAATGGGAAAAAATACTTCCGGAACTGTTGCGTTCTTATCGGTAGGTGATATTAATGATATTAATGACAACGTGTATCAATGAAACTTTGTGCACAATTCATGCATTGCGTTCATGCACAGTGTGATCAGCAGATCTGTTAGGAACCCCAGTTCTGATATTAATATCTTCCTGCAACATCTGAGCTATATGTCAACTCCTGCAAGATATAGATGTACTAATATTTGCCTAATTTTGTAGTATTTATTTGTTTTTTTGTTTCTAGACTGCATCATTTGTATTATATTTTTTATTTGTTCATGTTCAGTGGAAATGTTTATTTTTAATTATTTAAATTAAATATGTATATGTATGTATATAAAAAAATATATACAAACTTTTGTTAGATGCGATTAATCACGATTAATTGATTTGATATATATAGTTCACATATTATATTTTATATAATTTATTAAAAAAAAATTGTATTGTCATAGATAAAAAGAAAATTATATTTTATATATATTAATTATTCCTTACTATTCATAAATTATTAATATTATTATTATTTTATTTTTTTTATTTTATTTTTTTTCGTATTCAGTGGAAATTATACATTTAAAAAATATTTGGAAACCGATTCTCAGAAATGAAAAATATTAAAGTTAATGGAAATTCAAAATTGGATTGAATTCCTACAGCATAAAGTCAAGCATTAGTGCATTTTTTTATGTCCTTTTGCTCCTGTAAATGCTCTTGATTTGGTCTGTTGAACGAGTTCTGGTTGACTGATCCGTCAGTCACTCACGTGTCTCCTGAGCGCCTGTAGTTGGCAGGACAGTCGAAGCTCAGGCATTTATATCCGCCCTGGATGTTGAAGCAGCTCTGGGCTTCTGTGCAGGCGTGAGTCCCGGCCACACACTCATCAATATCTGCTCGTGGGGGGGGGAAACACAGCAATATTAGTGTTGGTCTTGATGATTATGTTTAAATAAAACACTTAGCTTTATTTACAGTGATTTGACCATATTTAAAGGGATAGTTCACAGTATAATTATAATAATTATACAGTATATGGTATACTTTTAAGTATATATATATATATATATATATAGTTTACATATTATACTTTCATATATCATATATATAAAAAAGAATTTAATTTAATTTGTTATTATTTGTTACTAATTCAATATTATTTATAATAAATACATCTTTAATATTATTATTATTTATCATTTAATGTTTATTTATGTATTATTTGTGTGACCACAGAGAGTCAGGACCTCGGTTTAACGTCTCATCCGAAGGACTAATAAACCTAAATAGTAATATTTAAAACACAGTGATTTGTAATAACGGTTTACACTACAATACGTTTTCAAGATTTAGTGAACTAACATAAACATGAACAGTTTTATTAACCAAAATTAAGAAATGTTCATAATAAATGAAGTATTGTTCGTTGTTAGTTACTCCATTTACTAATGTTAACAAATGAGACCATTTATATGAACACTGATTTCTGTATTGTGTGATATGAATATTGTGATGCTGATAACAGTGTGTTCCTGACCCTGGCAGCTGCGTCCGTTGGGAGCGAGTGTGTATCCGGTGGCGGGACACGTGCAGTGAAAGCTTCCCGGTGTGTTGTGGCATCGGTAAGAGCAGATGTGTCCACCGGTGGGCAGCGCACACTCATCGATGTCTGAAGAGGAAAACACACTGTATGAATGATGGAGTCTGACAGCAAACACTGTCTCAATTCCCCTACTTACACTACGCCCTCTAGTCTAGTATGTACTCACTTAGTGAAGGAACATTTAGCTTGTGTATCAGAAGAGTAGATAAGCTTTGGGACAAACTATCACGTCATACAATTATGTCTTTATCGGTTGCTCTCTGTCACAGTAAACTGGCCTGTCAATCATCTCGTCACAGTAAACTGGCCTGTCAATCATCTGTCAATTTATTTTCATACAGTATCGGAGAGAAACATGTTGATCTGCAGTCGCGTGTCTTTCATGCGGAGACTCTCCTTATTAATACATTATTAATGATACATTTAAAAGTTAATGGCCAAACGGATCTTTTTAAAAGTCCACATTGTTATTGCAGATGTAATATGACACTAATATTTTATCAGGTTAAACTTTGATTAGTCACTCAAACCTTTATCTAAAACCCTATCCGACATGTTTTGTAGTTTTTTAACACTTGTGTTTGCAGTTCCTCCTCCAAAGCGCAATGGATTGTGGGTAATATTAGCCTTTATAGTGAACACGGATCCACACTTCAAAAATCCACTGGAAATAGTAGATCATCCGAGGACTTCTGGCATAATCTTTTCAACATATGTGCTTTGAGACACACTTATTCTAACCTCACACACAGTTTAGGATGGATAGTATGAACATTGAGACGCAGGGACAGTCTCACACACTCACCTTCACAGGTGATCCCGTCCACATCACTCAGCTGGTAACCACGGCGACAGTAACACTGATAGGACCCGTAAACATTGGCGCACTCCTGACTGCAGGGGGCGCTCTCGCACTCGTTGAGGTCTGCGGGGTAAACGACAGGCCAGAGAATGAACCAAGGCTGACTGAGTTGATTATTAAAGGTGCATTGTGTAATATTTATGAGGATCCGTTGACAGAAATGCAATATCATATACATAACTATGTTTTCAGTAGTGTATAAAGACCTTACATAATGAACCGTTATGTTTTTATTAGCTTAGAATGAGGCATTTCTCTCTACACACACCGACATGTTTCTACGGTGGCCCTGAACGGACAAACACGTTTCGTCACTATGTTGTTCTTCGTGTAAAGAAGCTTTAGCTAAAGTCAGCGAATAAAACACTGACACAATGATGAACAAGTGACAATAATATTCGCAATAACATATCGTTCTAATGAATAATAAAGTAAACCTAATTTCTTAATTTATCTTTGTAAGGAAAGCTCATTGCTGAACCGGCTCCTCTCTGCTGTCTCAGACGACGACATCACTTCCTGTCGGCCACCGTAACTTCTGTTGGGTGCAGTTCACAAACTCGTATCACATGGCTAGCAAAACTCCACGTGAGCTCCGTTAAACACATTACGCTCATGAAATCAAAACGTGAATAACACTTAAGCAGTAATTCTTAATTTATCACTTAAATCACATTTCTAAATATATCTCTCAGAAATTATACAGCACAGTATCGTTTCAGACCATAAAACACTGATCAATACACAAACTATAACTAATAATGATAGTGATTAGTTATAGTTTGACAACAACTGACTCTTCTAAAGAAGAACTAAAAGCTTCGTTTAGACCCTGCAACAAGGACTGAATCACTAAGGTAAGTGGATTTCCTAACTGGGGATATTCAAACTTTTTAGGGGGACGTCTCTCTGCGAAAGGGGGACGTCTCTCTCTCTGTGAACGTCTGGGGGCAACATTGTCTTCAGGCTCAGTTCTCCTTTCTTAATTTTCAGTGTCCTCAACACAACTCCTTTCATTTGAGATCAGATTTCTTCCTCCACTTCCTAACTCCGAACTGATTGGCACTGTCTTAATCAATTGAGTAGGGTGCTCGTTCAGGGACTTAGAGGATTGCTCTGGTTCTGGTCTTTGCTCCACTGAGACATCTGGTTCGGTACAACCTGATTCTGGCTCATCCACACATGTTTCTAACCCTACAGGCTCATCCGATTCTTCCCCCACAGGTTTCCATTCATGCAAGTATTCCGTTGCAGGTTCTTCAGTGTTACTCTCCACAGGTTCCCGAGCAGGTAAGCTCTCCCTAACAGGATCAAGGACAGGTAAGTCGGATGCAACTTCTTGAACACAAGGTGGGTGCTCAAAGCCCATAATAATTTGAGTTCAGAGCCCAATGTTCTTTCAGGTGCATAACAGGGAATTTGCTCATCCTCAGACTCTGAGCATTCAGAAACAAACTCTGACTCCTTTATCCCTCCATCAAGACAAGCTCTGGTTCTAGGCCTTTGAACTTCTTTCTCCTTTGGTTGTGCTTCAGAGTTGCTTGGCCGCAAAAACCCACAGGGCAGCAATAAATCTCGGTGCAATGTCCGGAGAGGACCACCGTTTCTCTCTGGTTGGCAGTATATACTGGCAGATCACGAACTTTTCTGACAACCACATGAACATCTTGTTCCCATTTATCAGCCAGCTTATGCTTTCCTCTCAATCGCACATTCCTTACAAGAACTCGGTCACCCTCTTTCAATGTTGAAGCAACCACATGCTTGTCAAATCTTCTTTTATTACGCTCGGCTACCTTTCCAGCATTTTTAGTAGCCACCTCGTAACTCTCACGCAACCGATTCTTAAGATCTCGCACATATCGAGAGTGGGACTTGATGGGAGTGTCTGCTGCCAAATCAACAGGTAGGCGGGGTTGTCGCCCGAACATGAGTTCATAAGGAGTATAACCAGTGGTGTCATTGCGGGTGCAGTTATAAGCGTGCACTAAAGGCTTTACGAACTCCTTCCACCGAGACTTCTTTTCATTTTCAAGGGTCCCCAGCATCTGGAGGAGCGTACGATTAAAACGTTCCACTGGATTGCCCCTCGGATGATATGGGGTAGTTCTCACCTTGTGAATGCCTGCGATCTTACACAACTCCTTTATTGTGTGTGACTCAAAGTCTGCCCCTTGGTCACTATGTAGTTTCTCCGGAAACCCATAGTGCACCAAGAAATTGTCCCACAAGCTCTTAGCAACGGTTTGGGCAGTTTGGTTTCTAGTTGGTATTGCAACGGCATACTTTGTGAAGTGGTCCATGATAACCAGTATGTTTTTGATGTTGCTTTGGTCTGGCTCCAGGGACAGGAAGTCTATGCATACCAACTCTAAGGCCCTGCCAGTTTGGATGTTTACCAAGGAGCTGCTCTTTCCGGGGGTGTTTTTCTACGGACACAGCGCTCACAAGTTTTGACCCTTTCCTCCACTGCCTGTGACATTTTCGGCCAGAAGAACCTTGACCTGATGAGATCCAGGGTCCTGTCGATGCCTAGATGACCCATGTCATCATGGAGGCTCCGTAACACCATATCTCTCAATGTGGTGGGCAGTGCCAACTGATAGCTAGAGGCTCCACACTCCTGCCCTCTCCTATACGCACTCCATTTCTCAGCTCGGTTCCACTCTTTTAATCACAAACCCATGGTAGGTGGTTGGTCTCTCAGGTTACAGGGTTTCACTCTACACTCCAATCCTTCAATAACAATCCTCATTTCTGAATCTTTTCTCTGTAGTTCCGCCAAGGAAGTTTCTGAGAGATGAGGAAGATCTGGAAGACCATGTTCATCCTCATGTTGGAACTCATTCGGCAGAGCGTCCTCATGCTGAGTAAGAGATTCAACCAAGGTAAGTGAAGAGTGAGATGAACTAGGATTTTGGGATGACCCAATCACCTGGTGCCTTTCACAGATGGCCTTTATCGTGTCTGCCATGAGAACAGATGACTCAACTCCTGGCCCGATGAGATGGTTTAGTGTGAACTGTTTAACCTGTTAAGCTGCAACGCCACTTTTGAAAAATCCCCAGAAATGACATACCCAAACTGAAACAGATACAGTTCATGAACCCTTTGCACTAAAAGCACAAGTATGATCTCATTTGAAAGCTGACACCTGGTAGTTTATTGTAAATGTAGAATTAATTATTGTCATAATGAAAAAACATTTTTTAAATAGCTTCAAAGTTTTGTAAAGTTATTAAAAATGTATTTGTATTAAACATATTCATGAAAATAAAATTGAAGTGGGCCCGGGAGCAATCTAGAAATGCACTGCAGCTAAAGCCATATGTGTGACCATGTTATATTTAAAATCTGAAAATGATAAGTCTAAAACTCTGTATTTAGTTAAATGTTTTTCAAGATCATGTAAAATGACTTTATTCTGATTAGACTCTAAAAATGCTACTGATGTTTAGTCATCAACTAAGTCATCTATTCAGTCTATTGTCTCTATTGTTTTGTGGTGCAAACGAGCCCCATTCAGTCCCAGTCTTCCCATGCACACATTCACACCTCTCCAGCCTGGTTATGAATCTAAATATGCATATCTTTTGTCTGCATTATAGTTACTAACGACTGGCTATTCACAGGCTATTCATCGGGTTTCAGTCCCTAATTTATTTGATCAAATCAAATACTGAAACTTGAGTCATATATCTTTTTAATGATGTATAGTTTGTCAAAGTATAACATTTAATCTGATAGTAACTTTGAACTAAATAAATAAAAAAACGCTTCAGTGCGCCGACGCACTGGTGCAGCTTAACAGGTTAATCCTTTCTCCCTCCTTTTGTGAAACCAAGTCATCCAGAGGCTCACCATGTGGTCGTCGGGATAGCCCATCAGCATCTTGATTCTGGCTACCTGCTCTATACTGCAGCTTAAAGTTGTAAGTTGACAAGCTGGACAGCCAGCGGTAACTGGTGGCATCAAGTTCTGCTGAGGTTAGAATATATGTCAAGGGTTGCCATCCGTTACCACAGTGAATTCTGCACCATAGAGGTAGTCGCTAAATTTGGAGGTGACAGCCCATTTTAGCGCCAAAAATTCTAGTTTGTGCGCAGGGTAATCCTCTGCTGGCAAAGGCTATGACTCGCATCTGCCCCTCCTGCTCCTGATATAAAGCTGCACCGAGCCCGGTGGTACTGGCATCAGTGTGAAGCACATAGGGAAGCTTGGGGTCCGAAAATCCCAAAAGGGTGCGGATGTGAGCTTGCCAATTATGGAGTCAAAGGCACTCTGGCAATCTGGAGTCCATCGATCACCGAACTCTTCTTTGGGGTTGAAATAGCTTCCCTCCTTCGGTTTCTTAATACCGCTCTTCCTGAGTGGAGGATATCCTGCTGTAAGGTCGGTAAGAGGCTTAATGATCTTTGAGTACTCTCGCACAAACCTCGGGTAGTATCCGGCAAAGCCTAAAAAAGACCTCAACTCCTTCAGGTTTGTTGGCTTTGGCCATGTCTTCAAGGCCTCAACCTTTGCTGGATCAGTCTCTACTCCGTCTCGTGAGACTATATGACCCAGATACCTCACTGATGTCTGGAAGAACCAGCATTTCTCGGGTGACAATTTCAACCCATACTCCTTCAGTCGGTTTAGAACTTGCAACAACCGGGACTCGTGCTCTTCAAGAGTTTTTGAAAAAACTATGAGGTCATCGATGAAAACCAGCACCTGTTTTCTGTTCAAGTCTCCCATACACCGTTCCATTAATCTCTGGAACGTGCTCGGTGCAATCCCCTGCGGCATTCTGTTGAATTCCCAGAATCCAAGCGTGCAGACAAACGCGGTTTTACACTTATCAGCTTCTTCCATGTCGATTTGGTAGAACCCGGATTTCAAATCGAGCACGGAGAACCACTGCGAGCCGGTTAGTGTTGAAAAGACCTCCTCTAGGTTTGGTAAGGCGTACGCATCCTTAATCGTTTGTGAGTTGAGCTTTCGAAAGTCAATACATAGCCTCACAGTACCATCCTTTTTATGGCTACCACTATTGGTGACGCAAATGGAGACTCAGACTCGCGGATGATACCGGCCTCTAGTAGTTCTTGGAGGTGCTTTCTTACAGCGTAAATGTCTTGGGGATGGATGGGTCGGGCTCTGTGCTTGAACGGTGTGCTGTCACTCAACTTTATCTGATGTTTGACCTTTTCAGTGCTGCCGTAATCAAGGTCGTGCAGGGAGAAGACCTCAGGCATGGAGTTTAACAACTTTGATACCTATCTTTCCAGCTCGTGGGCAGGGAGTCACCAAATTCGAAGGCAAGGTTAGCACAGTCGTTTAACCCCCTGAGGTCGACGGTATCGCCGGCGATACCAGCTCGCTTTTTTTTTATCAGTGTAAAATAAACTCATAAATACTCTGTTGACTTTGATTTTTCATAGGAGTTTCGTACACCAATCGATTCTGTTAAATGCGTATTATTTTTGTGTATACTCACAATAAAAACAAAGTGTTGTGCTTTTTGCCAAATAAAGAAAAATAAACACGAAGCGAGTTCTGCCTTCTCTCTGTCAGTGTAGTCCATTCTGAAACGCGTCCAAAAATGAACAATAACTCACCGAATACTTCTCACACAGACACGTGAGATATGTCTTTATGAAGCTTGAAATCTCTTCTTTTAAATGAAGTAATTTATATAAAAAACAAATGTTTTCAACTCATGTAATCCGTTTGAAAGCAAGGAGATGTACCGTTTTTCCTTCTGCCTCATTATCTCTATAATGAGTTGAGGCCGCCCCGCCCCCGGCGCTATTCAAATGGTAAATAGTTTAGGTGATCTAGTATGCATCGCATACGCCCCCCGATCAATGCCATAAAAACACAGTTTCGTAGTTCATCGCGTTTTGAGTATGGCACGCTTCTCCAGTAAAGACGCCCTTCAGATGATTCTGGACAGCGAGGAAGAATGCATGATACCGGGTTGTTTCCTCAGAGGAAGATTGTAACTCAGACTACGAACGGCAGCATTTTGAAGAGCGAATTCCGCCGAGGACACAATTTCGGGTAAGTTTTACTTAAAAGTCTTTTGTCTTTTATTTTTCGTGTTCGCATTTATGAGGAAAAAACAATATTACGTGACAGTTCTCCATTATGGACGCGAGCGCTCTGAAAGTGCACTAAAAGACTTTCAAACTTTCACAGAGACCTCAAAACAGAAACTACAAATCCTTTCTTTAAAACGAATTTCGTTTTGTATCAATTGTATCTTAATTTTAAAAAAAATTTTCATTAACAAATTCCTGGATTTAAAGTAAATATAGGCAAGCAATCACAACATAAGGTGCTTGAACTGGAGATCATCATTAACCAGACCGTAGCCTACTCGCCTCACATGTCTAAAAAATGTGAAATATATTTACAGAAAGCTGGTTCTAAACAAAACCATCCAAAACAAAAAACTATGTAGCCTAATAAATGTGCATTTCTCCGGTGCGTTCACTAGCCTACTGCGAAGATCGCGAGTCAATAGCCTATCGTCAACTTCATCTTTGCCAGAAGTTAAATTTAAATTGTGTGTGTGAATGAATGATGATGTTTTAGCAAACTGTATTGCTATACTGAGATGAGTAAAAATGTTGTTGAAAGAATTATGTTGAAATAAAAAATGTAGGCTATTTGTATAAGCAACGTATTAAACTGCAAATGAACAACATGCCCTAATATTTCATGAAAACAACGTTACAGTCAGGCGAAATATGAAAGACAACATCATGTTGACTAGATTTGGGTACAGTTTTTACTGTAGAATATACTGCCACGTCAAATAAGCTTTTGTTTAGCAATTTCTATATCTATTTTTGTCAAAAATAAAGTCATCAACTAAGATGTTAGCTGTTCCAATGTTGACTATATTCAAACTAATGAATACATAGATAAAATGTAGGCCTATAATAATTTTTTTTTACAAAGAAAGAGTACACTTGAAATATTGTTGAAATTGTAATTATTGTTGTAATTGTAACCTTTTTAATAAAATAGCAAAACATATTTACAAGATAGATGTAAGCAAAATATTAAATGGTCAAATAAGTCTTCTTCTAAATATATCTTTTGTCCTTGCATTGTGGCTCAGTCAGTGTCACACCTGAGTGAATGGCTCATCATTATGCAGAGTGGGTGGGACATTGTATTCTAAGGTGTAAACCACTCCTCGTTCACGCCCCCCTCGCATATTGGCTTTCCAAGCAAAACCTGTTTTACATCAATTTAAATCAATGTATGGTTTTATGTGAACGATAAAGCAAGACTATTTTCACAAATTTTGAAGAAAAAACTCTAGGCGAGGACATCCATTAGTCAAAAGTCTTATTGTTTTGTAGCCTTATTTCAGAAATTTTAGTTTTTAGTTTTTTCAATCACCATGCATAAACATTATTCTCTCAAAAATGAAAACATGTACATACACGTGGCTCACATATTATGGTAGCCCTGTTTGTGCTATATAGAGTGAATTTACACCTTTGCCATTAATATGTTTATATGCAACTGAAAAAAGCACAGATGTCAGGGCATGTCAGAACATCTCAAGGGCCCCAAAAACAGCCCAGACCCCAGAGGGTTAATGGTTCCTTAGTTTTGACATTTGAACTCTGGTGCTGCTGGTCCATGACCTTCTGAATTGCATGAATCTCTGCCAGCACAACTTTAGGAGGGACTTTTATGTCGGTTTGAGTTCCATTTCTCAGCAAAACTGACAATTTAGAGAGACGGTTTCGGGGTAAGGTGTGCAAACAGTTTGCAATCAGTAGGCCACTTGGTAAAGGGACAGATGGAGGCTCGAGAGTCACCCACTTCTCTGTGTGAGGACCATGTAGGTGGGCAAGGCCATCCAAGACCACTGTGCTTCCTGCAGGCACAACTTCAGGAGAGTTTCCCTTCAACTTCACGTAACCCAGAATTTCACTGCTGGCTTGTCTCCACCTGGCCTCCAAGACTTTAAGTACTGCTTGGTAACCATGGAAGCTCGATTGAAAGTTAACCGCATTCTCTTTGGCACACCTGCTGTAAAGCACATCTAAGGAGTTGGTTCCGACTAGAATTTGAGAAAACTTGTTAAATCTGGCACCACCAAGGCCAAGGTGGGGACTTCAACTTCAGTTCCTATGAAAGCCTTGGGAAATTTCAGGGTTAACTCAATGTACCCCAGATACGGTACTGCCTGTCCGTTTGCTCCTTCTACCTCCAACAAGTTTTCTAATGGCTTCAAGGAGTGGTCTGACAAATTTTCTTCATAAAATGACTGAGGAATTGTGGTCACCTGTGACCCTGTGTCTAGAAGCAATCTACTTCTCTTTCTCCAATGGCGACCTTGGCTGTGCATTTTATCCCCACTAACCCCTTTGGCAAGCGTTTCGATGGCGGTGCACCACAGTTACTCACGTCAGATATCTGTTTGTAACATTCAGGGCGACAGTCTGAACGTCTGGTCTCCATATGCCCCGCTATAGAGACCTTTTTTAGTTTAAAGGCTGGGCAGGCCTTCCATGCAGAGAGTCCCATTGGCTTTGCTGCTCTCTTAACTTAAGTCGCTGCTCTTCGACTTTGGAAGGATTTGGAGCGTTCTCGCAATTGATAGCTAGGTGCCCATCCTCTCCGCACCGAAAACAGTACCAGGGTCGTGGTCTGTTAACTCTCAGATGGCCCATCCTGGGACCTCTGTCCGTTTCTGTGTTAAGCGGTCTCTGAGCATTAGAAGTTTGAGGCGTCGTACGACTGACACTTTGAGTTTGCAGCTCAGCAATCTGACGTTGGAGCCTAGAAATTTCCAACTCCTCTGCATTGTTTTGTTTCAGTCCCTGGGTGACCGATGGATGCCTTTACCGCAGCTACTTGAGTAAATAATTCTTCCACCATCTTCTTTAAAGTGGTCAACTCAGCCTTTTCAGAATGACTCTTTGGATTCTTTCGATCAGGAGACTGCTTTAAGGCAGTAACTTGGGCTTGGATTTCTACAACTTGTTTCTTTAGAAGACTGGTTTCAGAACCATCCGAGCTGGGCACATTACACGAACAGGCTGATACTTGGTTGGAGAATGCACGCGACTTTTGGTAGGTATTAGGGGACTTTGTATCCCAAGATGCTTTCTCATCCGTTCCTCCTTAGAGGCGTGTTTGTCTTCCTGGGTCCGAATAAGCACTGCTAATTCAGCAAAAGTGGGTGGTTGTACTTCTCTTTTGTCAAGCTGAAGGTCGGCAATGACACGATTGTCCCAACACCCTCTGCAGAATTGTTTCAGAAGGTAACGGTCATGTTCACTTTCTGCTATGCCACCTCGTCTGATTGCAGCACTCAGAATAACTGCAACCGATGCAGGTAGTCTGACGGTTTCTCACTCTGATTTTGTAGAGTGCCCATGAGTTTGGCCAACAGCTCGTCTCCGTCCTCGACAGAACCATATACAGACTCTAAGAGCTTAAGATACACAGCAGGTAGGGCTGGAGGGCGAACATGTTTTACAATGTTGGAAGCTGGAGGTAAGAGGCTGTCTAGGATTTTCCGCGTTCTGTGCAAGTCAGAGATGGAAGGGTCACTTAACAGGAAGTCGACACTTGCACGCCAGATGTCGAAATCTGGTTCGTTGGGGGGGCGCGGAACCCTCCCGGAGAAAACCCTCAGACGAATAGAGGTTTGCTGTGACACAGTAGCTTCACTTGTTTTCACTATGTGTTCAACCACCATTCTCTGAACACTGGGTGGGTCCACAATATTTGTGGGGAACACAGGGCATGTTGTCACAGTAATATCATCAGTGGTAGTTTCTGAAGAAGGGGGAGACACAAATGTCGGTTTATTCTTGGTTGGGTTTTTAGGTTCTGAGCTTTGAGTAGGTGTCACTTTTGAATTAGTCAGGGGGCTACTTATTGACGATGGGGCGGTGGCCTCTGCACTCTTGGAGTCACTGCTAAGATCATGGCAGCTCGCTTGCTGCGATTCTGTTGGAGCTTGATTTTCAGAATGGGTTTCTCTGAGTTTCTCCAATTCCTCTTGAAGCACACTCTGGAAGGACCTTCCACTTTCCTTAGCAATGGCCTTCAATTCCTCAAGATACCCTTCAGTGGCAGTGCAGATAGAACGTTGAGTGTAGACAGTGCTAAGACACGCACTCGGAAGGTAACCCCTGGGTCAGAGAGACTCCCCAAAGTTAAAGGTAAGAAAGGGAGCAGATTTTGGATTGCGGAGTTATGATTGTATTCTATGATGGCATTTTGGTGAAACTCTGAATCTGGGTCATCAATGATAATATTACGGCTAATTGAACCATATCTTTCTAGGTACATTTCCAGCTCATTGTCTGTTTCGGTTAACGTAAGGCCTTTGACATGAGCGCATTTGCTACGTTAACGTTTTCCCGCTTCACGATATCCATTGTAACGGTTGAAAATGTCAATAACTTGTTTCTCTTGGTTTACTAATTTCCCTTCTCTGTTTCTTTAACAGTTACCCTCGCTGCAAGAACTTACTCCTGGCTGGCTCGCCAACTTTTATGTAACACACGCGTGCTACGGTCTTAGCATAAACCAGTTTCTAATGTCTTGGACCAGATCAGAAAACTACGTTCGCTCTTGAGCCAGTGTTGCAGCAAGACAAGGGAAATAATCACAGAAGACAGATATAGTTGAAAAAGGTAAGTACTTGTATTGTATAATATTAACTTGTTTAGATTGAGGGGGGAAAAAAACAGTCAATAGCTTCAATGAAACAATTCACAAACAATTAAATTACCTTTTTTTATATATATAAATAAACCAATTTAAATTAGATGACCTTGTGCTCAATAGCTCTGTAGTTAACTGTGTTTAGTAACTTTAGTTATTTACTCTTTCATTTCCTTTGTTTCTTTCCTTTTCAAGAAAATAATATACCCAACTCACTCTCAAAAACTCTCAAAATCCAAATTACAATTATGTAACTCAACCCTTGTATTCACTCTTTTCAAGAGAATCTCAATAAAGATGAAAAAAATAAAACTCAACCTCTGTATTCACTCTTTTTTCCAAGAAAATCTCAATAAAGGATGAAAAACTAAATAATAAAATAATGTAGACAATACATTTTCTGGTGAAATGTCCAATGACATCGAATCAGAGGCAGGATCAGAAATGACTCTGGAAATAGCTCAGTTCAATTGTCCTGTGCACTTGTTTCAGTGTTCAGTTATACAAAAAAAACTGATACGCAACTCCGAGATGAATGAGTGAGAAGAAAAAAACTTCTTGTTCAAAGATGCAAATGTCCAAAAAAAAAAAAAAAAGAATACATGTGGTCCCACCACTTCGATGAAACATGAAATGTTCTCCAAGTTCAGGAAAAACCAGGTTGGCCTGCCAGTTTCAACCAATTTGAGCACTCCCCATTTATGGCAGAAACAGTTCAAACTCAGAACTCCTCGTTCACCTTCAGAGAATATCACAGACAGGAACAAACAAAACAGAGAGGAGAAAAAAAAAAACAACCTTGCAAAGACAAGGCAGAAAAATTACAATCACAATGAATTCACTTTAAACAGCATTAACATTTCAAATGATGATTTTCATCACAACAAATCCTCCAGAATGATAATATATATATACACATTTATCAGTGCTTATTGCCCCTTTTTTTTTAAACTCTAATAAAAATACAAAAATTAGCTTAAATGAAGAAATTGACGTCTGAAAAATAACGTGCACTCAATTAGCTTATAGCTCGTATCACATGGCTAGCAAAACTCCACGTGAGCTCCGTTAAACACATTACGCTCATGAAATCAAAACGTGAATAACACTTAAGCAGTAATTCTTAATTTATCACTTAAATCACATTTCTAAATATATCTCTCAGAAATGATACAGCACAGTATCGTTTCAGACCATAAAACACTGATCAATACACAAACTATAACTAATAATGATAGTTTATGAACTCACTTACCGAGAATAAGTGCTAATGATTCTAAATGATCTTGGATGAAACAGGAAAATCAGTTCAACACAGATTTCGACGGACGAATCAGCTCAACTTCTCATTCAATACTTTTATCAACTTTTCAACTGCGATTGACGCGAGTCACTGCTCCAGCGGCCATTTCACATCTTTCTCTGTGACAAGAGACTCTCACTCTAACCTGCGCTAGTAATGATGCAACCAACGGAGGCAGAGCTTATCTGAACTGATCAAATTACTTATTTTTCTAGTTTGTTTTCGTTTCATATTTCATTATTATTTAATTTCTTAAATACTAAAACAAAAGTAAAAGTACTTAGGTTTATCTGCACGAGTTGGTGACACCCGCATAACTTTTTTCTATGAACTTTTACTAATATTTCAGTGAAAATAACTTCTTTTGTTTAATAAATCTGACTGTTACATTTTACAGTATATTACTGTTTTTCCTTGATCTTACGGTAATCTACTGGCAGTGGGTTGCCAGTAAATTGCTGTTTTTCTACAGTTCTCTTTCGAAAGGGAACTCGCACTGCGTCGATGATGCTTTGGGGAACGCCAGACGTGACAGGTGTCTGAAATCAGAATCAAATCACGGCAATCATATTGACCGGCGACAGCCCGTGAATCATTAATGTGAATGATTAACGTGCGACCTGGAAGTTTATAAGGGCGCCTTGCAAACATGACAACCATCTTTTCGTCTTCAGGGACTGTTCTGTCTGCAAAGTGCAAGGGAAATTACAAAGAGAAAATGAAATGCACAGAGAAGAAGTTTTCAGTAGTGTGCGGACCCGTGCCAAAATGATATCTGACGCCGGGTGACACACACGAGCTGTGTGTTTTTTGTCTGGGTGAAAAGCACGCACAGGCAGTTCTCGAGGGAGCTGCCTGTACAAACTGTGGGCGTTTTAAAAAACTTGAGAACGCTCCGCTCTCGTCTAGCCCTATTCCCGAGCGAAGAGGGCTCAGCATCTGGACCTCGTGGTTCGGGTCCCGCTCGTGCTGAGGCAGAGCGGCGACGCGCATCATGGGGTTCTCAGATGGGGCTCGCCGATCACCTTGAGAAAATAAATCTCTCATACGATTCGGCGGCTGACGAGGCTGAGCTGTAAGTGGAGGATTTCTCTCCTCCTTCTAGCCCAGCAGAGAGTGCTCTTCAGGATGGGCAAGAGATGGCTGATGAGGTTGGTGATATTCCTGAAACCTCTCAGCCACTCTGCCCTGTGTATGCAGAGCTGGTGGATATTATGGATCGCGCTGCGGGCAGATGCGATTGCCTTGGCAGCGCGAGAGGGGAGAGATCGCTCGCGGAAGGCTTGACGATCGTTTTTTCCCTGGCCATACACCACCAGCTCAGGTGAGCCTTCCATTCCTTCCTGATCTTCATACTGAGATCGAGAGGGCATGGAAGAACCCATGTTCTGCCCATATCCACCAACATCAGCGGTCTAGTTTCGCTGATGTTGAGGGGATACAAGAACACGGGTATGTGTTATGCCGCCTATCGATGAGACATGTGCGAACTATCTCGCGACTGGGCGGGCATCGACACTGAGAGCTCCACCCTGCCATCCAAACCGCTTAAAGCAACATCTCGTTTGAATGGCAGAGCATACACAACAGCGGGTCAGGCCGGTGCTGCCCTGCACACCATGGCGGTGCTGCAGGCATACCAGGCTGATCTGCTGAAGGAGCTCGACCAGGGGGCAGGGATGTCCCCTGAGGCGGTTGCTGAGCTGTGCCGCATCACTGATCTCGCTCTCCGGGCCACTAAGCAAACTGCTACCGCGATCGGCCAGTGAGAGCGCCTCTTTCAGGTATGTGAAAGGCGGTAGACCCCAGGTTTATAACGAACTGTTTGGTGAGTCCCCACTTCGCACACCGCAGGTGAGCTGAGTTGTCGTCTTTAAGAGTAATTTTTGTGTGTGTAACCAACACTAATGTATCTCTCTACAGACCTCGTTCCCTGTATAGAGTTATGGGGTCATGTCAATGTCATAAGGTAAGAAAAAAATAAATAAAATTGTTTTTGGATTATTAGGGCCCTGAAGTTCCCCTTTAGGTGGCTAGAACGATAACTATGTTAGCCCTTGGGCTTTTAGCAACCTCAGGGTAGAGTGGTTGGTCTATGTCTCATAGTGTTTTTCATTGGGAGTTAGACTGACGCTTGAGCTTCAGATAGATCTTACGTCCGGCCCACGGGACCGTTGACTTCTTCCTGAGTACATCGCCACCTTGAGCTCTGTTTGGGTTTTTCAGTAGGGCTGAGCGATTCTGCAGCCCCTGTATCAATAATTGTGACTATTTCTCTGGTAGGCTGTGGCTCCTCCGAGCCCTCAGGTAGATCTATGCTTGAAGGCTGGCCCTCACCAGGGCTGCCTCCTTAGCTGGCCTAGGCTATGCCAGGGATAGTGGAGGCGCTCTGCTAGTGCATTTCTGCCTCTGACCCTTCACTCTGAAATTGAATGTAGGTGTTTAGCATCCCTGTTGACAGCCTCCTCCCATGGGAGTTGTTGGCCAAGGCCCGCCCCCTTCTCTGCATTCTGGGGCGACAAGAGTAATGCAGCGTGGTGCAGAGGTATTGAGCAGGGTTAGGCCGTCCTTCGCCTCACGAAGAGACTGGGTCTGTCTGCCCGACCCTGCCGTGCAGAACTAGCATACGGATCAGGGCCGCCAGTATAGGCTACACTCACCTCGCTGAGCTACTGCTCGAGCGTCGGGTTGTCGGTGTTGGCTCACAAGCAAGCCTCACTCCCCTAGGCTGGGTACAGATACATTCTGTCACCCTTAGAGCCGCTGGCAGGCCTACACCCTGTTAAAACTCAGGGTGAGGTGAGAGTTTTCCCCTGTGTTACAGGGTGGGTCTGAGTTCCTCACTTTAGTTCTGTATTTTTCTACCTCGTGCCACTATGGCTCGGGTCGAACGGAAAGTTTCTAAGTGAAGTACGCTCCCCTGAAGCCAGAGCATTGCCATGAGCTGACGCCCATGCTTACAGATGGTAGGCCCCTGACTCTGGGGCCTCCATTGACGCAGAGGGGCGTATGTTGTACTCCCCTTGTTTAAGGGGTGCTAGCACTATTGCTGAGTACACTGCCATGGGCAATGTAATTAGGTACCAGAATGCTGTAGGCGCTGTGTAAACAGCTTATCTGCCAACGAAGCCTGCACCATTAGGTAGTAGGCCTCAGCAGGCCTCCTTGAATGGTCAGCCCCCAAGAGGGCGCTGTAGGCCAGCCTACTTCACGTGGTTGGCCTTGGTGGTTCGGGCAGTTGACTCACTGATGTGTAGTAGGCCTTAAACGGGCCTCCTCGAGGTGAGTCCTAACATTGTGGTCCTGTGGCTGGACCCAACAGTGTACCTTTGTAGCAGAATTGACTTGCTATCAGCTAGTAGGCCCAACCGGGCCTCCCTGATGGGCAAGTCCCCAGCTGGCTGGCCTTAGCAGGCCGCCTTGGAACTATAACCCGGACTCAGGGCTCATAACTACCAGTTGCTGTCAGGTAGTAGGCTTCTCAGGCCTCCCTGAATGTGAATCCCACTTAAGATGGTTATCAGGTAGTAGGCCTCACCCGGCCTCCCTGGAGATAAGCCCCAAGGACAGGCAACTGGACAGCTGGCCTGACTTACTATCGGGTAGTAGGCCTCACCGGGCCTCCCTGAAGGTGAGTTCACTCAGACTGTGACTCTCAGGTAGCAGGCCTCACCGGGCCTCCCTGAATTTGAGCTCTCAGGTAGTAGGCCTCACCAGGCCTCCCTGAAGGTGAGTTCCCCACATGCAGTGGTTATCAGGTAGTAGGCCTCACCAGGCCTCCCTGAGAAGGTGAGTTCCCCACATGCAGTGGTTATCAGGTAGTAGGCCTCACCAGGCCTCCCTGAAGGTGAGTTCCCCACATGCATTGGCTGTCAGGTAGTAGGCCTCACCAGGCCTCCCTGAAGGTGAATTCCCCACATACTGTGGTTATCATGTAGTAGGCCTCACCAGGCCTCCCTGTGAGTGGTCTCCCAACGATGCTGGGTTCTGGAAGCTAGTGGCCGCTTGCTATCAGTCCAGCTGGCCTTATTAGGCAGCTGCTGAAAGCCGGCTTGTGCCCTGGCTCAACTAAAGCGTTCGCCCTCTGCTACTGGTTCCCTCCCGGAACCTCTTTTCTGCCTACAGCCTGGTTTGCCTACCAGGTGGACCATTGCTCCCCTCACTGAGGGTCACTTTGAGTGTTTGGGCTCCTGAGTCTGGTTAGATGGTCGTAGGCCTTTCGTGAGGCCTCCCAGTTAGATCAGCCCTTAGGCCTTCACAGGCCTCCTCAGGGTTTTGAAACATAAACACTGGGTAGATCCTGGATCGAGTAGAGAAACTCCCCTCGCTGGAAGGGTTGGGAAGCACTATGCTGAGTCATACTCTCCGGGATATCCCGTCTCTAAGATCCGGGCAGAGTGGTTCACTGCCAGTTTCGCAGTCCCTCGGTTTGGATGCCTTACCTAGGGCAAGTGTCCAGAGGCTCTGTGTTCAGACAGACACGAAGTGGCCAGGCTAAGTGTCTATGTAGCTGACGCCAGGTCAGCCGTCCTGGTGGTATTTCGGGGTGAGTACGTTCCCCTGAATAGTGACTGGCTGGGGTTCCTTCGGGTTCCCTAGCCACATTACCTAGAAGGGACCCCTTCTATTGGAAGCTGTGGTTCCAGGCCCTAAGCAGGCCCGGGTAGGCCTTTCATTTAACACTGTCTATGGAGGTTTTCCTGTGAGGCTTAGCTTGGGCTATGACCGTAGGGAATGCTGTCACTGACAGCCCAGTGTGACCTGAGGGTGAGTGGTTCTAGCGTTTCATTTTGAATTTGCTGGTTCTGACAGTTGTCACTGCCACCTGGCATGCACTCCCCTTAGCATGGTGGCGTTGGTATATCGTTCCCCAAAGCGTCATCGACGCAGTGCGAGTTCCCTTTCGAAAGGGAACGTCTCAGGTTACGACTGTAACCTATGTTCCCTGAGAACAGGGAACGAGACACTGCGTCTCCTTGCCATGCCTCGGGGGCTGCCTACCAAACAGTCCCTTCAGATGATAAGGTGATCTGTCATGTTTGCAAGGCGCCCTTATATACTTGCAGGTCGCACGTTAATCATTCACGTTAATGATTCTCGGGCTGTCGCCGGTCAATGTGATTGCCGTGATTTGATAGTGATTTCAGACACCTGTCACGCCTGAGGCGTTCCCCAAAGCGTCATTCGACGCAGTGTCTCGTTCCCTGTTCTCAGGGAACATAGGTTACAGTCGTAACCTGAGACGTTTTCCAGTACATGTTGATTTCATATCAAGGCAAAACATTAAATTTTTTATTAGATGTCCCAAGAAATGTCCCTGTTTTATTTATTTATTTATTTATTTATTTATTTATTTATTTATTTATTTATTTATTTATTTATTTATTTATTTATTTATTTATTTATTTATTTATTTATTTATTTATTTATTTATTTATTTATTTATTTATTTATTTATTTATTTATTTATTTATTTATTTATTTATTTATTTATTTATTTATTTATTTATTTATTTATTTAGAGATCAGGTGCTGCTGATTATGATCTCATCCCGTGTCTAATCCCTTATCAAAAATGTGTTGTTTTAATACAGCTTAATTTTATATTACAACACTGAAACTACAACAAAAGATCAAGCAGTGCTGCACAATCAGTTATGAAGGATTTTGTTTTGTTTTTTTACTCATCATTCTCTAAAAATATTTGAACTATGGTTTCAGTTAGACATACACAGACATCAAGAATCAGCCAATGAATCTCAACAATGGTGACAATCAACAAAAAGATAACATTAAATCTGAACATCATAAAACATAATAAAAGTCAACACAAAACCAACAGCAAAAATAAAAGCAAAAAGTAAAAATTAAAGAAAATAACCGGACATGCTGCAATGCATGCTGGGGGTCATGGACGATTGTTTTGTACTATGCTGGTACCCAAGATGCATTGCAGCATGAAAATTTTGATTGTCACCATTGTTGAGATTCATACGCCGATTTTGATGCCTGTATGTCTGGCTGATCTAGAAGCTCAAAATGTTCAGAGAATAAACTTTAAAATCCTTCATATTTTCTGGATGTCAAATCACAGTGATACCATAATCAAAAATAACAAAATATCATCCAAATAAATACATTAGACAATAAATGAGATCAGTGAATGATCCTGAATGAATGATTGTGACCATTAACAAACAGCCATTGTCATCTGATCCTGTTTTCTTTCAGCTATTTTGCCATAGCAAATCTATTTTAAAGACACAGCTATTGCAGCCAAAGAAAAACTAGTGTTAAAGGGTCAAGAGCCCAACTAAAGCAATCACTGATCACCATCATGGTAACATCAAATTAAAATAAAATGACGTCTAAACCTCTGCCACCTTTTAATAAGAACTTCTGTAGACATCTGACAGAAATAAAGTCTAACTGGTTAGTAATAAGTGAAGCTGGAAATGCTGTTTGTGGAGTTGTTTAATCCTCCTCTGCTAAGATCTTTTGCTAAGATTTAACCCTCTGGGGACTAAGCCCTTTTTGGTCCGTTTTCTCTATTTTTACATTTGGGCTTATAAACCATGTAATGGAGATGGACCACCATGTGTTTGGTATCTATGGATTCAGAAGACCCTAAGCTAACATAAGAATGCATGTAATGTGTTCATAAAGGAAGTATGAGTAAAAAATGTAAAATAAACTAGATAATTTCAAAAACGAAAATTTTATTTTAGTAATTTATTAATGAAAATCACACCTTACACAACAATAGTGAACAGTTTTTGAACAAAATATATATTTTTCAAACCTTTACTTGACAGACATTTGTAATTCTTCAATCAAAAGTGTAAAGAACAATTAAATAATGAACTTTATATACAAACAGTCCCAGGCGTTTTTTTCTCAGGCATGCCAGTGATTCGAATTTCTCCTCGTCACTTTCCAGTAACTGTTAATTGTTCCAGAGCTTGTTCTGAGGTAAATCTTTTACTGCTTGCCATCATAAAAGTGCTAAAACAATAAAATAATATGCTATAATTGCTAATATGCTATATATATAAACATTATAATCGTTCTGTCTCTCTCATATAAATCTGTGTGTGTAATTCTACGCTCCGTTCGCTCTCTGTCTCCTTCTCCACTCGACGCTGTTTGCGTCATATCAATTACTATAGCACCACCCCTTGCAAGGCTACCGAGTCCTCTGATTAGCTAGAATACGTCATGGTAACCTTCCTCTGATTGGGCAAGAAAAATATTCCTCCCAGCGGCAATTTTTCCATTGGTCTTTGCGCGTGGAATATTCCTAACAACATCGATTTCATTGGACTTATACGCAGTGGTATTGCGCAACAAGGAAGTGTGTATACCATATACCACTGTTTTCAGCGGAGTCTGAGGAAGACGGCAAAAAAGACCGCATCTCTCTATCATTAATAGTTTTAAAGATAATTACACATTTGTAAAAGTATGCCATTTTGGGCGGTACCGCCCAATCCGTCCCCAGAGGGTTAATGTCTTTTTTCTTGATTTCATCTTTTTTTCTGTTCTTCTTGTTCCTCTTTACTTCAATGATTCTGCTTGTTAACAGCAGGTGTTCATCAGTGTCTCAATTAACTTCAAAAATTAACTGAATTAACTTTGAAATGATTCACTCAGTCAAGTGGACTATATTAGTGAACTAATGTAGGGAATAGTGAATGAGGTTATAGGGTGTGATTTGGAACACAGCCTCTTAGTGTTGAGTTTGTGTACTGTCGCAATATTGAGTGCTTCTAAGCTATATGGGATGCTAAGGAGATGAAACTGATCAGGAATATTATTAATAAAGAATCTTTAGTGGCAGAAGTGATAGTTCTAACATATTTGTAACACAGAGTCGGCTTTGCAACCTTGGCTAAATGAAGTATGCACAAGACTAGATAACGATCTGAGATGTCATCACTCTGCTGCAGAATTCCAACGGCATTAACATTGATTCCATGTGATAATATTAGATCTAGAGTATGATTATGACAATGAGTGGGTCCTGGCACGTGTTGTCTAACTCAATAGAGTCCAGAATGTCTCTAAATGCCAATCCCAATCCCAATGCGTCTTTTTCGCTATCTATATGTATATTAAAATGACCAACAATTAGGACTTTATCTGCAGCCAGTACTAACTCCGATAAAAAATCAGCAAATTCTTTGATAAAGTCTGTATGGTGCCCTGGTGGCCTGCATACAGTAGCTAGCACAAATGTCAAGCGTGATTGATCATTTACACTAGATAGTGTTTAATTAAGCACCAACACTTCAAAATAATTATATTTGAAACTAGACCTATGAGTAATTCTGAAGATATTACTATAGATTACAGAAACCCTTTTCCTTTCAGACGTGACTCATTTTTATAACAGTAATCTTGGGGGGTAGACTCATTTAAAGTAATGTAATTGTCTGGTTTTAGCCAGGTTTCTGTCAGACGCAACATGTCTAGGTTATAATCTGTAATCATATCATTAACAATAAGTGCTTTTGAAGTAAGGGATTGAATATTCAGAAACCCGAGCTTTATAATTTGTTCATTTGTATTATATCTATTTTGTATTTGTTGAACATTGAATATGAACCCTATATTATTCTGTGGACACCATTTAGACAGCCAGCCATTGAGTGAGGACGGTCTACTAAGTATCTCATCGCTCCGGGCGAACTAGAAGGGGGCTATTTACAGTGCCTGACATCGTACTTGCGAGTTCACACACGTTAATTTAATGATCTCCGACTGGAGAAGTTGAACATCATTAGTGCCGACGTGAATAATAATATTAGAGAATTTACGATTAGCATTAGCCAGCACTTTTAAATTGCTTTGATGTCAGGCGCTCTGGCTCCCGGCAAACATGTGACTAAGGTTGGCTGGTGTCTCTATTTTCACATTCCCTGTAATAGAATCGCCAATAACAAGGACACATTCAGCAGGATTCACAGTGGGGAGAATCTATTTGTTATGGTAATCTGAACGGAAGAGTGGCGTTTTGTCCCGCGACTACAGCGTCGCAAGGTCACCCAGTTGACCTGCTACATGGCTCTACAGCCGGAACCGAACAATGTACAGAGTTCACTAAGCTAGTCGCATCCAAAGCAGTATCTAAAGCCCTTGCATTCTTACTATCCTCGATTAAAGTTTGTATGCGTGACTCTAGTTCTGAAATCTTCTCCGTCAGCCTGACTATCTCCCTTCATTATAATAGCATTATAGCCCACCCATAATAGCATTACAATAATCTAGTCTTGATGTCATGAACGCATTAACTAATTGTTCCGCGTTTGTCATTGAGAGCATATGATGTCATTTAGATATATTTTTAAGATGGAAAGATACTAGAAACGTGACTTTCAAATTAAAGATTGGTTTCAAAGAGCACTCTCAGGTTCCTAACCGACGACGAAGACTTCAAGTGTTTAGACCGGACCATAGTACTGAGACAGCTCTCCTTAGAGTCACAAATGATTTGCTCTTATCATCCGATCGTGGTTGTATCTCTCTATTGGTGTTACTCGATCTTAGAGCTGCATTTGATACTATTGACCAGAACATTCTTTTAAATAGACTCGAAAATTATGTTGGCATTAGTGGAATTGCATTAGCATGGTTTAAATCATACTTATCTGACCGTTATCAGTTTTTAGAAGTAAATGAAGGTCTTATCCGTACACAAGTTCAGTACGTCTTCCACAAGTCTTCGGTACTTAAGTCTTCGGACCGTTGCTGTTCACTCTGTACATGCTACCCTTGACGCAGATATCATTAGAAAGCATGGCATTAGTTTTCACTTTTATGCTGATGATATCTCTATATTTCTTCACGCCCTGACGAAACTTACTAATCAGAAAATTAACGGAATGCATAGCTGATATAAAAAACTGGATGACTAGTAATTTCCTACTACTTAATTCTGAAAAATTATTGGACAAAAAATGTCCTCACGTAATAACTTAGAATACTGTCTAACACTTGATGGCTGCTCTGTCAAGTCTTCGTCGTAGGTTAGGAACCTGGGTGTGCTCTTTGATACCAATCTTTCATTTGAAAGTCACGTTTCTATATCTGTAAAATCGCATTCTTCCATCTTAAAAATATATCTAAATTACGTCATATGCTCTCATTGACAAATGCGGAACAATTAGTTAATGCGTTCATGACATCAATGCTAGATTATTGTAATGCTCTACTGGGTGGTTGCCCTGCACGCTTAATAAACAAACTACAGCTGGTCCAAAACGCAGCAGCTACAGTTCTTACCAGAACCAGGAAGTATGACCATATTAGCCAGGTTCTGTCAACACTGCATTGGCTCCCTATTAAACATTGTACATTTTTAAATATTGCTAATTACTTACAAAGCACTAAATGGTTTAGCTCCCCAGTACTTGAGTGAGCTCTTAACGCATTATAGTCCTTCATGTCTATTGCGATCTCAAAATTCCGGCTAGTAGATCATTCCTAGAATATCAAAATCAACTGCTGGCGGTAAATCCTTTTCCTATTTAGCACCAAAACTTTGGAACAGTCTTCCTAACATTATCCTGGAAGCAGACACACTCTGTCAGTTTAAATCTAGACTTAAAATACTTCTCTTTGACCTAGCATACACATAGAACATTATCAATTTCTATAATTCAATGCTGCATAGATTAGGTCAGCCGGAACCAGGAACACTTCCCATAAATCCTGATGTACTCGTTATATCATAAGAAGAATTGCGTCTACGCTAATATTAGTCTCTCTGTTTATCCCGAGGTTTACCGCAGTCCCCCAGATCCAAGCCGTATCCAGATCTGATGAAGGACCTGCGCCTGAACACGACGACAATGCAGTCCTGAAGTGTCAAATAGTCTCTCCCCTGTGAGACCTCCTTCCCTTCCCTTTACCTCTGTACAGATAAAACGTTGTCAAAATAATTCCAGTTCGCATGGATAGACGGAAGCAGAAAAATTCTGTATTATGAATTTTTAAGGCCAGACAGGTAGTCTGTTGAGGTCAATTTGTAGAGAGAGAGTACACGCCTGCGTACATATATATTCAAATGTGCATACCTATAGACTGAACACGTAATAGGCATGTGACGCCATCTGGGTTTTCACATATTGCCATTTTTGAAGTTCGCGCGGAGATGACAATTTGAATATTTTTATTTGTATTTTTTATTATTCAACGCCTGCACCTTGGAACCTATTTCAAGGTTTGCGTTCTCGAGCCGCCAGGCACTGTTGTCGTGTGAATGAGCAGGTCGGAGCGCATTAAGGGTTTTCTGTTAGAACGGTGTCGTGTTAGCGGCCCCTAAGTCAATAACTGATGATCTTTGCAACGGAAGTGAATCAATCGAAACTAACTTTAGCTGGACAATAACTTTATTGTTGAGCTGCTGTAAAGCCAAAACAATCTGTTTCTTTAATTCTCTATTATCACAGTAAAGCTGCTTTGAAACTATCTATTTTGTTAAAAGCGCTATATACAGTAAATGAAGGTGACTTGACTTGACTTTACTTGACTGTGTTTACTTGTCTGGTTGATATTTGGCGGCATTTAATTTTGGAGGAATTAAATGATAAATACTCATTTGACTTTGAGAAGTTAGATGCCTGTATTAATATACTATATTCAACCTTTCATCCAGTCCGTGTTTACTTGTCTGGTTGATCTTTGGCTGTATTTGATTCTGAGGAATTAAACTGTATAAAAGTCATCCAGCTTTGAGAAGTTAGATATCTATATCAATGTAACATATTAAGCTTTTCATCCAGACCATGTTCACTTGTCTGGTTGTTATATAGCTGCATTTCATTTTGAGAAATTAAATGGTGAATAGCTGACTGGCTTTGACAAGTCTAGATGTCTATATGAAAGGGAACTGTTCTGTCAACCCCACCACTCTGGTGCTTCGGGGTACAGCAGTTACCAGTGAGACTGGTCCAGTCTCTACCCAACAATGTGGCGCAACTGGGAGGCTCATTCCCTCTGAGGGGGGTATTGGAGAAGTATGTTCGGTCATCCCCTGCCGACGAGGCGTTTCAGGGCACCGGGCATGTTACTCAACCTACAATAGAAGTCTGTCTCGAGAGGCTGATATCTCTAGACTATTTGGTGCAGAGCAATTTCTTCCAATTGTGTCTCTGTGGGGTCGCAAATTAAGAGGGCCTGGGGCCTAAGTGCTGCCATCCCTGCCACCCTTGGTGCTTCAGGGCGCACCAGTTCCCAGCGAGCTCAGGTCTCAGTGTACGCCCGGGCATTTTGCGGCTCTGGGAGGCTCGCATCCTCTGAGGAGGTTACTAGAGGAGCCAGTCGGTTGTTATCTGCAAGTTGTGTGCCTCAGGACACCGAGTTGACTACTTGCAATACACCAGACTCGAGAGACTAGTTCCTTTATTGGACAATCTGGCAGCATGGGAGCTTCTGCCAAACATGTCTTCATGTATTCAGAGTATACCGAGGTCAGCCTTGAGAGACTGGTCCCCTTAGTAGACTACATAGTGGCCTAGAGGCTACATCCAAATGTGTCTCAGTGGGTAGTCACGCCCCGAGCAGGCTCTGGTGAGGGAACAGGAAGTCTCTTTTGGCAAAGTAGGCCATAGAGTATATTCCTCCTCCAGAGAGAAATGCTGGGTTCTACAGCTGGTACTTCATAGTTCTGAGAAAAGATGGGGGGTTGTGTGGCATTATAGAATGCTGACGATTCTTCTTATCGTGACTCAAATCAAGTCCAAGGACTGGTTTGTCGCGATCGATCTAAGGGACACTTACTTCCAAATTTTCATCCTTCCAAAACACAGGAAGTTCCTGAAGTTTTCTTTCGGGGGTGAAGTGTACCAATATCAGGTTATTCCGTTCGGCCTAGTGTTATCCCCTCGCTGAGATGCCAGCTCGCAATTGCAAGCATAACTGTCTCCCACACGATCGAGTTGATTCTGGCAGCAGTAACCAGAATCAAGCTAGGCCAGCTCATCACTGTAAAACAGTTTCAGAGTTAGGGATGGCAGCTGCAGCTGCGTGCAATGCGATACCTTTTGGCCTGCTGTACATGAGACCATTGAGATCAGATGGTTTCCCCAAGGAGCAACCAGTTTTGCACAATCAAGGTTATGAGCGGTTGCCTTATTTCCTTGGTCAGTGGAAGATGCCTTGGTTCCTGTCCCAAGGCCCAGTGTTGGGAGAATCCAGTCATCGCAAGACTGTGTCAACAGATGCATCCCTCACAGGGTGGGGAGCAGTCATGGAAGATCCTCATGTGATCCCAGGGCAAACTGGTCTCCATCAGAGTACTCTGTATCCCTGGGCACCTGAATTTGGGAGCAGACGTCCTGTAGAGGCAGGGGCCAAAGCCCGGGGAATGAAGACTCCACTCCTAGACAGTGGAATTAATGAGGTGGACGTGGACTTGTTTGCGTCGCAAGAAACAACTCACTGACTGCTCTATTTCTCCCTCACGCATCCAGCTCCACTGGGACTGGATGCCATGGTACAGACGGGCCGAGGCTTTGTCTATATGCATTTCCCCCGATCTCTCTGCTGAGATGCTGCATCCCCTTGCCATACTTCCTGCACGCCTGGAAACGGCTGTCGGCTGTGGTTTTGCCTGCTCGCCTTTATAGCCTAGAAGCATGTGTGGAACTAGTCCAATCTTAATTGCTGCTGCGTCATCTTGTGGCGTTTCCCAAAGCATCAGCTGGGACGCAGCGTCTCGTTGCCCTCTCAGGGAACCATGGTTACACGTCTGACCAGGTGTGTGAGCCGGTCACCCCTACGGCTCCGCCCTACCTCCAACTTCGCCTTAGCCCTCAGTCTCTCCAGGTCCACCTGAGCCCTCCGGTAGCCCTGTTCCATCTCGGGGGGTCCACCTTCTTACTTGGACTGAGACGTTACACATGTGCTCTGTTGGCTTTAACATTTAATGTTGGCTTTAAATCAAATTATCCACTCTGGCTTGCTTAGTTGGGGACACATATTACTCTTAATATTTTTGGTCTGCCTGCTTTGACAACATTGTATGATAACTGAACTGAGCTGGACTATGACATCACTGTTTTCTCCAGATAACAAATGAGTTTACAACGGAACTGGACAATAACTGGACAATAACTTTCTTCTAGAGCTGCTGAACAGCCAAAACAATCTTTGTTGCATTAATTTGTATCACTGTAAAGCTGCTTTGAAACTATCTGTATTTTAATAAAGCTGACTTGACTAAATGTTGTGAGACATAATACAAATGATTTTGAGCTGGGTGGTCTGTAATCTAATTTTGTGGTTACTCAAGTTTTTTTGTATTATGTAAATGGTAACATAAAAACCCAGTAAGCGAATAAACACTGAGACATTGAACAACTAAGAAAGAAAAAAGAGAAGCAATGGGGACAGATCTCTATCTTTTAAATATCTTCTTGTGCCTTTGCCAAGTGAGATTCACCAAGCTCTTATTTTTCCCTCTGTGTTTCAACATGGGTTCATAGAGATTTATGGCTGTAATTCTGTGGACCATATTTCCTTTAGCAGTAACACTATTTACTGTCTTTTGTCTTGTCCAGCTTTTTACATATGACAACCACCTGTAGACATAGAAAAAATATTGCCCTCTGTGTCAAGGTATTCCATAATGTTTTCCAAAATTACATTTTCCATAAAGTAACTCAAATAACATTCACCTGATTGGTTCATAGTGGACAATTTCCACTCAACTGATCATGCTGGATTTCAGACAGGAGGAGGGACTCAAGTCAAAACTGCCTATGTCCAACCTCAAAGTGTTCCATTCAATCATGCCAAATAAAAATAATATTATCACTATCTAACTGACTATTCACTAACTAACTGGTTAGTTGTCTTTGTAGTAGCCCATTAACAAGTAAAATAGGTAAAGCATTAATTGATTACCAACTTCACACTGAAGGGTTAGGGTTACCCTAACCCTCACTACATCCTCAAGCATCATTTCACTGCTTATTTCAAGTAGAAGGTGGGATAATTCCGAGTAGCCTACCAAGTTCTAATTTTGAATAATCCAGATCATTCTAAAGGAGGAAGTATGCCTGCAGTTAGTAATTATTTGTCATTCTCTGCAAATGTATAATGTGAGTCTTTTGTTATAGGTCTAGACTACATGCAGAACTTATCCTGGATTGAGCAATGACACACAAATTTGTAATAGGTCACTTTTATAGAGGGGGTCACACACCAAATGAACCTAGTGTCCTAAAAATCAAAACTATTATTTTCTGTGCCATGTGATCCACCTGCAACTTTTGAGACTACTGCTGTACCACTGAGCACATAGTTTTTACACATAGTTGTCCATAAAATATAACAATGCACACACAAAAAAAAAGCTTAATGTATTAATTATTAGTTTATTTGATTATTTATTAAAAACCAGTCCTCCTTAATTTCTGGTCTGGGGTGCCACAGGGATCTGTGTTTGGCCAGATCCACTTGCTGATATAATATTTCTTAAATCGGTTATAACGTCTCAGGGCTTTTTGCTATCACTCTTTCTAGCATGATACACAACACTACCTGTCATTTCAGCCTGACGACTTTACAGTCTAAGCTCATATCTCTGCCTACTCTTCAAACATCGTGATGTGACGTCACCACCTTTAGCTCAACCTTAACACACATATTTATTATAGACTAATTCATATTTATTATAAATATATTTTTCTTTAAGGAATACATTATCTGACTATTCTGACTATGGGCCCTATTTTAACGATCTGAAACGCAAGTGTCAAGCACAAAGCGCAATTATTCATAGGTGTGGTTTGGGCGTAACGTGAAATAAACCAATCAGAGCGACATCTCACATTCCCTTTAGGAGCAGGCGCGCTTGTTCTAAAGCGGATTCCTATTATAACGGCGGATTTGCCAGGCGCGCGCCAGGAGCGGTTCACAGCCCGACCAACGTTCTCGTCAGGGCCATTGGGGATGGAGAAACCCACCCAAATTAACTTCGGTTAAAAAGGCGTTGATAATTTGGGTAAATGTGTAAGCTAGATGTATGCTTTTATAATAAATTGTCTATCTATCTATCTATCTATCTATCTATCGTAATAAT
>FLSR01000534.1:73735-95166 GCA_900092035.1 Leuciscus waleckii
AGGGAAAAGTCCGCTGTGCGCGGGTGCAAAATAGGAATGATACATGCGTCGGTGTACAAAGTCAATTGCGCTGGGTGCAAGATAGGGCCCTATGTCCGATTTTATGAAGAACCTTATGGATTATTACAGGTTGTAATGTTTGGCACTAATTTAGCAGTTAATTGCAACAGGCACCTCAGGTTAGTGGGTCTCACAGGTGGCACCAAATTATTATTATGAGTTTTGGTCATATGTCACTTAAGGTGAGTGTGAGACTGTCAGATGACTATTTGTTTGTGGGGCACCAGCCAAGTCAAGTCAAGTCAAGTCATCTTCATATAGCGCTTTTAACAATGTAGATTGTTTCAAAGCAGCTTTACAGAGATAAGCGTATAATTTAAGGTAACAGAGATTGTTTTGGCTTTATAGCGGTTCTTTAATAAAGTTATTGTCCAGCTAAAGTTAGTTTTGATTGATTCACTTCCATCGCAACGATCATTTGTTTTAAATTAGGGGCCGCTAAGACGACACCATTCTCTCTACACAGACTTTAAATGCGAACCTGTGAGAAACGATGATGGCGTTCACATGCGCATTAAGAATTGGTTCTATAGTTATGTGTGTTTGAATATATGTGCGCAGGTTTGTAATTCCCTACAAACCAAGCCTAAACAAAGTACTGGTCTTTCCTTATAAATTTTGATACAGAATTTTATTTTTTTTGTCACTTCGGGGTTGGTACGCGAAACGAATTTCTCGAAAACGCTTAATCTGTAGAGTGGTAAAGGGATCCTCCATAGGGAGAGACTAGTTGGCACTTCAGCACTACGTTGTTATCGGGTCCAGGCGAAGGTCCTTCGTCAGATCTGGATATGGCCTGGATCCGGCAGGCTGTGGGAAAACCTCGGGATAAACAAAGACACTAAAATAGCGTAGATGCCATTCTTCTTATGATGTAACGAGTACATCAGGATTTATGGGAAGTGTTCCTGGTTCCGGCTGACCTAATCTACGCAGCCTAACATTGAATTATAGAAGTCTATAATGTATTATGTGAATGCTAGGTCAAAGAGATGTCTTTAATCTTGCTTTGAACTGACAGAGTGTGTCTGCTTCCCAGAGAATGGTAGGAAGACTGTTCCAAAGTTTTGGTGCTAAATAGGAAAAGCATTTTTTGCAGTGTACAGAGAAACATGACAGTATCACATCTGCTAAGAGAATATTTTAATGTCAGTTAACTGAGTATCACTAGAAAGAGCGCCAACAGTGGTATCCGTACCACAGTTAAAAAAAAACATTGATAGCATATGTTAGCATACTGAATATACTGTATTTCAAATATATACATTTACTAACCGAAGACAGATGGACAGGCGCTCCGCAGCTGGGATAGAGCGCCTGTAGTTGGTGTCCTAGAGGGTGATCCTCGCTCCGATTCGGGACAGCAGGTCATCGAACTGGGCGCGGGACAGGCGGAAGTACCGCTGAAAGCGGCCGTCATCCAGGCGCAGCTCCTGGAGCAAGTGGTGAAACTCGCCGAGCTGGGTTCGCCTCCGAAGGGTCTGGTGGACCCAAATACGGCGACGATGATCCCTACGCCGCTGTTCTGCTCTCCAGAGCAAATACTCTGCGCAAAAGAGCGGTGACTCTCTCGATAAATGACCGATCAACAACAGACATCTTGTAAAAAGATGGCCGCCAACGGGGTTCGAAACTTTTTAAAACTTTCGCCTCTGACGCGGTAAATTTCGCTTCAAACTTTTGTTTTTACGCGCGTCAATTTCGCTCTTGACGCTCGAATGGACACAAAGTGGTCAAGCGTATAACAAGACACAGCAGGCGCGAATTTGACGCGCTATTCGCGTCCGGTGTGAATGCACAGTTACAGTGGTAATAGGAAATTAAAGTAACAGAGATTGTTCCCAGCAAACACATTTACATTGTGGCAACTCTGTGGCACGTTGCATTTCTACTATGGCAACGTCACTGTCTACGTGCTCGCAACTAGAATTGTAAAGCCGCTTGTCCACCAGCGTCCGATAAATTTTTGTTCCGACGCGACGCCTGTGACGTTTTCGCTGCTTTTCGCGCCGGGAAAAATGTCCTTTAAATATGAAACCATAGCAACGCCCATACACAAATTCTCGCCGCCGAGTTTCCATTGGCTGCTGCCCCGCGTTTTGACGCTCTCATTTGGATAAAGTATCCACCGAGATACTTTTTTGCAGCGCCGCTGTTGACCAAATCGACGCGACGCGACCCATCATGCTTTGCCTGGGCGTTTTTGCTGCCTGACGTAGTTCCATAGGAAATGAATGGGCTTTGGCATCGCGTCAGAAATCGAGACGCTGGTGGACAAGCGGCTTAAGACGCGACAGGGCTGTAGCAACCTGTAGCAACCTTGCTGCGCGACATTCAGCAACTGAGAGACAACGTTCTGACAATTTTTTTTTTTTTATGCTAGATATAGTTATCCCCCATGTTATGTTTTGTGGTTAATTTTTAATTAGTCATATATTAGATAATTGTATACTTTTTAAATATTGTTTATCCTTATTATTATTATTTATGGGCCTAACAGTAAATTCATTATAAGCAACACCTGCAAGTGTACACTCTGAAGAGTAAAAATGACATAGAAGGTTAGCTAATTCAACTTTATTAAAACTGGTAATCAAATCATGCGAAAATCTAGCAAAGAAACGAATGAGACGACAAATCAAAAGAAAAAATAAACAGGTGTGCGAACAGTTACAAAAATCTTTTTTTTCTCTGTGCGTTTCCCAAAAAAAAGAAAAAACTTTAACATACAACAATAGGCTACGCGCTTAAGTCGCTACCTGTTCAAGGAGTGCTGAAATCAATTACTCATCATTAAAGTCATTTTGGCTTCATACTTTTGGCAAAAGTTAAATATTTGTCATACCTGACCAGAAGATGTTCAAATAAATGTCACATTAGACAAGGAAGTGTAGGTTGTGTTTGAATAATTACGTATCTTATTTAGCTGAGGTAAATGAAACTTAATTCTCACGTATCCTTGCTTGATGAAGAATGAGACGGCCCAACGGTCAGTTAAAATTGAAAAGGCTGATTTTCGCACTTCAGAGTCAACACAGCCGTCATAAACATTTAAGTCCAGAGTCAACACAGCCGTCTACCAGGACATTTTAGAGCACTTCATGCTTCCTTCAGCAACCAAGCTTTATGGAGATGCTGACTTCATTTTCCAGCAGGACTTGGTATCTGCCCACACTGCCAAAAGAACCAAAACCTGGTTCAATGACCATGGGATTACTGTGCTTGATTGGCCAGCAAACTCGCCTGACCTTAACCCCATAGAGAATCTATGGGGCATTGCCAAGAGAAAGATGTGAGACATGAGACAGAACAACGCAGAAGAGCTGAAGGCCGCTATTGAAGCATCCAGGTTTTCCATAACACCTCAGGAGTGCCACAGGCTGATAGCATACATGCCACTCCGCAATGAGGCAGTAATTCATGCAAAAGGGCCCCAAACCAAGTACTGAGTACATATGCATGATAATACTTTTCAGAGAGCCGACATTTCTGTATTTAAAATCCTTTTGATTTATTTTTCGATTTCATGTAATATTCAAATTTTCTGAGATTTTGAATTTGGAGTTTTCATCAGCTATAAGCCATAATCATCAAAATTCTAACAAATAAAGGCTTGAAATATCTCACTTTGCATGAAATTAGTCTTTATAATATATTAGTTTCACCTTTTAAGTTGAATTACTGAAATTAATTTTTGCACGATATCAAATTTTTCGAGTTTCAATTGTAAGTGCCTCAAAGTACAAAGGACAAAGATTAATCACGTAAAGAGGGGGATCAAAATCAGCACAAAAAAATCATATTAACAGATGTGATAAAATCTAAGTTCTGCTATCATGTAAATGTTGGAGGAAGGGACCCCAGACCTTGGGAAAATTTATACAAGACTTTGCTTCCTTAAACCCTATTTTTCAAGGTTAAAAACAGAGACCATCTCAGTAAGCCATCTCTGAAAACATGGGGGAGCAGTGGCTTTCCAATCACTTCATATAATTATCTTGGCCACAACCATGCCCAGCATTAATGCCAGCTGCAAAAAAATATGGCAAAGAGGAAACTGTGTCCGAATAGCCAAAGATGGCCAGTTCCATTTCAGGAGGGAAAGTTTGATCATATGCAACCAAATACCAAGAAAAATACATTGCCAGTAACTCCGGAGTTTCAGGCAGAACCAAAAAGAATGGGATAAAGTTCCCTCTGCATTCTGACATCAGTCACAAATTGGAGACACACCTGGGTATATCTTGTGAAGTTTGGAGTTAGAATAGTGCAGTCTGTGTACAATTTTAAACTGAATTAATTGGAGTCTTGCATTGATGGAACAGCTATGTATTCTCTTGAAGATTTCAGACCAGAGGTTGACAGATAAATTGATACCAGCCTCCTTTTCCCTGGCTACCCTAAGATAATCAGAAGATGTATTCTACTGGGAAGAAAACAGGGAGACAAATCAGGAAACCATATGCCTAGAATCTGGTACTTGTCGCTCCAGGTTATAGAAACAATGCTCTTCCTGAATCCTATAGTCAGAGAAAGCCTGCTGAACAAAATACCAATCTACTAAAAAGGTGCTCAAAAGAAGAAAAGTGACTGTTTGTGTACAGCTCGTTAAATGTAGAAAGACCCTTATTATTCCACATTTAGAAGATTCTATCACTCAAACTGGGAATAAAATTATGATTCTCACAAATGGGAGAATAAAGGGAAGGCTACATGATACCAAGAATATCTTAATTTGTTTCAATATCCTTAAATAACTATGCACTACAAAATTTTTAGTAATGCTCTTTAAAGGAACAATTCAGATTGGCTAATAGTAAAGCGGGGAGATAACTCTTGTTTACAGAATGAGATTCCATGTGAATCCAGCTAGGAGAATCCACTGCACTCTCATAAGAATAGGGCGATCCATAATTCCAATACATCAAAGCCTTATATTCGCTGCCCAATAATAGTGTTGAAAAACTGCCATTGCCAACCCAGCCATCTCTTTAGATTTCTCTAAGTGTGCCTTAGAGATACGATGTGCCTTAAACCCCCAAATAAAAGAGAAAATGATCAAATCTAGATAAAAAAAAAATTGATTTTGTAAGATAGATGGGTAAATTCTGAAACAAATATAAAAACCTTGGAAGGGCCACCATTTGTATAGCATTAATACGGCTGATTAACGATAGTGGCAAACCCCTCCATTTTTCAATGGTAGATTTAAGGCTCTTTATCGCAGCCATAAAATTAAGCTCATATATGTCTTTTGGATCTGAGGAAATAACCAATCCTAAATACGTAAAATGATTGCGAACAATTTTAAAAGGGATAGACTCTAAGAAATTATTAGGAAAATTGCTGCCAAGGGGAACAAAGATGCTTTTATTCCAGTTAATTGAATACCCAGACAAAGAACCAAAACGGTTTCTTAAATCCATTAAATGGGGTAAAGAATCAACGGCGTCTTTTAAAAATAAAAGCAAATCATCCGCATATAAAGAGAGTCTGGTCTCTACAGACCCAATTTTAATGACACTAATAGAAGAATGGTGCCGAATACTTAGAGCTCCAGAGCCAGATTAAATAATAAGGGACTAAGGCAACAGCCCTGTCTTGTCCCACGATAAAGAGGAACATATTCCGACTTGTCCAGTAAACAAATGTTTGCCTCATAGAGAGAATTAGGGAACAGTTTATTTTTAAAAGAATGATTTATTATTCTTAGCAGTAGTGGGGCAATTATATCTGCATGAGCTTTATGAATTCAATACAGAACCCATCAGGCCCTGAGGCTTTACCGTTTGAAAAGGACTTGATAACCTTCAAAATTTCATCCAAAGTGAACTCTTTATACAGCTCTTCTCTGGCAGCCTCACTAAGCTTCGGAATGTCAATAGTATCAAGAAATTCGGTAAATAGGGATATATTATTTGCAAGACAAAGATGTTTTTTAAATGGGTAATAAAACCGCCTTCTCGCTATAGTTAAAAAGATGTCCATAAAAGGATATATCGCATCGATTAAAAATTAAAAGTGCAATAAACTATTTACTGTCAGGAAAATCTCCAGGGCCTGATGGGTACCCAATGGATTTGTTTATGGTTATGAATGATAAATTAAGTCCCTACCTCCCGAAGGCAATCAATACCTCATTTCATGCATCTAAACTTCGTAATTATATGAATGTAGCTAATATTACTGTAATACACAAAAAGGAAAAGGATCCAGAGGAATGCAGCTCTTACAGGCCAATCAGTTTGTTAAATGTAGATTTAAAGATTCTGGCTAAAATCTTGGCTATACGTCTTGAGCATGTTATTCTAGACATTATAGATCCAGACCAAACAGGGTTTATAAAAGGCCACCACTCCTATTGTAACACTAGACAATTATTTAATATAAAATGCCACCTTGACCAAAACTCCATACCTGGAATCTTAGTGATGGATGCCGAAAAGGTATTCGATAGGATGGAGTGGAGGTATATGTTCGATGTTATGGCCAGATTTGGAATTGGCAAAAACGTTATAAAATGGGTCAGATTACTCTATACATCACCAAAGGCTGCCGTATTAACTAACGGCATAACACACATGTGTGTGTGCATATTAGTCTCTACACTGAAAAAAGTGAAACATCAGTGCAATTCATTAAAAATATATATTTACATTGGTCCAATGGAAAATTGTGATTTTCAGTTTATACCTTCTGTTTTCACTTTGCCTCAAAGTAAGTGTTACGCCCTCTATCACTGAAAAAAAATATACTTTGGATTAACTTAAACAATTTATGTAATTTGTTACAGCAATTTTTTTTAGATTTTCTCAAATTGTATTTATGATTTAGTTAAAACTATAAATTTTTATTTAATGTCAAACCAATTTTTAATTTGTTCCAACTCAACGTTTTACCTTAACCCAAAGTACACATCAAAAACTCCAGTGTTAAATTAACACTCAAGAGTGTTAAAGTTAATGAGATAATTAGTGATTAATTGAGGATTGACTATTATTGAAGACACCTGATGTTAACTAGCAGAATCACTGAAGGAGAAATTCACAAATTGTAAGTTACCATTATGGCGATGGGTGTTTGCTTTAGTTGGGCTCTTGACCCTTATATGTTTACTTTAGATTTTGTTTGGCTGTTGTATCTGAGTTATAACTGCCAGATGAAAAAAGAAAAAAAGAGATCTGATGGTGTTGGTTATATTATGACAATCATCATTTGAACTTGATCACTGAACTCATTAAGACCCTTATTTCTGACTTAGATGTATGTTGTTGATTACAGCATAACTGCATAAATATCCAGAATTTTAGATATAATACAAAGGATTTCTTAAAAGTTGTTTTGAACCTGTGTAACCTATTAACACCTCTATAGGTGTTATTAATATTTCCTTGGGTGAAATTCCCAAGGTGGAGTAGTCAAATTTTCTACAAGTAGAAGAACTTGGGCTTGTGTTTTAAACCTGTACTGCTCTGTCACATTCATAAGCCCTCAGTTTGAGTTAGTTCTTTGTCCTGTATTGTCTTTATGTGGTAGAGTGTGTTCATGCTCATTTTGATTCTCCTGTTAGCTCCTGCATTTTGTATCAGCACTTCCTTTGTGTGTAGTGTGACTAGAATCATGACATACATGTTGCTCACATATTATTGTAACCAGTGGTTAAATTGGGCCGGGGCTCTCCGGGGCTCAGCCCCGGCACATAAGCCTGCTCGTTTGTGTCCTGATGTGCCTGTTTACAGTCAGTTGCCTAATGGAAATTATGTCACATAAAATTTGATGAAAGTGATGCTTTGGAAAACATATTTCTGACAATAAATGAACGATTTTTGAAATGGCATGTCTATTTTGTCTCGGCGGAACTGAGATGAGAACAATCGGAACACGGCCGTATTCTTGTTCAGCTGCTTAATCTCGTTGTCAGTCGACCATGATCGCGCACCGCTCGCGCATGCCATGCGCATCTTAGGCTACTACTCAAATGTTGTGATTGGTCTACTCTGCTCTGATTGGTCAGATGGCCTAGTTTGTTGTGATTGGTCTACTCTGCTCTGATTGGTCAGATGGCCTAGTTTGTTGTGATTGGTCTACTCTGCTCTGATTGGTCAGTTGGTACGGTCTGTTGTGATTGGTCTACTCTGTTCTGATTAGTCAGATACTAACAGTCTGTTGTGATTGGTCTACTCTGCTCTGATTGGTCAGATGGCCTAGTTTGTTGTGATTGGTCTACTCTGCTCTGATTGGTCAGATGGCCTAGTCTGTTGTGATTGGTCTACAGCTTACAGCACATGTCAGAAAAAAAAGCTCATTACCATATCTGAATTTCAGCTCTTGATTTTCCTCAGCATTTGATACACAGTGATACGAACCGTAATGATGGCATCAATTTTACCATATAAATTCCAGCCTGAGTCCTCATCCTTCGAAAGTGTCATCCTCTTGACACACAAATCAGGCTCTTCAAGGTCTCAACTACAACTGCAGTCTCTGAGGGCAAAGACATTGTTTGCGGGCAGGCAATGATGACTGTAGGCTGGCATTGTGCAAATGTGTTACAAACCTATGTAGGTTTGAGGAGGAAGTGAGACTGGAATAACTGACTCATTTCAGGCAGCTCAGAACCACATATGTGTTTAGGGAGACATTTATGACAACTTATTTATCACATTAACAAACAGCTATTACACACTACATGAAAGGTATGAAGCATAATAGGGGCACAATAAAGTGCATTTCAGAGCTAAAATTGTTCAAATAGTGTTCATTGAAAACAATAAAATAACATACAGTATATGTAATAAATAAAAAAATCTGTAAATATAAATTAAAATGAATTGTTTTACATTGTTTGCAATAAAAAAAAATCTAATCATGTGACTCTTTGTAGATGTTTTTCAAAAGGATCTGATCTTAATATTATGGTCTGTTTCCCAAAAGTATCGTAGCTTAAGTAGCACTTGAAAATCTTCGTAGAATTACGAGTGCTCTCGAGTAATCGTACATCCCCAAGCGCATCGTAAGAAGACAGATTTATGAGGACACCTGCTGGACAACCGGCAGATTACACCTTTAACTTTATTCAAATGCAATGTGATTATAATTTAAGGTTTTGATTGTACTTATTGTACACTTTATTCTCTTTTTTTGTTGTTGGTTAAATTAATGTATAAATTAAATGATTAAAAGGTCAGAAAACAAAACAAAAAAAATAGAAATAATTTAATCTAATAATTTTAATCAAAATTAAATGAATGAACAAAAAATAAATAAAATAAATCCTTTAAATCTGTTAAAAATGAAATCTTTGTTTCGCTCTATCTCCTCTAAAAGGACATTAATTTCATCTTTTTGAAAGGTATCTTTTCTTGTTTTTTTTGTTTGTTTTTTTTCAGCCATTTTGTCAGTGCCCCCGCATGTAGTTCAGCCATTTTGTCAGTGCCTCCGCCTTGTAGCCTGCTTTATATAGACTTGTCTTGATTGCTAATCCACAACAGATGACAATTATTAGGTTAAACGTTCAGAATACGATTGCATTATATTTCAGCACTTCGCGAATGTACAGCGACTCTTAAGTAGCACGTGGAGCGCGATCTCGTTAAGTGCATTTTTGGGAAACGCTCGTGGAATTGCTGCGAGCTTTCGTAACCTTGCACGTAGAAAGCACTCTTAAGAGCTAACATACATCGTTATCGGGAAACCCGGCCCTGTATAGTGTATTTTGTATTGTATACCGTTTTTATGCATGATTTATGACTGTAACTTTCTCAACCATTGTATTGTACCATTATAATGACTTTCTCCAGAGCATCCGGACGCTTGTTCAACCGCCAAGGCATTGCAAGTATTATTCAATTAACTAACTAAACAGAGGTTTAGTGTAAGCTGCAGACTCTTTGTTAACGGGTTGCTTTGAACTAAGAAACCAATGGTTCTGTTTGAATCTACATTTAAAAAAAACATGTTAGACAAAATATATTCTCCTAAATATTATCCCAAGTTCTTTAACTATTACATATTGGATTTGTTGAGGGTTTACCAGCTCGAAATGCATGAATAATTTATGCAGTTATGGTTGAGGATTATTGTTTTGCTGTATACTGGCTTTATTTCTTCTGTTGTTGATGTCACTAGCTATGTTTCCATCAACTTGTCAATCGAATTATCTGAAGTTCGGTAAAAAAAATCATGCGAATAAAGCTGGTGAAAGTGTGTTTCCATCAAACGGCTTTAAAGCGAATAAAAACCTGTGCGTAATGACGTCACATGCTGTTTTGCGATCAAATTGGTATATCGAATTGATTTGAGACATTTTAAGGTGTTTCCATTCATTTTCGCACTGAATCGCACAACATTCAAGAAAACATTTGCGAACAAAGTTTTGCTAGACAAAATGGATCGCGCCATCTACCAACAAATGATCAATATTGCACAAGTTGTAATAGTGCAGAGTCCTGCACGGGTCCATTTTTGGAGACCCGTGCCCGCGATAAATCGCACACAAGCTAAAATCATTCCATTTAAAGTGCTTTATTTTTTATCTCGCACCTCTCTCAACATCACAATAGCCTCATGAATGGGCTAATGAGCCCTAAAGTGCGCTTTGTTTTGGGCCATTCAAGTAGCCTAGGCTACCTCCAGTTCACGCGCGGGCGCCTCTCCGTGTCCTGATTATTGCCTGCTATATTTAGCTCTTATTTATTAAATCCAAGGAAAATGGTTGATTAAACATTGGTTAAAATTAAGATACAATTAATACAAAACGAAATTCACTTTAAAGAAAGTCTTTCTACAAAAACAAACTTAATAAAGTGGTCAAAATCATGTCTGCCCACTCCATTTGTCTCACGATATTCGGGATCATCTTATCTTATTCATGCTTTTCACTTTTCATATAATCAACATGAAATAAAAATAAAAAAGTATATTATTTTATTTAAACATGAATATGAAACTAAATCGTTTTTTAATGACTGGGCTACAACACATATAACGTTTCCATCAGCGTTTATCGCATAAACCGTACATCGATCAAGATAAAATCCGATGAGACCGACCGCATTTCATTTTAGTCGATATTCAAGAAATTCAATCGAATTGTACTGTTTCCATAAGGCATTTTTCATTCGATATCACATAATTCGGATAAAAACGTGTCGATGGAAACATAGCTACTGTTGGTTATTTGTTGTGTGGTGATGTTAAGAGCTCATCTTTCTACCTAATGAAGTTTGTTGGTTGCCACATTGAAGTTTATGTTCTGAGGTCCAAATGCATCTACATAACTTCACAATATCTTTGCCTTTGAAGAAGAGAATATTTTGCAAAACAAAGACTGCTGAGTTAGCTTTATATTAAATGTCATATCAATTCTGTTCAGGAATTAAATTATGGCAAATAACATTTTCTTGTGTTGCTATTGATAATTTGCTGAAAAAAAAAGACATCTTAAGTTACCCTAACAATTTGCTGATTGAGACAATTTGCTTTTAGTTGGTGATCAAATTCAAGGGTGTTTTGCTATTGAAAAAATAGAAGGAAAAATCTTAAAGCATCACCTTACCTTTTTTTTTCTCCCCAACATGGTATTTTTACCATGCACATAGTTGCTGTAATATAAACTCACAGCAAGACCATGACAGTAAAAGGGAAGATTGTTCCCATGGGTATTGTGTTTTCACGGAAAGCCAAATGATTCTGTTTTTACCAATATTTCATTATTAGAATTGGGTTTATCATAACAAATTCTGCAGTTCCTTTTGTCTAAATGCAGAGGTGATGGACATCTTGAGGATGCCATTATTGTTTCTAACTGCAGAACAGCCTACTACAGCAACTTAAGGTAAGTATACACTCAGCAGAGTGGATACAATGACACAATGCACATCTAAATATAATGTCTCTCTAATGGGATTTGCATTCTGCCAGATGGAAAGATCTCTAGGTCTCAATACACTCAAGGACATTATAAGGTTGTCTATTTCCATATGTCTTCCTGGTTTGATATTGACATTTAAGATGCATCCGAATCATGCCCTTGCGGGAACGGCTTCATTACAGCTCTTTGAGGTGTCGTAATCAGCACGGGCGTCCCTTGAATGTACTCAATAATTCAAAGCCAAAGTATGTTCCTTTCATAAGTCCTGTCATTTGCCATTACATATTGCAGGTGTCCTTTAGCTTCCCAGCAGGGAACACACTCTTATGCAGCTCATCAGGTAAGAAACAAGAGTAAACGTAAACCAATAAAGAAAAAAATGTAAAGGAATAGTTTGCCAAAAAATATATTCTGGTGTCATATACTTATTCTGATGTTGATTCTATGGAAGCTTGTTTCTGCCACAGAAGAATAAAAAATGAAAAAAGGTAATTGTAACTTTCAGAATTGGTGCTATACAGGTGCAATTGCGAGTTATAAAGTCAGAATTACGTGATATAAATTGCAATTGTGTGTTATAAAGTCAGAATTTTGAGATATAAACTCGCAAAAAAAAACTTTTTGTAAAATTGCAACTTTATAACACATACTTGGGGAATATAAAGTCATAATTGCATAAGATAAAGTGGCAATTGCGTGTTATGAAGTCAGATTTGGACTTTATAACTCGGAATTGCGAGTTTATATCTCACAATTCTGAGAAAAGATGTCAGAATTGCGGAATATAAACTCACAATTGGGTGTTGTAAAGTCAGAATTGCGTGATATACACCTGCAATTGTGAGAAACAAAGTCAGAATTCTGAGTTTATTTCGGTAACACTTTATTTAGAGTCCACTTTAGACATTCTTCTAACTATAACTAACTTTGCAGCTACATGCCAACTAACTGTCATTAGAGTATTACTAGACTGTCTGCTTAATATCTGCTAACACTTTATTTTGTTGGTCCCTCAACAGATATTCTACTGACTATAAGTAAATTGGCAACTACAAGTCAACTAATTCTACTAACCCGAACCCATAACACGTAACCATAACTTAACAGTCTACTAATACTCTAATGAGAGTTAGTTGACATGTAGTTCGAAAAGTTACATGTAGGAAGTTAAGTGTAACGTTTATTTCTCGCAATTATGTTTATATCTCGTAATTATGATGTTTTAAAACACGCAATTGTGAGTTTATATCTCGCAATTCTGACTTTATAACATGCAATTGTGACTTTAGATCTCCCAATTCTGAGAAATAAACTCAGAATTACGAGATAATTGTGAGATAAATTGTTGCAATAATCTTTTAAAATGTTTTATTCTGTGGCGGAAACAAGCTTCCATATGTTTTAAACCTGTATTAGAAAAAACAAGAAGAAAAAAAAACATGCTGGTTGCACTTTTACATGTAACAATGAATGTGGAATAAAGCTTTCAAGCTTCAAAAAGGGCTCAAAAGCGCAATTAAATAATCCTAAAGTAGCCTATAGCCTATAGCCTATTGTATGGCTTCAAACAGTATAGTCCAAACATGCATATATGCAATGTTTGGACTATACTGTTTGAAGCCATACAACATAGGGTTGTGTAAGCAACAGACTGAGAAGTAAATAATGATTTTAATTATTCCTTTATGCAAAGCAAACCAGAAGCCTGTCATCAGTCAGTCAATCATCCTCTGCATCCAAGGCCATATTGATTTTATGCATATTTACTACCAAAAGTTGACGCAAAAACCCCGAGCATTAATAAAGTGTTGTACCCAAGGCTAAAACATCCATAACCTGGAATAATTGTGTAATTTGTGTTGATGTATTTTAAACATTCGGCTAGGATACTGAGATCGACAAATCAAATGTTCCTGGCTGTTCCACAATCCAAGAAGAAGTCAAAGGGTGATCAAGCTTTCTCTGTAGTAGCTCCTAAATTGTGGGACAGTCTTCCCCTTTATATTTGGCAGGCTCCATCTATCAAGGTTTTTAGGTCTCAGCTTAAAACGCATCAGCTTTTGAAGTAAGGGAATCTTGAGTATTGGAAACATTTCTTTCTAAACTGATCTCATTGGGCAGTTTCTATTTTGGTGCATTAGAAAGTTTTAAGTGTGTGTGTGTGTGTGTGTGTGTGAGAGAGAGAGAGTGTCTGTAGGCTTGGCAAATGTTACTCTTTTTTAATGAAATTGTGAAGGCAAAAAAGTTGTTTTTAAATGTGCTATATAAATAAATCAAAGTTGAAGTTGAAAGTTTAAAATGGTAGAAATAAAATCCATCAAGATTATGGTTTCTTTTCTTCATCACATCAACTAGCACTTTTGGAGAGTTGCTGGGATGGTTATTCTCAATTCCAAATAGAAAGGCAGTGAATTCTCAAAACCGGCAGGACAAAGTAAATTAAGCAGTGATTTATAGACATTGGCCATATTTTTCATTTTAATCCTGCCACCATGATATATGAATGCGGGTGTATTCATGTTGAGTGTTTCCTCAGGGACACGTGTGAATAACGAGATGATTTATATATTCAGATCAGGGCGAATGCATCTGGCTCTATCTGTTCCTCGTGTAAGATAATAAAGTGGTTTTCTTTAATGACAGTAAAAGCATTTTGGTGTCTAAGTACATTTTGACAGGCACCTTTTGCTCGATTGCTCACATAAAAAGCTGTGTAGAAATAACATGCTGTCTCAAATAAATTATTTCACACAAAGCACTGTCCTGCAATGACTTACCCATTAGCTTGCTATTGCTGGACCATTGCATTGTCTTTTTCATGCTGTGAATCTGGGTGTAATGGCTGTGATTGTCCCAACCGTGGATGCCTATTATACCTGGAACTAACGGTTACAATTTCAATTCATTTTAAAGGCAATTGCTTGCATGCCGCATTCAACTTTAAAAGTATGCCACATGGAAACCCTGACCCTTTGGTCCTAGTTGTTTGGTAACCATTAGAAAGAGAAGAAAATTGCAATTTTACTCCCAACATCATAAACAACAAAAATGATCTTCTGTGCTCTCTAATATACCAGTGCAAAAAGAAAGCAGGACAGCTCGACTGGTAAATTGAGTGTTTCTCAAAGTTTCATGTACCCCAGACTTCATCTTGACAATGGCTTTCATTTCAAAGGCTTAATCAAAGCGAAAAAGGTTTATAAATTATAGAAGGCTGCACATGCTATGAAGTGTCGACTCACTGTGAATTCAACAATCATTGCCCCAGTTAGAGAGTTCAGTAACCCTGTACTCTCAGTGTAGGTGGTAATGTTAAAGTGGGCACACAATGTGCTGTACATTCCACACAGGGTTCTTGGAGTGTTAGTTTATAATAACTTGACCTGCCCTGGCAAACTAACCAAAGTATCTTCTTATCAGTGGGTGGCACATGATGTAAAACTTATGCAACTGAATGAGAAGCAAAGAACAAGTTATTGGAACTCCTACAGCCAAAAATAGTTCGCTTTGTTTCCATCGCATCCTCAGGCTGTGAAATAACACACTTCTAAAAATAAAACATTTTCTTTTTAACCTACTTTCATTTACCCAAATAAAAGCCAGGCAACCCTCACAGTAGGAGGCTAGATGAATCATAATCTTATGAAGAAATCCATGTCTAAATAGGCTACCTGTAGAAAATATCCTGTGTGTTTAATATTCCCTTTAAATTCACCTACCAACTTAAATAACTCATTGCTGTGCAAATATGTGAGGGAAATGCAAAACTCATCACCGTGATTATAATACAGTTCTAAAGGAGTGTCGCTTTTCGCTGTGTTTTCTGTGAGGTATTTAGCACATTATGTTTGGAGTTGTGGGTGGTTGTTTGGGTGTTGCTAGGTGGTTGTCACCCCACCTGTGAGCTCTAGTGAACATTCAAGCTTGAAATGCATTGTTATTCCCACTATAATAATGGAATTGAAGCTCCCCCCTGTTTTTGTGACTCAAACTGTCTGAATCTTTGCCAAAGGCTGATGGGTGCTATTACTCTGCTGTGAATTCACCAGTATGCACCCGCTCTGCTAATGCACTGCTAATTAACTTCCCCAATTAGCTCAAACCCCAGTTCAACAGCCTTATTTATACAGTAGTTGCTCAGACTAGGTAGTACCCGGTACTCGAGTTCTCTAATGTTCTCTGTCAGTTTAAAATACCATGGGCAGCCTGAAGCTATGTCACTGCTCAGTGACATTTGACACAGTGAAGGCAGTGATGGGCAAAGACATTATGACCCTAATGTTAGTGCACTACTCTCAAAAAGCCCTTTCGCTTGTCAAAATATTCAGACGGCAAAATGGTGCCACTCTTCCTCGGATGACTCATGCTCTTGTCACCAAGGTTACAATTTTCATACTGCCTTTAAAATATTCAAACCATGGGCCACATCACATTTATAAGGAAACATCACTCTAGATACTTTTAACCACCTAAACATCACTCTGGAGTCATATTCAAGATGTTTCGGAGACTAATCTGTCATTGAATTGAATTTTGGTCATTTTTTACTTAACCATACATTGGTTAAAATCCCTTGGAACACAAATGAGTTATTCATAGAATATTTGGATACTGTTATATTTATCATTTTATATTGTTTAAAATATGATAAGTTACATTTGTAATATAATTATACTACTAGGCAATGGCAAAACGTGTCCATATCAACCTGAATTCACCCCCATGTATAAATATTTTAAATATTATATATGATATATAGTTATATATAATAGTAATAATATAGTAATAGCATAGTTATATCACTAATACTTTACAATAAGGTTTAATTTGTTATCATTAGTTAACTACATTAGTTGACATGAACTAAGAATGAACAATACTACTACTGTACTACTAATTCTACTGCATTTAATAATCTTATTAAATGCAGTAATGAACAATACTTAAGCATTTATTGTTTTATTTTATGTACTAATATGTTATTAAAATCAAAGGTTGTTTTTATTAACATAAGTTAATGCACTGTGAACTAACATGAACAGACAATGAACAGCTCTATTATTATTAACTAACATTAACAAAGATTAAGAAAAAACAAAAAAAAAAAGAGAGAGAGAGAGAGAGAGAGAGAGAGAGAGAGAGAGAGAGATAGAAAGAAAGAGAAAAAAAAAGAGAGAGCTAGAGAGAGAGAGAGAGAGAGAGAGAGAGAGAGAGAGAGAGAGACACACATTTTGAAGATACAGTGTATATTCCTATCAGTTTAACAAGTATCACTTTGCATCCTTTAGTGAGGGTTTAAAACAAATCAAAACAACCACTCATCTAAATGCATTAGATTTGTCGTTTGCTCGTAGTGTTAAAAACATATTTCGGTAGGATGAAACAATGCAATAAATAAATAAGCATATATATTGCTGAATTTTATTTGCATGAAACTGACTTGTATAGTCTCAGCTTTATAAAGGTCACACAAAAACAATGTATGCCATTTGTAAATAGCACTTTGAATTGTTTCACTTGTATAACAATTGACGTGAGAGGTTCGGGCAGAAACTTTGGTGTTTGTTTAAAGCTGCAGTCTGTACTTTTTGGGGTTAAAAATTATCCGAAATAAATTTTTGAGCAAGTACATAACCAGCCAGTGTTCAAAACTCTCTGCTTGCCTGAGCTCGATTCAAAACGGTAAGCTTATAATAATGTTTTTAATTCCAGTGGTACTGGTGGATTTCCGCGGGAAATTCGAGCATTTCTTTGCGTCATTACGTTACATCTGATTCACCAATGTGCCATGCCGAGGCACAACCCACGTAAAGTTGATAATTTCGCAAATAACTGCAATTGCAGATTTCAAACAGAGATGGCGACAAAGAGGACAAACTACGGACTGCAGCTTTAAATTCGGGACAAGTTTCAAAGTGAAGGACAGGAATCCAAGACATGGCAATATACTGAAGTCAAAGAGTTATTCAGTCACTAAACACTAGATTTAAACAAATGTATTCACGCACCACAACATAGTTGTATAGGCTCCCTATAAGGCTCATCATCACGCAATATAATAACAGCTACCATTTTAATGGTATAGCTGTAGAGTTTTTCATACCCTACAACCTTATACACAATACACTTACCAACATTTTTGAAAATATGTTTTGAGATGTTCTTTAGGAAAAAAATCCCCCTGAAAATATTATATATTACATTAAATATAAATTCCTATAGTTGGTTGCTACAGTTAGCAATAAGCTGTATCATACTGCACACTGTAAATTTATATCACTGGTCAGGGCATTATGGTAAATGTTGCCTAGCTAACAGTTTCATCGTTCTTCACTGGAACATCTTGAAATGCATGAGGCAGCAGAAGGCAGGGTCTGTATTGATTGTATTGCTGAGAATAGAGCATGCAGGCACAGCGCCCAGAGCTTTGTCATATACAGGATGTACGTGGATAATGCAGTGTTCCATTCAAAGTCAGATGTGGCTATTTCTGTTTTATATCTCCTATACTTCCGACCACAAATGCATTCCATTACTCGATGCACAGAGATGAAGTATAAAAACAAATTGCAATTCTAGCATTCCCTTTAGAAACGTCAACGAAGGACCCACACCTCCTGGAAACCAAACTGAACAGGATGAATAATGGTATAGGCTATAGCGTCTGTTTTGCTGGTGCAAAATTATCAACCACAGAGTTTTACACATTTGCAATTGCAAACACCTGGATATAAATGATTGTGTTTCTTTGTTTCTATATATCCATGGGTGTTGCCAAGCTCGTTTCGCGTCATCCACAGTTTCAAGTTGAAAGCCAAACTTCCCAGGACCGAGTAAGAAGTTCCAAATCTTGTTTTAAAGTTGGAAGTAAAATTAGGAAGTTGGAATTTTCCCATATCAGTAGGAAGATGGAAATAAATAATTTAAATGTAGGAAATTAGAAAATAACATGTTGCGTTTTGAATGTGATGCAGCATTAAAGGGGTAGTTCACCCAAAAATGAAAATTAGCCCATGATTTACTCACCGTCAAGTCATACACCCTAAGTCTGCAAGGAAGCTAGTTATTTTAGTCGATAAAATTTTAAATATGAATATTTTTCCTACACGAACGCATCGCTTCCCTTTAGAAGGCCTTTATTAACCCGCCAGAGCCGTGTGGAGAACTTATATCATGGATGGATGCACTTTGATGGACTATACAATAATAGACAGCCATTCACTGCCATTATAAAGCTTGGAAGAGCCAGGACATTTTTTTATATAAATCCGATTGTATTTGTCTCAAAATAGAATGTCATATACACCTACTGTAGGATGACTTGAGGGTGAGTAAATCATGGGCTAATTTTAACAATGATTTTAACGATGATGGTAAAACTATAGCAGGAGAAGAAAACGTGCAGAGGAACCAAAACTCAGGAATGGGCATCCGTACTGCTCTGGCTGGCAGATATTGATACTGTCCATATGCCAGCTGTAAAATTAGTCTGTGTTGGCATAACATGACTGTTGAGCCATATGATAATTAATTAACACAATGGAGTGTTCTGTCAGTGTTCAATGAAAAAACAAGCTTGTCAAGTGTCTAGATTTGGAAACTGAGCTGTCAGTACAGCAAGATTTCATTTCCAGCAAGAAATAAGCTGGGGGAAGCATCATTTCTTGTTTATCTGATATAGAAGACGAGTGATATGAGGTTATGTGATTGAGAGGAGGCCACAAAGAGTGAAAAGTATCAAGAAAAAACAACATACTACATACACAGTGCAATACCGATCATGCTTGCCTCTAGGAACAGAAAAACAGTTCAATATTAGTATACCCAGGCATGTCAAGACAAAAAAGAAGGAAACCTCTGAGCATCGGTCCGTGTTGTACATGTCAAATAAATTCAGTCATAATAAATAACCGTCTTTACATTTTCACAGCTTCAGGACAAATGTTTAAATATATTTTATATCAGACATGAAACAAATCCTGTAAAATTTGATTGGATGTACAGCAACAACAACAGCAGAAACATTTTCTCCTCCCGTTATAATGCAAAGGTTTATAATCCTATATATTGTGCTTTCCTAACTAAGGTTAATTGCATATTAATACTTACATTTAATATTTTGCTCTTTCCCTGCTGTCCACAACCTACCTGAACAAGCTGGTAAGCCATTTTGAGTTAGGAACCTACCGCTTTAGGTGATACACAAGGGCAGCCGCACCATGAACATATTCCTGAAAAGTTTCCCCTATCACTTCCCATTCAACATCCGACCAAACATGCCACATTCCTAGTTCCTGTTAAAAGCTATGAAATCCCATCAGAGTTCCTGCTTCTGTCCAGCGATGTCCACCATCAGGCTGTTTGAGTGCTTTCCCCAACAACCCAAGGGAATGACAAAATGCTGCAATGGATTTTTTGGCGAAAGGTCAATTGCTAGTTCTGAAAAAAGAGGAGTAGCAAATTGCCATTGACTCGAGAAGTTTGGAAACTGAGGACAAAGTGGATTGCAAAGATCAAAATGTCCCAAGACATCATAGAAGAAACAGTGTGCAATGGAGATTAACTTGACAGATTTACTGATCTGTAAACACAGATGTGTTAAGACCACTCTGAGTGTGAAGGATGTATGTATGTATGTGCGTATTGTCACTCAAAAACACCCCCTCTTTGCCAAATCTATTTACTTTCTTTACAATTTACAACTGACTTTTGCAGTTTAAGTATAACCGTTTCTTTTGCTTTGGTCACTAACTCTTGTTTGCCTGAAATTGCAGGTCCACATGCTGCTAGCCTGACTATGATTCACATATTGGACTGATTCCCACTCTTCAGCAATCTTGGCCAGCGCTTGATCCAGTCGGATAACGAAGAGATTGATAACAGACCTATTGAGATAGAGCGCTCCCTCAGTGTATTTGCCAGCCTGTAAATCAGCGAGGTAAAGCCACCAGCCTACGCTAGCTGAGCCAGAAGTAAATTGCTGTTTACTCCAGAGCCTGCGGGTGTCCTTTAGGCCAGAGAGCCCCAGGTTGCACTGTAACTCAAGAGCTGTGTCATTATATACAGGGAACTGATCAATAGTTGCAGGGAAATCCATAGGAAATCAGGGTAAAACCTGCGCTTCATTCCGCAGCTGTCCGGATGAATGACAGCACTATATGCTGTCAAAAGATGCTTATGATTTATTTGGTTTAGTGTTGGGCTACACTTGAAATGCAACACACACACAATCATTCTAAACTGTTTACAAAAAGTAGTATGTAAATGTATTGCTTCGGTGTACTTTTGTCACATGACCTCACTATGTTGTAGGGCTGTGGTGTCATCTCCTAATTTGATATTACAACAATATTTAGCTGCAGATTTGGTATTGGACTATTTACAGTGTGTGCATAATTATAAGGGACATTATTATCAATATTCTGATAAAAAAAAAAAAAAAAAAAAAAAATCTTTAAATTTTGCAAAAATCATTTAAAAAAGTACTTTTAAAAAAGGG
>FLSR01000534.1:95221-116290 GCA_900092035.1 Leuciscus waleckii
TCCATGTAGGTTTCAGTTCTGGAAAATGGTGGCACTGGAGACTAAAGAGTTCCTGGTGGTTTTAACATCTAATTCTCCACCTTATTTCCAGTATCTGTCCTTTATCAGAGTTTTTTTCTTTGGAAAACTTTTTACTTCACTACATTCCAAAGCATGATGTCGTACTTTTTACTGCACTACAATATAATGGCGTCTAATTATTATTATTATTATTATTTATTTCTTTTTTCGTTTGTGTGACCCTGCTGCCCCAATTGGTGTCCAATTATTTTGTCCAAATATATTATTATATCTTTACCTTTTTTTTTTTTTTTTTGAAATCTCTATAGTAATACATTTTCACGTCACATTGCCCTTGTTAACAGTTATATATCACAAATAAATGAATATATACATTATAGTAGTTAAGATTGGAGTAGTTTGGGGTTGGCAAAATTTGCTGAGGAAAATAAAAGTTTAAGAAAAACGACTTGCCTAATAATTATGCACACACTGTAACATACTTTCTATGCATTTAGCAATTGGCGTTCAATACAATCCCTTAAATTTGCATCATAAAAGCATTTAGCAATTTTTCACAAAGGCAGGTGAGCATGTGTCTCAAGATATTTGTTTTGAAAGTTGAACTTCTTCCTTGATGATCTGCTCACAAGTGAAATGCAAAAGACACAATGCACAAGTGCAATGGTCAAAGACGTCTATCTAGCGCAGGGTTATTGAATTCTGTCCCTGGAGGGTCACAACCTGCAGACTTCAGTTCCAACTTTAATTAAACACATCAGAACCAGCTAATCAAGGTCTTGATAATTACAGAAAGGTGAGTGTGATTAGGGTTTAAACTAAACTCTGTGGGTCATGACCCTCGGAACAGAATCCAATAGCCCTGGAAGGTGAAGTCTGTGAAGGTACAGTGGTGTGGAAATACATTAATACCTGGTACATTTACTTCCCAGGAGTCAGTAAGAAGAGGTATTACACACTGAAAATGGAAGCTTGAACATGTGAAACAACCAGAAAGTGTTTTGCAGTTAGTCTGCGTCTACAGTAGGATATGCATCAATATCATGAAAAAAAACATAAATAAATAATCATACTTTTGGTTATGATTTTTGCCATAATTGAGCAGTCCTACATTTGATGCCATTTTAGCATATTACTGAAAGATTTTTTTTTGGTGGAATACTGACTTAAATTAGTTTAAAAACAGTGTGCAGTACAGTAGGCCTGTACTGTACAGTATTCAGAAGTAGGCTAGAACAGTCACTGTTCCTGTATGCAATACAAAGTAATGATTTTGAATAATGATCTGTCATATCCAGCATTTGCTGACAAAACTGCACATTGTACTCACAAAAGCAATAGTAAAAGGATTTCCCTCATGCATTGGATATGAGAGGCGTTAAGCTGTTTGTGCATTAGAGAGACGCTCTGGGTTCTGCTAGGGCCTGACAAACCTATGAGTTGGATAAGCCCTTGCTAGGTGCCAGTCCACAGAGACACTGACAGTTACAAGGGCACTAAGTCCTTTCTGGGCTGTCACCTACTGTAAGACTCGGTCGGATTATGTTGACACGGCAGTTGACTGCATGCGACTGAAGCGACGGATCATTACGGCGCTCTCCCTTTCTACCTCACACCTCAGCAATGTAGAAATGCCTTTTTCTCCGCTTGTCTACAGCTATTTTCCTCTCTTAGACACAGTCTGGGAATTGCTGCCTTTTTTCTCGGTCTCTTTTTCTCTCTGAGGAATTGTACGTGTGACCTTACCGGGCTGATTTTGATTCATGTGTGTATTTCTCTATTTACGCTGTGACTGTTTTTACTGATGATCGATTTGATGACTTCACAATGACTTTAGACTTCCACTGGGACACTGTGCTTCCTCTACAAACTATTTCAAATGGGCTGATGTCTTATGCATAAGCTCTTAATAATGGATGCCATCAATATGTGTAATCTGTGCTGAATAAAACATAGACTGCAAAGGTGTTTCAGAGGCAATGTCAGAGAGCATATTAAAATAAATATTAGTGATGCACTCAAATAGAAATTCTTGGTCAAGAATGAAAATTGTCATTTTAAATGATCAATGTTTGGAAAGATGACCCTTTCTGAAATGGAAACTGGGGGTATTTTCTCAATTTTCCTATTTGGTCAAAATATCATTAAAATCTCTCTTGTTATTATCTGAGCTGAAAACCGGGGACAATACGTTGTTGTGTGTTTTAGATTTTTTATTGTTGTGGGTTCCATATACTAATATAATTAGGGGCCAAGCACTGAAAGTGCGTAGGCATCTCTTGAAATTGTTGGTATTCCTATTCTTCTTCTTCTTCTGTATGGAAGTCTATGGCAGCCCATAGAACCGCTTGCGGGAAAGTTTGCCAAATTTGGCACACTGATAGAGGACAGTCTGACCAGTCACCATAGCAAATTTGGCGTCTCTAACTCAATCCCACTAGCGCCACCAACTGTCGAAAGTTTCACTCATGTTTATGCTAATAACTTTTGAACCATAAAGGCTAGAAACAAAAACAAGTAATCTTGTTTCCTCTGATTACTTGGCTCAAGCTGATTCGAATGCACCCTATGACGTAATTTTCTGTCATGGAAATCTTTCTGCCATTTTGAATTCTCCGAAAAACCTACGTTTTCGAACTTCTCCTAGACTGTTTGTCCGATTTTCACCAAATAGAACCGTATCATCTCCAGACCGTGCAGACTAAAAGTTATGGATTTCGTGTCGATAGACGGGTTTCGTATACTGCAGCAGCAAAGTTGAGGCATGCTGCCAAAATGACTATTCAGGCTTTATCTCTGCAATGCCTTGACATTTTGACACCAAGCTTTGTATGTGTCATTGTCACCTCACTCTGACCACACCACCTACATTTCATAACTGCGCCACCTATTGGTCAAAAGTGATAATCCATTAAATCATATTTTTAGTTAATGTATATGATTTTTCAGCCGTTTTGCCTAAATTCATCTTTAAATATCTGTTTGAAGGGTCAAACTGACCCTACATGACCCTAAAACAATTTACCAAAAACCACATTATGAAAAGCAGCAAATGGTAACCATTGTAAATGCATAGTTCAAAGCAGTATTATAACAAAATTATGAATTTACAAAAACACAGTACAAAAAATTAATAAATTTTTTTTGGGATAATATTGAAGAAATATTTGTAACATTTTGTAATTGTATTTAATGTTTTCATTTTCACAAACTGAATATAACGCAGTAGAGCTCCACAGTTTTGGATACATTGAGAATCACAATAAAACAATAAAATAATAATAGTTATCACGATTCTCCCATGATTTTGAATAGACAACTAAACAAAATAACATAATTTAGAAATTCTGACACGATGTTAATTGCTGTATGTCTATTTTAAAAAATGTTTCATTATTTTGAATATATATATATATTTTTTTAATATAATTTTGAAATGAATGATTCAATGACTCATTAAGACTTTATTAACAGTCACTTTTCGCCTCCTACTGGTGTAACGATTTAATCGATGCAATCTTCATTTGAAGCATCAAGTTACTTTCAAAAGGCATTTTACTCTATTTTGATCGCCACCGCAGACATCAGGGTTATATCCGAACTAATCTTTTATCCAAGTAAGTACTTATGTGATCATTTAAATTTTTGTAACACAGAAATAATGTAGTGTGGTTGAAAAGACTGTGAAGCTTTTTCATGGGAGAACGGGGAGTGTTGTAACATGGGAAGCCAAAAAAGAGCTGTGGTGATGTCATTTCTATCAAATACTTCTTTTTTAGTTTTACAGGAGAAGTGGCAATTGACTGTGAGCAACATTGTAGATTGTATGACAAAAAAAAGGGAGAGTAGTAACTTGTGGTGGGGATAGTTGTACAGTTCATTAAAAATGTTACAACCAACCCCTTATGATAATTCCTATCAGTCCCGTTGTCAATCACATCTCTGTTGAGGCATCATCAAGGGATTTTTTACAAGTGATGAATATAATCCGTTTTAGTCACAAGGAAATGTTTTGGAAAGACGCTTTTAACGTTGCGTCATTGGAATGATCACTGCCAGTCAATCACATTAAGATTACCGACAAGCATTATATTAAATGTTACTTATGTATGTCAAAACGGCTCTTATCCAATCTGTCGCTGTTTCTGATCATAATTTTGACCAATATTTTCTTATTTGACTGAAAGACAAAAATGATATTCTATTGAATTTTTATGCAGTTCTAATGAATATAATTCCCCCCAAGATGAGCAAAATTACATATAAACGAAAGAAGACACAGGCAATATATTGTGCAGAAAACTTAGCAATATTTTGTTATGTACTTCTTTCTGCATGCATCTGGTGTCCTCACATTGTCAGTCAGCCCTGACTGTCCTGCTCTTGCTTTCTGGCCCTCCTCAGGTTCTATATATACCCTTATTTCAAGATTTCTGAGAGTGCATTATCTTCCCATAATATTCACATCTGCCATATCTGGTAATATAAATGTTTTAAGAACAATTAGAACCATAGAACCATAGAGCCATAAACCTGAATGCTGATCATTTTTTTGTAAAACATCAAATCAGATATTTTCTATCCAACAACAGCTGAGCTGTCTTTTTTTGGAGCTTGCGAGTCATTTACTGTAATTTATGGCTGAACTGTTCCTTTAAGTGCATAGTTATGCATTGTGAAACGGGACACTGTTCAAATTAAGTTAATTTTATTTCATAATCTCAGATGATTTCCATTAGAGGTTATTATTTCATTTTAGATGAGTGAAGCCATCACCATAACTGATCAGGGTCTTTATTTGTCCCTGAAAAGCTGTGTAGCTGTTGGCTGGAACTCTAATTAAAAGATGATAAAGCTTCCTCTGATCATTTTGTCAGATTAGATGTTTTAATAACTTTGAATCTCAGGGTACTTCGCAAACTCCAGAGGATTTCCCTTTAAATAACGGCAAAAATCTAATTTCATGCTCTCCTGTTCATTTGAGGAATTTAATTAGTTATCTTACACCAGAAGAACAAAATCCCATCAGTACAGTAAATACAACTTGGTGGGAAAAAAAAAATAAGTCATAGATTACTGCTCTTAGCCATGTTTAACTTAATTTAATTTAATTATTATAAACATGTTGTCACATCCGCAGTCTCCAGTCAACTGCGCACTACATCTCCCACAATCCTCCTTGGTCATCACCTGGGCTCACTTCTCAATCACCACACCTGTCTGCGATTACCCTCATCAGCACCTCTCATCTCAAACTTCAGAAGCAGTCACCTTCCACACCACAGTTCATACCTGACTACCTGTATCTCAAACTGTCTCATACTTCGTCATCTTCAGTCTTCTGTGTGTAATCGTCTGCCAGTCCTCCAGCCACTTTTCTCCGTCACCTGCAAAAGATAAGACTTTCATTCACATGTCAGTGTCACCAGAACTATATCTGCAATCCAGAGACTCACCTGTGTCATTCAATAAATTCCATTCAGACAGTCTTTTCTTGTTTGCAATCTTCTGTTCTGTGGCGTCTATTAGAGACATAGGTTACACTTTATTTTGATAGTCCACTTTAGACATTCTACTAACTAAATAACTTTTCAACTACATGTGATGTTACTATGTCAGCTTACTCTCATTAGAGTATTAGTAGGGTTTAGTAGACTGTCAATAAAATAAGTTGACTTGTAGTTGCCAAGTTACTTATAGTCAGTAGAATATTTTGTTGGTCCCCCAACAGACAAAGTGTTAGCAGATATTATTAAGCAGACAGTCTACTAATACTCTAATGACAGTTAGTCGACATGAAGCTGCAAAGTTACTTAGTAGAATGTCTAAAATGGACTATCGAAATAAAGTGTTACTGAGACAACCTTACTCTTGACACTCTTGTTCATTAAACTGGTTTAAAAGGAAGGACTTTTTTTGTTGACAAGTCTTTTTGTTCCTATGTGTTTTGTTTCTTGTGCTTCAGTTTGATCATTGTTTCCTTTGTTACATCTGTGTAGATGTAACAAACCTCCGTTTTATTCAGCTCTTTGTTGATGATAGTCATATTAAGTGTGATGTGCGTATGTTCTCCAGCGTTTTTCTGAATATGGATTAAATACTATTTGGACTGAATTCCTTGTCATCTGTGTTGGATTGCAACCACAACCGTGACAACCAACGTTATCAATTTATTTTTTTACACTTTATATTCATGTTCATCTATGTATAGGCTGAAGGTCCTGTTACAGCATAAAATTATCTTAACTGTGGTACTTCAATACACACAAACTGCTCGACTAGACTTCATATAACCTCAGGTGCCCATTATAATTACAAAGCTTGCAGGGAGCACTAGATTCAATTTCTGTGCAACTTAATGTACCAACCTCATTCGAGTATCTTTTGTAGGTAGGCCTATATTCAGCCTTAGGTGTTTTTTTTTTTGTTTTTTTTTTATACTTTAAGGATTTTAAATCTAGAGCTGAGGTAGGCCTATATTCAGCCTTAGGTGTTTTTTGTTTTTTGTTTTTTTTTATACTTTAAGGATTTTAAATCTAGAGCTTGGAAATATTCTATTTACAAGCACTGCTAGAATATTTGCCATTTTGAATTTGAACCAACAGCATCATCATTGCACAGTAGTATTTTTCATACTGAATTGGTCTTTCATGCATTTATTTGCGTATTGGGTTGTGATTAGTCTTTCATATCTATTTCCCTATGCCTTTACACTGCAAGAAGGTGTGATGTGTAAACTTTCATGGATAGCCAAAAGAAAACCTTTCTTAAACAAACTATTGTTACCCTTTCCACCTCTTCCTTATCTTTTCTAATCATCTCCTCCCCTCGAGAAATGAACCAGAGTCAAGTAGTCCTGCAAATGCATCCAAGAGCCCAGATAAGCATGCTCTAAACGGATGGTTAATTAGGAAGACATACAGGCAAGTAAGATAAAAAAAAATATATATATAAAAGTCAGAAGGAATCCAGAGATAGCAGGGTCCGAAACATCCACCATGTTCTGCCCCAGGCCCAACACACAACCCTGAAACAGAGACACGGTGTGGTAACTGATGTAACCTAAGGAAAGTCATTGCTGTTCCGGCCTCTGTCTGCACAAGCTGTTTCATTGTCCAAAAGTCCAATCCAGTGGGTGGACATTTGTCAGAAGCATGCCCAAGGTGTCTCTTCTAATGGTTTGACCTGCCATTCGATTTGCCCAGCACCTGTTGGCTGTTGTTAATCCTTGTGTGCAATTGCTGGTATGTTCGCCTTAATGGTATGTTTGCAATATTTAGAGGTCACCAAGAGAGATGGGCAGCAGATGCACAGCCCAGCAATTATGAAGGATACACCCTTAAAGGATAAAGACCTTCCACAGCTCAGGTTTCACCTGAATGCTGTAAGAGCTGGTTACACATTCGATGAGAGTCAGAAGGGTTTATGACGTGCAGGCTAACCTTAACAACCAGCAAACCATCTCACTTTCACAAACCTTCCTACACTTTTTCACTTATCCACTAACAGACTAAATTTAGTCATAGACTCAGGCTACATTTACACTCCATGCCAAAATGAACAATTTTTATTTTCTGCTGACATTTTTGGTAAGGTGAACCATTTTAAATGTTCATTTGCTTTTAAATGTGGCCCATATCAGATATTTGTATGAAGACTGGCACTGGCTGGTGGCTCATCTACCGTCCATTTCGCTGTAAAAATGGACAACAAAGGCTGAATGGAAAAACGTGGCTATACTTAGATTTTTGCAAAGATGTAAATGAAGTTTCTAACTGAAATTAACACTAGAGACAGTAAAACACCAATAATTTGTGTTCCTGTCCATACAAATTATTAGCCTAGAAATCTAGACGCACCCTAGCGGCAGCAACATTTATTTTGCAGCCAGTGTGGTCTAGCAACTCTCCGTTGACTTTCGAGCTGGAAAAACCAAATTCTAGTCAGGCCAATCACATCGTGTATAGAGTAGGCGGGGCGGGCTTAACATAATGACGACAGAGTTGTGACGGTTCCCTGCTACTTGAAAACAAAGAATGGCTGCTGCTGCTGGCGAACAGCGGTCTTTCAATCGGCTTTGGCCGCGACTCTGGAGGACTTGGAGTTAAGCTTTTCTTTGAGAAAAGAGCAAAGAACGGCACTTAAGTCATTTTTAAAAAAAGAAGATGTGTTCGGAGTTTTGCCAACTGGATACGGCAAAAGTTTAATATACCAACTAGCCTTCTTTGTTGCTTTGATTGGTTGTAGCGCTATCCTATTGCGTGCAGAGGGATTTCGATAAACAACCGTTTATCCGAAGATGTGCAGGATTTTTTTTAAACACTATAGAGCTTTTAGAGCCGCTGATATTTCCGAACTGCTACGATACGCACAATAACCAAAGTCATAAAACACTGTTTCAGATAAAACTTAACATGCTAGCGTGCAAGATGCACTGTAATATCATTTTGCAGAAATTGCTCCTCAGGCATGTTTTTCCAATGAGCCTTGGTTTAAAATGTGCAAGTAGCCACAGCCATTATTTAGTTTTGTTGTTGATGATGATTTGTTTCCACTGTGTGTGGTTAAACTTGACCACATCTTTGGAAATTGATTCTTTCAAACAAAATATTGTTGACTTGCGGTCAACACCCTTTAACTTGGACCAAAATAGAGGTGTCGCACGCTATTTTAATGAGTGCACCACTAGCCATTTTATTTATCTGTCATGTTCTTCATGTCAAGTTCAATGAAGCATGAAATGATGACAAGTGTCAAGATAGATTGATGTAAGAATTGCTTGAATTGTCTGAGTCTATAGTGGCATAATGTGCTATATGCAGTGCTCTGACAAGCAGCACGGTTGAGCTTCGAGTAACCGAGTTTGAATTTCAGCTTATGGTCTTTTCCAATTCCATCCACCTTCTTTCTCCCCCTTCACTTCCTTACCACACTCTTCACTGTCCTATCTGAATATAAATACATTTGCATTAACTGAAGTTTGAAGAGGCAGTCTGAAAATCCGATGCTTATCCAATTTTTTACATATTAGAAAGTGGACCAAATCTGAACTGAAACTATTGAACACTTTTAGTGTTCACACTGCCATTCAAACAAACAAACAAACAAACAAACAACTACAACCAAAAGTTGACTGGAAAACAAATTTGACACGTGAATGTAGCATTGCTGTGTATTAAAACCTAGAACAGTTATTAGTATATAACATAAAATAGCATGCATACAAAATTTGGAGTGCACTTTCCCTTTTTGGATTATTATTATTATTTTTATTTTTTTGTCTGAACATACACTATTTATACAACAAACATGTAATGGGAAGCACCTACAGTTTAAAGTTTGTGTTGTTGTTCTTTGTTTAGGCTTTAAAGATGCAGTATGTAATATTGACCGCTTGTGGTTGAAATGGGTTCTGCAGTCCAAATTCTAAATATTGAAAAAAGTTGTTCCCCCACCCCATCCCCAAACTTGACGCTCAGGACATGCAAAAGGAATGATCGCAATTGACAATGGAAAGCGACAAGCCTTACACTCTAAGTTGATCAGCTAATGTTTATGTTTGCAATGTTTTCATTGCTAAGGCTTTTTAGGTCGTGTAGAATCTGCAATTCATGACCCAGTTCGTTTGCTCACTTCAACGGCTGTAATACGCGGTGTTTTCCACCAACTGGCACCCAGAGTGTCGAAATACTGTTGGGTAAATTAGTGGGCACCTCTAGCCTGACTACGTCAGACTTCGTACTTCCGCTCAATTTCAGTTCGCTTCTGTACTCAGTCTGAGATAGCGACCTATCTCCCAGTTTTCCTCCGGCCTCAACACAGCCGGCCAATCAACGAACAGAGGACGTAGACGTAGACACTGATTGTACTGTGGATGCGTAGATTTACTTCACATAATCTGCAAAAGTCGTTCACAGCCATGTTCACTCCGGTATTTTGCTTGATGGTTTTGTTTTCGCATCATACATGTGTTTACAGTGGAAGTTCGATGCGGCTGAGCCAGCGCATAACACACGTCATAACCAAACGTTATGTGATTGCTTACGGGTAACCAATGATTTAAACTTCAGACAATCAGCATTTTATTGTTTTATTATAATGTTTGTTGTTTGTATTTTTGGGGGGGGATAATACAATTTCATTGATTTCAATCGTCTCTGGGTTTATTTCAGCGCAACAACACCGGCTGATTCTTATATCATTTGGTTCGGGAACTTCTTTTCTACCATTAGAAAGAGTAAACAAACCTTAATATCATCGTGATGTCCAGTTGATGGATGCACTTTGCTGCAATTCGGCCTTTGTATAACTGTTGAAAGCCTCCAAATGTAGTTGAGGAATGCTTTGTGGGTCTTTGTGCCCTTGAATGGTCTGGCTGCATGTTAATGCTGATAGATGAGCTGACACTGATGGAACTCTAAGCTTGTCCATCAAAAAAGTGGGTACTGATATCTGAGTTTGACCCGTGCTTGTTTGCAAACGTGAACAATTAATTTCAGTTGTGCTGTGGTACTTATTTCTAAGCACTCTTGGCATGGCAGACATTGGCATCCATCATTTAAGTTTTTTTTGTTTGTTTTTTTAAGAGCTTAATTGTTTGCTATACAAGCTTAATATGCAGACTGGCACAATCAAAACATTGCCCTCTGGCCTATTTCACAATGGCAGTTTCAGTGGCTAACCAGGTAAATTGAGTTTAGTTTGAGCAAATACCGTTTATTTTTTTATTTTTTTTGTTTGTTTTTTAGTTCAGGGTTTGGTTTATAGCCGTGTTCAATGCCATAGTAACTTATGCAGCATGGCTAACCTTCTCTGGAGCAGGTTTTATTCTGGGTAAGAGATTATATAGTGACACAATATAGTCCTTCCCTCTGCATCTCTTGTTACATTTTATTCTCCCGTAGCCAGACCTTCAGGCCCTGTCCCAAATGGCAGACTCCATGTGCACTTGCAGTCTTGTGGACTTACAATGGCTGCTGCTTGCGCATGTCCGTCAAGTCCACGAGACCATAGGGTGTCCCATATGTCATTTTGCAGCCAATATGTGCACTTTTGCTGAACTGAAAGCCGGTGAGCTTCGCAGCAGACTTCTACCCGACAGTCAAAGCAGCATTACATCATGAAAGTGTGGACTCGAGGAATATTGGGAGGGCTTAGGTTTTATTTGGAACAGGGCCTGAGACTGACGGCAGAAGGTCTGGACTCCATAGCAGCTTTCATTGGCCAAGGACCGCCTAGATTAGACAGTACACAGAGAGTATCTGGCTGACATGTAAAGAAACCAATCACAGTTTGCTTTGTTCAGCATCATGTTTAGGGGTGTTGAAAATGTCAATCTCCCTACAATAACAGACCAGCATCTATGTGGTGAACTTTTGAAAATCCAGTGTTTAGTTGATCCTGATAATTGCTTATTGTCACAGGAGTAAACAAGACGGCTTTCCTCTTTCATGAGGGGGTTTGGCATCACAACGTCTTTGTCTCCAGGCGGACCGCTAAAGAACGTGATACACGTCTTCCAGGAAATCCTGTAGAATTCAACCAATTAGATGACGACTTTAAAACTCCTGAAGTGTTCCCCATTTTGTGTGCCTTATGCATTAGACTTTTAGCCAACGGCCCGTGGACATGACGTCTGAGGCTGAGACTAGCTCACAATTAAAGCAGTGATGTGATTGGCTGTTGGGATGTGAAGTATGTGATCGGCTGTTCGCTGCAGATGTCACACTATCAGATGCATGTGCTCTAGAGTTAATCATAAACTCTGCATCAAAATCTGAGATGACAGAACATTTATAGCTACTAAACCAGGTTGGAATTGTTTGGATTTGTCAATTCTAAACTTACTCTGAATCTGTTGTTGTTACCTTTTTGAAACAGGCCACTCTTTGAGTATCCTGACCAGAAACACCGCCCATTGCCAATGGCATGAGTTTGGGGCGGGGCTATATTTTTGTTCAACCAATGGCATTCATTATTTTTGTTTGTTGACTACCAAAAATGCAAAAATAATTGTTTCATCTTGTTATTTTCCTAGACGTGCATGTGCATTATGCATTAAGTCTTTTTAAAAGAACCTAATATGTATTTTATGCTTTCAACCAAAAGCACAAATCTTATGTGTGCACCATAATAATTCCTTACAAAGATTATTTATTTTATGCAACGCAAAAAAGTTGTAAGCAACACAAAATAATACATTAATTAGACAGGCATATGGAAGGAAAACACGGCTCCATTTGAATGTGGCCTTGTGCAGATTATAGATCTTCCTAGGCACTGCAAGTAAATTTAGCATCTCTCAAAATTAGAAGAAACGAAAGCTGAACCTTTTGCCCCGGTAGTTAGAACTGCGTCCCATTAGTGTCTTCAGCCAGAGGATGTTTGTGCTATTCTCACTGGGCCTGAATGCGGCTCAAACTTCCTTCAATTAGTTCCTGGAAAATGCAGTGCAAAAAGAGGATCCCCATTACATTCATCAGCATTTGAAGGTGTCAGGTCTTCTGTGATTAAATGCAAATGGGTAAATGTCTTCTTCTATCTTCATTAATTAGATGTGCCATTTAACGCACACTTCAAAGTTTTTATTTTTTTTATTTGATTTTATTATAGCATTAATCATAAGCAAACGGGAAGCTGTGGCTGAAATGATAGGCTGCACAGGACGAGACCTTTATTGATTCTCTGTGGTCTCTGTTATACTACAGTGAATAATAGCTGTTCAGTGTTTCAGATGACCACAATTTACACATTAAAGTTTGCCGTCTGTTAGTTGAAATCATTTTTAAATGGACTTAAGTACTTTAAAAGTCACGACACCCTGAACATATACGCCACTTATCTCTCCATAAATAATGTTTTCGTTCTGAATCACTAATTAATCAATTTCACTTTATTCTCAAGTCTGCGTTGAATATACAAACAGTTCTTCATTTGAAATTATGGTACTATTGTCTCCTGAAAGTTGTAAATGGCTTTTCTCCTTTATGTTTTGAGTCTATTAACAAAAGAGCAGATCATACTTGAATTGTAACTCACATTTGAGAAAATTTTACATAATTTTTTTTTCAAAAGAAGACCTTGAACAGCAGAGGTTATTATAGAGCATGTTGTTGCTTGAGTGGTTTACATGCCTGTCCAGATTCAGAGCGAGTGTGAATTAGCTTATTATACAATTCTGGGTGTATGATTAGCGAACCTGCAGCACTCCATTGATCATGTGACATTTTGCTACAAATACCTCTCAATATGAAATCTGAGGCTATGTGTGTACACTGTGTCTCATTTGTAAATTATTTTCAGTGGGTGATCTAGAAAATTATTTATGCGGTGACAATTGGATGGAAACATGAGAAATAAAGTCAGAATTGCGAGAAAAAAAAAGTGTTTACGAGTTTATATATTCTGCAGAATATTCTTTATATTTTGAGATATAAATTCGCAATTATCTCAAAATTCTGACTTTTTTTCTCTCGCAATTGCGAGTTTATATCTCGTAATTATGGCTTTATTCTCGCAATTCTGACTTTTTTTTCTCGCAATTGCGAGTTTATATCTCAGAATAAATAGATATAAACTCGCAATTGCAAGAAAAAAAGGAAGAACTGCGAGATATAAGTCGCATTTGCGTGAAAAAATAAGTCCGAATTTTGAGATAGAAAGTCGCGCTTATAATTTTTTTTTTTTTTTCGTGGCAGAAACAAGCTTCCATACATTACAGAGGCCCATTTTGACTGGCTTGAATTTAATTCAGAGTTAAATGATTGATGTTATTTTGGAGTGTTCCAATTAGAATCATGTGTCTTATCAAATGAGACTGACAACATTGATCTGCCACTTTCTAACCATGACAAGCTGCCATAATGGAAGAAACAAATCAGGACAACACTGGATTTTCAAAGCCTCAAGCTGTTAACATCATTATTGCCGTTTATCCATTTTTTCCCAGCTTTCCAAGGTTTCTAGTCTGTTGGCCAATTAAAAACTATAAATAAAAAAAATAAGCTTAATTCTGGGAACCTATCCTTTAAACTGAGCTTGAGGAGAAATGATGTGAACACGATGCTAATGAGGACTCCCATGAAAATCAACCGCTTTTCTGTCAGTGGACACACGAGTTAGGATAAAACTTTGCAACTTTGAAGGTTTGCCCATAATAATTATTCCAGGCTGCTGTCTAGAGTTTCTGCAACTCACTGGTCTCTGGCCTAATTAAACTTATAGAGACATTCACATGTGTTGAAATAGATGGTCTGATGAGCACAATGACCCGGAAATGTCTTTTGGATGAACTCCCAGACTGACCCCACAACCAAGCTCATCCCACACTGCCTTCAAACTGCTGCTTGCTTTCATTTAGCTGTGCTAAGAGGAATTATGAGGAATGATCAAAACTGAAGGAAGACACCAACTCACTGGATGAATCAGACTCATAACTTTGACTGAATAAAACTGACTGAATGATGTGATTTTCTTGTCGCATACACAAGCTGACTATTCAAGTATCTTTTCCCTCTCTTTAAAAGAAACTAACTATGGGAGATTAAACATCTGAGCTGGTTTACTTTAAGCATGATTGGGTTAATAAAACATGCTTGATGTACTATTCTCCTCCATTTTCTTGTCTAGAACGTACACTACTTTCACATCACAGAACTTGCCGATCACACTTTTGATTAAAACACTCTGCTGTCTGCACCTTGTCACAAAGTCATGTTTTTTGTATTTTATTATTGGGAACATTAAAAGAGCTGTCAAAGGCTGAGAGAAATAAATTGGCCATATTGCTATGAATTGTAAATAAGCTCGGAGAAAGTTTATTTTGTGCCTCCCTTTTACTTTTAGCTCTTTCTGAAATAATGCCCACTCTAATTGAACACTTGAACCAATGATTGTTGCCTGGGTTACAGCCTTCAAAAACTAAACATGTTGTAATGCCTTGGTTATTTATGCTGTATAAAGTATTGGTGATACTAACTCATCACTATGAATATTACTATTGCTCATAAATAGGGCAGTATTTAACACTTGTAACCGCCTAAACACCCTAACAACCAACCACCTATCAGAACACCTTAGCAACAACAAAACCATCCTCCCAGAACACCCTAGCATTCTAACAGTGCAGACAAGCAACACAAACATTCTCACATATCCTTCAGAAAATGTAAAAATCCGTTTAAATGATATATATATCAAAAAAAAAAAAGTATATGTATATATATATATATATATATATATATATACGTATATGTATATATGTGTGTGTGTGCGTGTATAAAACATTAATATACACTTCCTCCATCTTACGCACGTTTCTTTACATGTTATTTTGGCTTACTTGATTTAGCTTTCAGCTAATAAGACGGTATTTAATGCATTTGATCATATTTAAATACAGATATTGTGAAAAGCTCTATTGAAGTAAACGTCTGACATCCATTTATAACAAACATGCTCATCTCTTTGCCTGAGACTTCTTCACAGAACTTGATAAGCTGCCCCATGAGAATTTAACATTTTCTGTTTCATTTTTTTTCATTACCGCTACTTATGCAGCTTTGAGACTGAAGTGAAGAGGAAAATGCTTTAACAGTTTGTGTCTGATGTGTGGCTGTAGGCCCCTGGCAGCCGGCTTTCATAAATGTATTGCATATGTGGGGGCCGCTTTGAGGCTGTCTGGGGATGAAACGGTTAAAATTGACATCGGGTGGCAAAGGGGCTGTGGTTGGTCTCAAATCTTTTTAGTGTGCTGCGGTGGACGAGTTCTCCCACCATTTGCCCAGAGCGCTCCCCTCCTCTGTCCGAGAGAGAGAGAGAGAGAGAGAGAGAGAGAGAGAGAGAGAGAGGGAGGTCAAACTCCTCTCACAAAAACCCACGAGGTCAAAATGCGTTTATTTCACTTTTATACAGATGTGCGATTGTGTGGTCTGTTCCCGACCGTTCCAATCAAACGCTGATTCGGCGGACCACACCTGATGAAACACTTAGTGAAACACTTCGAGGCTTCGTTTGGTCATAGTCACGTGACATGGGTGTTTCGAATCACGCTTCGGATCAGTGTTTCGACACATCTGCGCTTCGGGATCTCACAAAGCTTCGGAACGACTGTTTCGCGTCAGCCATCCCTATTAATCACTACCGCCATACTGCTTTTTCCCGTGTGTCCCCATGACAAGTTCTTCATACGCTTGGGGGTCTTTGGTGTTGACCAGAAAGTGCTGCTTCTCTTCTACCATGCTGTAATTGAGAGCATTCTGCTGTATGGTATTTCAGCCTGGTTTGGCAACCTCAGTGTACAATTGAAAGCTCAGATTACACGGATAACACAAAGAGCCATGCAAATGAAGGGAGTCAAGCAGCATCCCACACTTCAGACTCTTTTTGACAAAACAATTATTAGACAGGCTCAGAAAGTTATTTCAAACCCTACTCATGTCCTTCACCCTGAGTACCAGCTTCTTTCCTCAGGCAGACGCTTCAGAGTCTCTCAGTGCAGGCTCAATGGCTTTAAGAAATCATTTGTCCCTCTGTCTATTAAGCTAGTGAATGCCTGAACTAGTTGATGCACAAAATCAATACCCCGATAAAGAGGTTGACTGGCAAAAAGTATTTTATGTATTTTAAAAATACAAAAATACTCATCTTAAACATATTTAAATACAAATTGCATTTGATTTTTTTCCAAAGGCTTTAAAATACAAGATCATATTTTGTATTTCAAATACGTATATTTAAATACATGTATCTGAAATACTGCCAATCCCTGCTGGCAACACTGTTGCCAGTAGTTTACTGTAAACTTTAGTTTTTTGGGTCACCGTTGTGCTGAAGAGTAGAACCTGTGATTCAGTCCAGGAGAAGATCTAGAAACATTGATGATTTGCTGCATGCTGCTTTATTTAACAGGCAGTGACTGTGTAGTTGCTGGTCCAGTGGAAATCTTTTTATGTTCAATAGTTTTTTAGTGGCCTCAAATGAAATAATTTCACAGTAATACTTTGCTCACATTATTTATGCATTAAATATATAATACATTTAAATGACAGTTGGTCAATTTAAGGCAGTTGGTTTCTCCAAGTGAAATTAGTAAACTTGAGCTTTAATTTAGTGCATTTTTACAGTAACATACTATAGATTACAGTAAAGAACTGTACAATTAACAGTATATTACTGGTAACACTGTTGCCAGTATTTTACTGTAAAAAAAAAATAAAAACCTGGTAAGGTCTAACAGTGTATTGTGTTTTCAATTGTGATTCATTTATGACAAGAGAGCACCTCAAAAAATCTAAATCATACCAGGAGTTCTGGCCTTTGTTACAAAAAGTCGACGCACACACTTTTAATAATGGAAACTTTGGTTCCCTTTCATCCTGGGAACTCTGACGTGTTGTCGGGGGAGTTCCCTGATGAATTGGGATCCCGCTAGCGAGCCAATTGCCTTCGAGAGAATTAAAACAAGCCAATGGACATTGGCATGCAAGATTTGCATTCCAGAGTCCGCCTACCAGCGCGGGAATTAAATGCGGAAGTAAACCTTGCGTCAATGCTTTTTGCTTCGGAGCCATCCAGTGTCTCTGCTGAGCTGCTGTTTGCCGAAGAGTGTTTTCAAAACGAGTCTTAACAAGCGGAAGAAGAAGAAGAGGCTGAAATCTCTGGTGCTGGTGTGACGGCGCTCTAAGCGATCATCGCGTCCCCGCTGCTGACTGAGTACATTTCTCTCTGAAAAAAAGAGCCGTTTTCACGACTGGTAACGGGTGGGTGCAGCACACGGGCTTGCAGTTTCCCCGTTGTGTCTGCCACGTGGTCTCTTGGCGCTTCGGCGTGGAAAGAGTATTTCTTTTTTTCTCTTCTCTCTTCTTTCTTTCTCAATACTAGTTTTACTTGATCTTAGTGCTGCGTTCGATACTATAGATCACACAATACTCTTAGATCGGCTACAAAATTATACTGGTGTTCAAGGACAAGCATTAAGCTGGTTCAAATCATACCTATCTGACCGCTACTATTTTGTCTATTTAAATGGAGAAAAATCGATCATAACTCCAGTAAACTATGGAGTGCCGCAGGGATCTGTGTTAGGCCCTCTGTTATTCTCAATATATATGATGCCACTTGGAAATACTATAAGGAAACATGGAATTAGTTTCCATTGTTATGCTGATGACACTCAAATATATATTTCATCACGGCCGGATGAAAACGCTAAATTTGAGTGTGTTAAAGATATAAAGGATTGGATGACGCGTAATTTTCTTTTATTAAATCCAGACAAGACAGAGGTAATACTTATCGGTTCAAAAAACCGCTCACAAAACCTCGCACAATACAACTTTACCATCATAGGATGTCCTGTTACTTTATCCTCTAGAGTAAAAGACCTGGGTGTTATACTCGATTGCAACCTGTCTTTTGAAAATCATATTTCATATGTTACAAACACAGCCTTTTTCCACCTTAGAAACATTGCTAAGCTACGTAGTATGCTATCAGTTTCTGATGCAGAGAAGTTAGTTCATGCATTCATGACCTCGTGACTGGATTACTGTAATGCTTTATTAGCTGGTTGTCCTGCATCCTCAATAAACAAGCTACAGTTAGTCCAAAATGCAGCTGCTAGAGTTCTTACTAGGTCAAGAAAATCTGATCATATAACACCAATTCTATCATCTCTACACTGGTTACCTATTAAGTTCCGTATCAATTACAAAGTATTACTAATGACCTATAAAGCCCTAAATGGTTTAGCTCCTGGGTATTTAATGGAACTTCTATCGCCCTATAATCCATCGCGCTCTTTAAGATCACTAAATTCGAGGCTTCTGGTCATTCCTAGGATATCTAAGTCCACTAAAGGAGGGAGGGCGTTTTCACATTTAGCTCCTAAACTCTGGAATGGCCTTCCTGATATTGTTCGAGGCTCAGATTCGCTGTCCCAGTTTAAAACTAGATTAAAGACGCATCTCTTTAGCCAAGCATTCACATAATACTTACCTTTTATACTACAGTTGAATCAGATTGAATGCATTAATATTAGGAACAGCAGCTACGCTAATTATTTCCCATCTGCTTTTCTGTTGTTATCTCGGGACGCTAGTCCCGAGGTAAATAGAGTTCGTCAGCTCCAGTTTGTATCCAGCCTCTCATGGAAACTTCAGATGCCCCAACACCCATGCAGAGACGACTCGAAGCCCGTGAGGAGACGACTCGACGCCGGCGATATGTTATGCCCTAAATTAATGCATGATTAACTAACTGTATTTTTCTATGTACATTTCTGAAATGCACTTTCTGTAAAGCTGCTTTGAGACAGTATGTATTGTGAAAAGCGCTATACAAATAAATTTGAATTGAATTGAATTGAATAACATTTATTATTATTATCAATGCTGAATTAATATTAATATATATATATATATATATATACACACACACACAGGATTATTTGAAGCATAGACAGTTCAAAAGAACTATTTATTTTATTTTATTATTATTATCTTTACCATTACTTTTGATCTATTGAAAGCATCTTTGCTGAATAAAAGAATTAGTGCTTAAAAAAAACAATCTTAAAATCTTGAATGGTAGTACATTTATCATCAGGGTTGTTGATACTTGTTACTTGATAAGTGTTGTAAATTAATAACAATAACATCTGAGTTACTTTTACAAATAAGCAACGTTCTATACTTTTATTTCATGTAATTTACTGACTGACTATAATTGAAATCTCTACCCATGCTTGGCCATAATATTCCTGCGAATGTGTGTCATGCTGATCAGTGATGTACAGAGTGTGAAGAGGGTTTCTTCAAGCCCATCCCGAGATTTATGTTTTAAAAGCTTCAAAATGCTGCTGGCAAAAAAAGATAAATCTGAATGTTTACAATCCAGTTGTAGCAAGCAAAATAACAGAATTTGGGTGTTGCATCAGAGCAGCAGTGGATTTACTCTATAAGTCTTGTTTTCCATTACATGCACCCTGTTGAGGGGATAAACAGATGATGTGTAGTCACATTACAATATTATAATGTGGTACTTTTCCATTAAAAAATGACATTGAATAATTTGTCATGTTTTATTGCTATATTGTTTCGTGTTACATTTAACAGCGACATCAAATGCTGATTTCCATGAGCAGTTGTTCAAAGCCATGAATGACTTGTCTTTTCTGACATTTCAGTGATAATTAGAATGGCCTTTAAGTCAAATGGTGTCCTACAAAACCCTCAGTGCTGCCAATGTTACGGATGAAAAAGCATGTATTCATCAAAGCACTTTAAGGCCCTCTGTTCTTGTTGGCTTTTTGTTTTAGACATGGAATGAAAGAGGGAGTGGCCAGAAGTGGCTTGGTTGTTGAAGCTTTTAAGATTCATTCGCCATCTCTTTTTGAGCCTCTCTCTCTCTGATGGACAATGTTAGGAAAATCATTCTTACATATATATTACATCCCTTAGCACTAAAGCAAAAGCAAAAGCAAAAAAAAAAAAAAAATTTTGTACCTTCATGCTGTACCTTTAGAACACAAAATCAAATACAGCATCAGCCAACATTTACTTTCATTAGATGGGGGAATTTTGTTTAATAAAGTGAATTGTGACTGAGATGAAGACAGCTTTGAAACAATGGGCAACTGGTTGCCATTCCCACATTTTCTGGGAACTAAATCCTACTGAAAATGTGGACCTTTTCTGCATATGTCCATGCGTCAAATTTGACATTTGTGTCATTTCCATGACAACCAACTCACTCATGCCCGAGCTGCATCCTAGTTACCGTCACTGTCGCAGTGATGCGGTCACTGGCACTTACCAAAAACAGGCACAAATCCTTCATTTATTCTTTACCATTATTTAATCAATGTAAGTTTTAAGGTGGTGTGGCCTTTATTTGGTATGGAAATGATTTATAATTGCTGCATATTTCTTTGATGTTTACATTGAGATATATTTTAAAAAGATAGTTTTCGCGTTTTTTTCCCATAGAAATGCAATATTGTGTAAAAAAGTTGGAGCCAGTAATTTGGTAACACATTAGTTAACTACA